>JAEIGI010000001.1:8417500-8872500 GCA_018903615.1 Drosophila neocordata | reverse complement strand
ACCCAAAAAGGTGACTTTCTCCTCTCTTTAGTAGTAGTTCTGTGATTGATTTAAACGATACTGATTACGGAATAATACTGGAAAACGATTATCTAGAAGGATCAAAGGATCTTCGATGTTATATTGAACCCCAAAATAGATTTCTATTAAATTCTGTATATAATGAGAATAGATTTGGAAGTTGCAATTAATATTATTATTATGATGGAAATATATGCTAGGAATAATGATCAAAATGGATCAAGTGGATCAAGGATCTTTAATTTCATATATATAAAGATATTGGTTTAACGGACAACTGTTGGCTATAGCTTTTTTTACTGTTGTTTTTTTTAGTTCCATTAAAACTTATTAGAGGGAGAACGTTTTTTTTTTTTTTCTTCTTTATAACAAAACGCATTTGATTTTGTTGTTTTTTTTCTTTTATTATTCCAATCATTGTTTCATTATAAATTATGTTTTGCTTGCTGGTTGTTGTTGCTGCTGCTACTACTGCATTTATTTTTGTTTTTTTTTTTCTTTCATTTTGTTGTTGTTGTTGTTCATGCCATTTTTTATATATATTCGTAATTGTAGTTAGAATCGAGGCTACAGGTTAAGCTTTTCCTATATAAGTATATTGTATGCATGTATGTATGAGTGTGTATGTATGTATGTATGTATGAGTGTGTTCACTATAATGTGTGTGTGTGTGTGTCCCTAGTTAAGTATATTTAAGAATTAATTATTACATTGATCTTGCTTTTTCTTCATTCCTTGCATCATCATCTCCTCTCTTCACTTTTTTTTTTAGTGTTTTTTTTTTCATCATTTTTTGATGTTGATTTGGATCAACGACATTTGTATAATTGTGGCATATATGTGTATATATATATATAATATAAGTAATTAGATTTCGCATAATTATATATACTTATTTATGGTTTGTATATAGAGTTTTGGTTATAAAATCGTAAGCCCGCTTAAAACTTAATGTGTGTGTATGTATATGAGTTTATGTATGTATGTGTGTGTGTGTTAAGAGTAAAACTATAGCATAAAAAAGGGGGTTTTCTTTTTTTGGAGAGGGAAAGATATAGTTAGTAAGATAGATAGATAGATTGATAGATAGATGGATAGATAGATATAGGTAAAGATAAAGAGAGAAATTTTTGTGAATTTCCAAATACTTTTCAACATTATATATACTTATAATGATGTTTTTCGACCAATTCAAAAACAGAATATGGTACATAATAATATATAAAAAAAAAATAATAGTACAATAATAATAATAATAATAACAAAATTTACATTCGTATATATATATATATATATAGAGTTTTCGATATATAAATAATAGTTATATATATATGTTTATATATACATATATATATATATGTATAATAGAAATGTATAAATGTATGTGAATATCGACTTAGACGACAATCAAAGAATTAAAGACTTTAAGTCTAATACATTAATAACTTTAGCTTGATTTTGTTGTTGTTGTTTCGCTTGCATATTTTTGTTTTTGTTTTTATTTATATTTTTTTCTCTGTCTGCCTTCAAATGGCTTCAGTTGATGATTATTCAAATACAAATAGATATATATATATATATATATATATATAAAACATATATACATATGTAGGTATAATCATACATATATGTGTATATATATATAGATATATATATATATATATATATTGTAAGTAATTTTTACGCTCATTGCGTCGATTGCGTCAATTAGAGCGAATTGGTCCATAAATGGTCATTGTACACACTGGGATTGATTTTTCATTTAGATTAAAGAGATATCTATATATATCTCAATGAGTGTATGTATGTGTGTGTGTTTGTATTTAAGGGAAAAGGGGGCGTGTACAATGCATGGGAATATCTGTTATATATATATATATACATGTATATATATATATAGTAAAGCTTCTTACAGAAACTTTCTTACATTTTGACAAATGGCTTACATTTGGGCTTATCAACTAGTTTATATTGTTTATAGAAGGAAAAGTGTTAGAGAGAGGAGGAGGGGATTAAAAATACATTTAGTTGAGTGTGCCTAATATTGAATTAGAGAGAGGATAGATCAGATCGATCGATTGATTGATTGATTGATTAGATTAGATTAGATGATGATATATATATCTATATATATATTCTATGATACAATGAAGGATTAGAGGATAAGGAAATATTAGATCTTAAGTGACTAAATACTAATGGGAGTGATTATATACTAACTATATACTTGTTAATTCTTCATTCCTATCAATATTCGATTTATTCTCTCTTGACTACTACATATATATATACTATATATATATATATATATTATTTCAAAAAACTGTTCTAAACGGATGCGCATTAAAAAATTTGGCAAATTCTATAATTGTAGATAAAAAGTTTTTGGGTTTTTTTTTTTATCGATATTTGAAATATGAGGATTAGGGAAATCGATTAACATCATCTACTCTATGGGAGAGAGGGCTGGGATTAAAAGGATAAAAAGGAGGCTGGAATAGGCTTGGTCACTTGGTCAAAAATTGTTCTTGCTGCTCCTATATGGTTGTTGTTAATGTTTTTTTGTTTTAGTTTTCTCTTTTTTTTTTCTTCTTCTATATATTCGATACATACAATGTATTGTTCAAGTGCTTTGATTATATTCTATATGCGTATATATAGAGCTGCCCTAATTTTTGGCTAATCCAAAAAAAAAAAAAAAAAAAAAAAATTATAAAATTCAAAATCGAATATTTTTCATATTTTTTTTTGGTTTTTTTTTTTTTTTTTTGTTAAATATTGCTTAAGTCTAGAGAAAACTACTATAACTTTCGATCGATACTGATGTATGTATGTATTAATTATGCTCTATATGTAAATCGTATATGGTAAAAAAAACTGTCTTGAAAATGTTTTTGAATACAAATTTTGGTTATATATATATATATATATATATATATATATATATATATATATATATATATATATATATATATATATATATATATATAGAATACGCGAATTATTTATACAATTCATCTTCCCTTTTCTCTCTCTCTTGGTATTTTTCATTGTTTTTCTTCAATATTCATGCTTGTTCTTTCTTTTCGTTCTCATTATCGTGCTTCTTCTACATTATAAACTATTCTTCAAGAATCTAAACTCTAAAGCTTTCGCAACACTATTTTCTCATGATATTGATGATGATGATAATGATGATTAGAATCTCGTGATTGAACACGTTTTCAATCGAAACAAACATCTAAGTAATTATTATAATCAATAATAATTACTTTTTGATGTGTCTATATGTGTGTGTTTGTGGGATTTCTCATCTTCGTTTCTTTCTAATCTTCTTTCTCTAATTTTGCATGTAAGGTATATTATTTATAGTATACTTTTAGGCATTATCAAGGACATTGGCTTGTCCGTTTGCTGTGTTTTTTGTTTTGTTTTGTATATGAATGATAGTTGTTGTGTTGGTAGCTGTGTGGGCCTAATCCTAGTAGGGATTAAACTTATTACGCTGCTTCTCCGATTCACCACCAGTTTCGGTCTGATGCTGACGGAAACGTGAAGTGGCATAATGTGCCTTTGCACGATTCACACCGGTTGTCTGTACCGGCGGTCCGCCGGGTGTATTACCATTATTACTACCCAATGTGGTTAGGCTTAGCAAATCCAAAGCGGTCAAATTGGATAATGCACTGAGTGCACCCGGTTTGGTTAGCAATTGTAGGGCCGATGCCAATGGACTGGCTGCCAAAGCGGCTGCTGTGGCTGGATTAATTGTCGAGGTGGTGGTGCCATTGGTGGTACCACCCGTTGCAGTTGTTGTTCCTGTGCCATTGCCTGTACCACTGCTGGAGCCTGTTGCATTGTTTGTGGTACTGTTGTTGCTGTTGCTGCTGCTATTGTTGTTGTTGCTACCAGTATTACCATTGGTATAGCTGCCATTGCTGCTGGCAGTGCTGCTGTTGCTACTGTTACTTCCACCACTAGCGCTACCACCACCGCCACTTAGAGCCACTGTAAGGCAATTACTTGCTGTGGCAGTACCATTGGTTCCAGTTCCAGTGGCATCAATGGCCGTTGTGCCGCCATTTTGTTGCTGTTGGGCTGCCTGAGCGGCCTGCTCCTGTAGATTGGCCTTCTGCAGCTCAACACTGTGAAAGAGGAGGTTGGGATATGGGTTGTTGTTGTTTTTTTTTTTTTTTTCGTTTGTTTGGATAAGGATAAGATAGAAAGAGAGAAAGAAAGAAAGAAAAAAGAGGAACAAATTTTTGGGATATTGTTGTGAGGTAAGGTAAGTTTTCAAAAAATATTTTTCTTTTTTTTTGATTTTGCGGAATTGAGTTGATATAATTTTTTTTTTTGTTTTTTTTTTTTTTTTTTTTTTTTTTTGGTGTTATTTAAAAGGTTAAGGAGGTTTTTGTGTGGAGGAAACGGAACGGTGGTACGGAGTTTACGGAGAGAGTTTTGATTTTTTTTTTTTTTTCTTTTGGTTTGGTTTTGGTGGGGCGTTCAATATTATTTTTTTTTTTTTTTTTTTTTTTGGGTGGTAGGATAAGAAAACTTTTGGGTGGCGTTTTTGTTTTTATATTTATGGATGGACCGAAAAAAGTGGGTGGGGGGATAATTTGTTGTAGTTGTTCATTTTATTTATTTGTGATTGGTTTTTCTTTTTTTTTCTTTTTGTTGTTTGGAGGAAGGTTTAGTTGGATTTGGAGTTGAACTGCAGAATGAGAAGAGCTGCTGCTGCTGGCTCTTTTGGTTTGTTTGTTTTTTTTTTTTTTTTTTGTGAAGAAGTTACCAATTAAGTTATTTTATTCATTCTTTATTCTCTATTATATATATATATATATATTTCCAGAGTGTGTGCGTTCGTTGTTGTGGCGCTATTGTTGTAGCAGTTGTAGTAGGTAGTTGTTGTTGTTGTAGGTAGTAGTAGTAGTAGTAAAAGTAGTAGTAGTAGTTATAATAATAATAGTAGTAGTAGTAGTAGTAGAAGTATTGGTAGTAGTTAAAGGTGCCTGCTTGCTCTCCTGATCCTTGTATCCGCTGATTGCGCCTGCTGAACTTAGATGCTAATTATATATTTTATATAGATTCAGAGTTAAGCTAGTGAAAAGAAAAGTTGTTGTGTGTTGTTGGTTTGATTTTGATTTGGATTTGGATTGAGTTGAGTTGAGGAGTTTGTTTTTGTTTTTGTTTTGTCGTGGAAACTATGGAAAATAATAATTTGCATTGTTGGTGGATTGTTTTTGTTGTTGTTGTTGTTTACTATTGATTGGGCTTACGACTTATAGACTATATAATTGTTGCTATTGGGTTGTTTTTTTCTTCTATTTTCATTATACCCTGTACCCATAGGGTAAAAGGGTATATTAAAGTCGCTAAAATGTATGTAACAGGCAGAAAGAAGCATTTCCGACCCCATAAAGTATATATATTCTTGATCAGCATCAATAGCCGAGTCGATTGAGACATGTCCGTCTGTCCGTCTGTCCGTCCGTCTGTCCGTCCGTCTGTCCGTCCGTCTGTCCGTCCGTCCGTCCGTATGAACACGTGGATCTCAGAGACTACAAGAGCTAGAGCAACCAAATTTGGTGTCAACATTTGTGTAGTGTCTACGCAGATCAAGTTTGTTTCAAATTTTTGCCACGCCCACTTCCGCCCCCGCAATTTAGGAAAAACGAATAACTAGTGTTATATTTAAGGTAGCGTATTCTTGTTTGGCACACCCAATAATATGGCCAAAAGGTATCAGCTGACCAAATTTTGTTAAAATCGGACAAGAAATATCGGAGATATATCTATATGCATTTTGTACTGAAATGCCCAGTGCGCCATTGCGTAGTAAGTGTGAGCGAGATAGCATGCATTCGTTGCTGTTGCTTGTGAGGAAACTTTTAGTTTGAATTAATGGCAAATTTTAAGGAGTTTGATTTAATACAGTTACTCTACTTGGTACAGGGTATAGTCAAAGTCGGCAGGGACGACTTGCTTGCTTCATTTTTTTTTGTTTTTGTTTTGTGTTTTTGTTTGATCTTAACCTAACCCCAAAACCGTTTTTCTTGTTGTTGTTGTTGTTTAAGTTAAATATTTTGAACGCGCCGCCGCCACAGACTACTGAGAGGAGACCGCGCGCGACCACCTCCTTAGACCTTCATTTGTTTATTATTATTTTTGATTGTATTTATTTTTTTTTTTTTTTTTTGTCAATTGCAATTTATGCAAATCAATTCGACAAAATGTTCTTCTTTTTCTTTTTTTTCTTCTTTTTTTTGTGAAAATAATACAAATCGAATGGATTTTCAAATGATTTTAAATGATATAAAAACACTCACCTCATATTGATTAAGTATTGAGCCAATGCCACTGAATCCGGATTACCACTAATGGTTATGGTGCGATCAGTATTGCCACCCTCACGCTCCTCACAATTGGAGATCCTTATCATGGCTCCAGATATTTGGCGTATTTCGGCAATTTTGGTACCACCTTTGCCAATAATGCAGCCAATCAAATCATTCGATACGGTCATCTCGTGCTGTTGTTGTTGGGCACGATTCGCGTTTGCTGTACGCAATTGAGATCCGGCCAGGGCAGCTAATGCTGCTGGGTTAGAGCCTAGATTAGATATAGGGATAGGATTTATGTAAATGTGCATGTGGACGATTGGTGTGGGGGGGTGAGAGAGTGGAGGATTATGTTGTTGTTTTACGTGTTGTTGCTAATCTATTAAATGGTTTTCTTTTTCTTGCTTTTGTGCGTGTGTGTTTGTGTATCATCGATGGGATTGTGATTCCGTTTGTGTGTGCGTGTGTGTTTTTTCTTTTTTTTTTTTTTTTTCATTTTCGTAAAACTTACCTGTGTGATTAATGCCACCAGTGCTGGCAGGATTCATTCCGGCTAGACCCAAAGCAGCCAAACTGGCTAAAGGATTCTTGGCAACCTGTGTGCGTAAGCGCGTGCGAGTGAGTGTGTGTGTGTGTGTGTGTGTGAAAGTGTGTGTGTATTTGTGGGTGAAAGGGGTAAAAAGAAAACGAAATTAGTCAACAATGATTATATATATATATATATATATATGATTATATATTAATGTAATTATTTATGTAGAGAGAGACGGAGAGAGAGATAGTTTGATAGAGATATAGGTGGCATCATGGTACATATATATATAAATTTATATATATATATATATGTATATGATTAGTGTAGGCATTTATATTCTTTAGATTTGTTGGTTGTTTTTCTTTTGGGTGTTGTTTTCTAGGTTCTGGAACTGGTACTGGAACTGGTACTGGTTCTGGTTAAAGGAATTCACAACACAACGCGCGTTAAAACGAAACAAAACTAAAATACAACAATCAAAGAGAAGCGCAAAAGCAACAAAGCAAATAAGAAAAAACAACTGAGAACGAAATGCAAATTATAAAACAAAAAAAAAAAAAAAATGTATATAAAAAGCAACAAAAACAAAAATAAATAAAGGATAAAGATGATATATCTTCTCCTTCAAAATACAACAATACATAAAAAGAAATTTTTAAATGTTTTCTTTATACATGAATATTAGATACACATACACATATACACGTGTCTATATATACATGTATGTCTGTTTGAGTGTGTGTGCGTGTGTGTGTGTTGGATGTTTCTGTGTAAATGTGTGTGTATGTGTGTGACAGATGTATTGAATGATTGTTGTTCCTGGATTGACAACATTAATAAACGGTAGCGTAAGAATTGAAAATATAGTATAAATAGGTTAGGAGAAAGGACAGACAGTAAGACAGACAGACAAACAAACAAGCAGACAAACATTTTTTTTTTTTTGGTAACAGAGAACAAGACGACGCTATAGAATGGTAAGAGAAGAAAACCCTAAGATAAACTGTAAGAAAAATTCCAATAGAAGAGGAATATAGAAATATAGAAATATTTGTGAATATTTTATTACAAACATTTAGAGACACATAAAATGATCTGTCAGATATATATATATATATATTTAGAGACGTTATAATAGAAGTTATAGTTCAACTTTCTACTCTAACTTCAAGATCAATAATAATTTAAACAAATTAACTTTATTTCCCTTAGAGTAACCTTTAATATCAGTTACAAAACAAAAGTATGGTCACATTGAAATTCTGAATTTATTTTAAATGGAAAGTATAAGAAAAGAAGTGAGATATTTGCCTAGTTTGTTGACAGATTTGATCAAATTTCTTTTGATTTATATATGTATATATATAAAAGATATTGGTATTAGATTTTAGCTACTTCTTTTTGGATAGTTCCACCCCTGGAAGGAAAGTTTAAAGAACTATATCTAACATACTAATCAGTAATCCTTATAAACTTGTATATAAATATACTGATCAATAATCTTTATAAACTTGCATATATCATCCATCAAAGTTCTAAATTTTTATAAACAAAAAGTATTTAAACTATAAAAATCGAATAAAAAACTTAATGTAGGATACTTTTTAGATCTTTTATACTTTTATTTTATAAATGGAATTTAAACTCTAAAAATATTCTTTATTTAGCTTTAAAACAAACTAAATCTCTTTCCTTTTTTGATTATTTAGATTTTAGTAGAAACAAAGAGCCTTAAAAATTGGCAAATTTTTTCCTATTTTCTAACAAACAAAAACTTTTGGAACTATTTGATAATCCTTTTAGAGGTTAAACTGTAAATTCCAATTGTTTTATATGAAAGATCATTGTATTATATGTGTGATATGTATAAACAATAATATTCTCACACATTCAAAAGTTGTATTATTTTCAATAGAGTTTTTTTTTTGTTTTTTTATGCTGCTTGCTGTACTCTCCTCTCTATTCATGATAGTTTCAAAGTTTTTCCTTTTATATTTCACCAATGACACCTACAGCAAATCACACACACACACACACACGCACACGCACACATGCTGCTTGCATCCTTTTACATATTTATGTATATATACATGTATGTGTGTATATAGATACATATGTATATGTGTATATAGGACAGTAAAGAGAAAAAGAAAAGGACAAACGGACATAAAAACATACACACATAAGCAATACACTCTCACTCACACACACACACACATGTTGTATATGTACACACACTCACGCGTTTTATAAATTAATCAAATCAAAGGCAACACTTGCAAAATAAGTTTTGAATAAATACATAAAATTGCAAAAGCATGTGGCAGTGATGGGGATAGAGAATGAATGAACGACGAACAACGAAGGGATACATAGCTGGAGCATAGGGTTTATGTATAGAGAGAGAGAGAGTGTGATGAGAAAGGTGGGGCGGGTATAGAAGTAGTTAAGGGAGAGGGGATCGTTGCAAATGGTTGGTAGAAAAGCGAACTAAGCGCGTACAATAAATGCAATGGGAAAAATCTGGTATAAATCATACAATACATATATATATATATATATATACTATATGCATGTATATAGACAAATGGGGTAAAGACTAAGGGTGTAACGGAGAGCGGGACAGTACAGCAATGCAATTGTAAATGTATATATATATATATATACACATATGTATGTATGTGTTTGAAACTGAAATATTTATCAAATGTGAAAATATGCGAATTTTAAATCAAACAAAATATAAAAAGAGAAAAAAAAACGAAATAAGAAAACAACGAATGAAACATGCGATTTGGTAATATTTTATGATCCAGAATAAAGAAAAGAATAAACGAGAATTGCAATTCAACAACCAGAATAAAGAGTGGGGGGGTAGGAAAGGGGAAGAGCAACAGCTAGAGTTAGAGGAAAAAGAACGTATGCTAAGGGGGCGTGGCGGAAGTGAATGGTGTTATCAATTATCTATATTATAAAAATTGTCATAAACAAACAAAAATTGCAAACACACATACAAAAAAGGTCGAAGGGGGAGGAGAACAGGGAGGGGGCAAGAAACTTGAAACAATTTGCAAAACTACAAAAAATCTTTAACTAGTGAACACACAAGAAAACGGTGATAGAGAGAGAGAAAGAGCGAGAGAAAGAGATGGATATAGAGAAAAAAAGAGATAGGAAAGAGAGAGAGAGAGAAAGAGGGAGGGAGAGAGAGCAATGGCAACGATAATAAAAATGCATTTGATGGCTTTTGAAGGTCCCCAAGTTGCCTGATTTTTAGTATTCCCTCCTCTCCATCATACACACAAAATACACTCCTAAAGTGTGTCTGTGTGTGTGTGTGTGTAAGATGGAGATAAAGGGCGCAGACATAGGAAGGGCAAGAGAAAAACTAAAAATCAACAACTTTGTATGGTCTACAGAGGATATGTATCTATATCTGTATAATATACATATATAGAGGAAGATTGCTATGGCTTGGGTTATGGAGGGTGGGGTGGGGTGGTGTTGGTTTAGGGCAATGTTTGTTGTGGTGCTATATGGTGGTTACATTGGATTGTTAATGTTATTGAAATGTGGCCAACAGTTGCGACCACCATACACATACACAACCAATGGGGGATCGTAAAAGAAATGCCAAAGGTAGTAAAAGGTGGCAACTCTGGTGAATAGATGCTTGGTGTTTATTATATATGTGTGTGTTTGTGTATGTGTTGAAAAAGGTTGCTAGCACTGAATACTACTACAACTACTATAAGAAGAGAATATATAACTAGGAATGAACTACTGAGAAAACACATGGGTAACTTGGTAGGAAAGTAAACGATATAAACACACACACACACACAAACATAGGTACAGGTACAAGTAGATGGGCGAATGGTACTAATACACACACTCACACACAAAAAAGGGACACAAAACAGGACTAATATGGATGAGAAATAACTATAACCAACTGTGACAAGTGGATGGCAAATGAATGGTTGATTGGGGTAAAACGGGAGGATGCCAACTAAGGGGACACAATTACAACTAGCTAAGAATAGGGGCGTGGTATATATACCTATGTATATATATATACAGGTTGGATTGGAAAAACTCCAGGGCTGGAGTGGGGAGTAAGCAAACATGCCAAATAACCATGCTTCTTTCTATCTGGAATTATTCTTTTTGGGTATTTATTTTATTTTTTCCTTTTTTTTTGGTAGTGGGAAGTGACGGGAGGGGGGTTTCGGTAACGGTAACGGTTTCTTTGTCATGTTGCGTTTGTTTTGTGAATAAAGAATTTTGCGGGTTTTTATATTCATTTTTTTTTTTTTTTTTTTGTTTTATTTTCGGATTTGTGAATCGTTTGGGAAATTAAACAGAGAATTGAATTGGAATCGAAAACCAAGGCAATTCGATAGTTGGATTCGTTTTTTTTTAAAGGTTTTTTCATTTTGTTTTTGGTTTTATATCCATTGTTTTTCGTACAAAAAACTCACATCGGGCATTTGCTGTAGGTGATGGTGATGTGCTGGTACCGCTCCTGGTAAATGTGCACCCTTTAATAAAGGATCCGTAAGGCCTGAAATACCAGCATGAAGGCCACCGGTAGCCAAGGCCAGTGGAAATACTGGACAGGTCTAATGATCGTAATATTTGTGTTCCAGTTGTTTGTGGTGTGTGTGTGTGTGTGAGAGAGAGTGAGTGTTTTGTTTGTGTGTTCGTGTAAAGTTGTATAATTTGTCAGAATTATTGCCAAAGAAGAAAAAAAAAAAAAAAAAGAGCAGAAGAACAAAAATTGTTTACCACAAATAAATTTTTTGTTTTTGTTTTTTTTCTTTTGTACAAATTTTGTTTTTTTTTATATATATATATATTTTTGTTGGTTGTTTTTTTGCTATGGAAAGATAAAAAAAGCTTATCAAATCATTCATTCTTTCGCTTGGAAGAGAAGCTTTCGAATATAATATTGGAGAGAGAGAGAAAGAGAGTTAAAGAGACAAAGAGAGAGCGAGCGCGAGAGTGAGAGGGAAGGAAGGAGATTTTCTTTGGTTTCTAGTGACTGCAAATTTCATATTAAAGTAATATAAATATATTATAATTATGATATTTTATGATTGAAACAAATTAAACGATATTCGTTGGATATAAATATAAACGAGAGGGTGGGGCGGAGGCGGCGGCTGTGTTTGTAGAAGGGCGGGGAGCAACAAATATGATAACAACTAAGAGAAAACAAAATATATAAGAGGACAGACAGAGAAAGAGAGTGGGAGAGAGAGAGAGAGTGAGAGAGATAAAGGGAAAGATTGAGAGCGAGAGAATACTAGCAGGGAACAGTTTAATTTCAATGCGAAGGGGCCCAAAAAAGGATTTTATTAATGTGACTTAACAGATCGAGGGCAAATAACTGTAAAACGGGTAAGAGGAATAATAACTTTGGGCGTGGCAGGCAGGCGGTCAAACACCATGGAGAAAACTGACTACATTATATTATACTCGAAAAATATACTTTTAGGGAAGGAAAGAAAAGTGTCAATAATATTTTTCATTTTGTGCAGTACTCAACTGTACCTTAGCATTTTGAAAACTGTACCCAGTCAAGACTTTGCTTTTGACATAATCTTTAACTGTTTATTTTATCTTGTTATTGGAATAAGTATACCAAATAGTGTTCCTAGTGAATACAGTTTCAAAGAATTTAGTACAGTACACACAAAATGTTTTTAGAAAATGGCGTAGGGGTAGTAACTGTACCTTTACACATGTCTGAAGCTCATTTAAAAGTACAGTACTGTACGTAAATCTTTTTTTTACGAAAAACTGTTCCCAATTAAGTTAAATGTAACGCAAAAAGGTTTATTTTTTTGGTTTTTTACACTAGGCTAAATAAAGAGTAACAAATAATATAAAGAAAACAAAAAAAAGAAAAACAGGAAAGCCAACACCGACAATATAACCAGGCACCAAAAATAGGAAAAGGGCACAAAAATCGAGAGAGAAAGGAAGAAAGAGAAAGAGAGAGAGAGCAAAATGGATGATGATACGATGATGGTATAACTATATTTTTGATTTATTGTAACATTTCTCGACATTAATTGAATTTGATGTGAACAACAAAAACAAAACGAAACGAAAGAGAAAAAAACTTTTGTTTAGGTTTTTATATTTTTTCAAAAAACTTTGTTTTCATTCTTGTTCTCGTTTTTATTGTTGTTGTTGTTATTATTATTATTGTTGTTGTTGTTGCTGGTTTTATTTTTTATATATATAAACATATTTGGCTGTTTTGTTGGAGCAATGGCTGGCGCGAGAGGGGTTAGGGTTGGGTCTCATATTGTTGTTCTTGTTGGGGACTCAATTGAATACGATACGAGTAGTTTTTGTTGTTGTTCTATTTTCTATTTGCTTTTGGAACAACAAAACTGCAATTTTTTCCAGGTTTTTTTCTTTTAGGAATAGACATTTGTCATACATATATGGATATTTATATATATATATATATATATATATTTTTATGATTTATATATTAATATATATATATCTATATATGCATATATGGAGAGAAATAGTTTTTGAGAATGATGTGAGGGCTCGGGCAGGACGATATTTGAACAGTATGTTTTGTTATTATTATTATTTTTTATTCAGTTGTTGCTATTTGTTGTTGTTGTTGCTGTTGTTGAAAGTTGTCTAATTGCTTATATATGACAAATGTTTGATTGGTTGGTTGGTTGTCTGTTTATTTGTATTGGATTGTTGTAGAACTCATCTAAAAATGGCTGCTGCTAGACAAATTTTTATCAATGTTTAACTACAGACGAAAAAACGATAATAAAATATTGAATATACTATATATATTATATATATATATATTTATTAGATATATATATATATATATATATATATATATGTAAAGGCAACATAATTTACGCAGGATTTCGGACATTCTTTTTCTGGTTAATATTTAATCTATATGTAATAATGGATATATAATTGAATTCAATTTGATATATATATAGATTTTATAGATAGTTAAATATTGTTTATTTTGTTTTGTTGGCTGGCGCACTCGAAAGGTATTTAGTGTGTAATTTGATTATGGATTGGTTACAGAGAGGAGAAGGAGCAAGAGAGAGAGAGAGAGAGAGATAGAAAGAGAGAGAGAGAGAGAGAGAGACAGTGAGTGAGTAAGTGAGACTGGTATAGTAAGTTGAACATACTTCTCCACGCACGCTGCCAGCGAGCCCTCAGAGAGACACACAGAGTGAGAGTGAGAATGAGATAGAGAAACAGAGGCAAAGAGACAAGGAGAGAAAAAGCAAGATGGTTGGGAAGAGGGGGAAGAATAAACAGTTAAAGATGGAGATTAAATGATGGAGAGAAAGAAAGAGAGAAAGAGAGAGACTGAGAGAAGGAAAGATTGATTGTATGCATTTGTTTGTTTCTCATTATCAAATACCGCGGTTTTGTCTTCCGCCTCTTCTTAATTTCTCCACAACATCCTCATTCCATCATTCTCCACATTCTCTTCTTTCCTCTTATCCTCCTCCTTCTCCTTTTTATCCCCTCTCCATATTCACATCACAAACTCACTCGCCTCGCGCCTTCGAAGGAGAACCCAACAAATTCCCGACAAAAGTTATTCGCGACACACGACAAGAGAGCTAGAGAGACAGAGAGACAGCTCTTAAAACCTGAGAGAAGAGAGTGCAAAAAAGAAACTAAAAAAAAACACAAAAAATATAAATTTATATATGTAATATATATAAAAGAGATTTAAAATAATTTATTTTATAAATTAGAAGATTGCTTTTTAGCAATTTCTTTGTTGTCTTTGTTTTTTTTTTCCTGTAAATTTGGTTAGAATTAGTTTAAAAACGGTTCTTTTTTTCACCAACAATGGAGTATGAGAGATATATAAAGAGAATGTATGTGAAAAAGAGAGAAAAAAATGGTATGGGGACGCAAAGAAACGTTAAAGGATCTTAATAGATACTATATATATATATACATATATATATATGAATATAATGATCGACACAAATCGAAAATGAGGTGGGGTAGGGGTAAAAAAAAATAGGGGGCAACAGAGAGAACGGTTTGGCTTAGGTCATAGGTCGGTGGTCAATCATCAGTGGTCATTGGATGCAAATCATAACTGGATGGAATCTACAATATATATAAATGTTTATCTTATATATAGAGAACGAGCATTGAAATTGTTAACAAAATTTCCAATTTTCAAAATTTAGAGAGTGGACAACGCGCATAGAAGTAGAAGTGGAATAAGAAGAAGAGGGAACGCAGAATGTAGAAATATATGGTAGATAAAACTAGGTCAAAAAAGGTGTCAAAACTAAAACATAAAAATTGATTAGAAACAAATAAATAGATATGTATATATCCATAGATATAAATATATCCCATAGATCATATTATATAAATAGACGACAATAAAAAAAGAAAAAAAGGTATGGAATAAAAGGAAAGTTGATAAATAAAAAGAAAGGCATAAAACAGGGACTAAAGCTGGCAGAAAATAGGAAAATTATAAGAAATATATATATTTATATATCAATAAAGGTATTGGACAATTTGGTTAAAGGTTATTAAGAAACGAGTTAAGATTTTGTTTATTTAGATTGAGAGAAAAAAAAAGGAGACAAAAAGATAAAAATAGATAGATAGATGGATACAAAACGAGAGAGAGAGAGAGAGAGAACTAGCTAGCTGCAGTATTTTTAATATACACAACACTTTTCATTTTGGTATTACTTTTGCAACACTGTTTCGCGAATTGTTATTTATTTGCACAACACTGGATTAGTTTTTTATTCTTCATTATTTTTCATTTGATTTTTTGGGTATTATTAAACGATTAGGAAAGGAAATGACCTACCTCTTGTGTGGGCACTGCATAATTGCCTTGAATGGTAAAGGCCTGTCCATTGGCCAAAATAACTGGTCCAGTTACTTGCGGTTTTGGTCGATATGGTATGGTAGCACCGCGTGGCGGAGACTGAAATCAATTTAAATCGATTTTTGTAATATTGAACAAATAATGATAGTAATAATAATTCGTTCCCATACCTCCAACATGACAAGACATATCTGATAGATACATTGAGTGATCTGCTCGGCACTGCCACTCAGGGTAACCGCACGCTCTGTTGAATTTGGCAACATTTCACTGGCCACCTGTATGGAACAGCCTGTGGTCTGGCGTATCTCCTTGATCTTTGAGCCACTCTTGCCTAAAAAGAAAAGAGTAAAAAATAATATAGAATTTTTTGATTTATAAGCATTATCTTTTTCTCTACATACCAATTAATGATCCACATTGACTGGCTGGCACAATCAATCGAATGGGTATTTGAGTTTTACCAACTTTGCCTACATCATTGAACTGCGAGCACCACTGAAACGGGTCAGAAGTTAGTAATGTGAAAAGGGGACAAAGGGAGGTGTTTTTTCTGTTTTTTTTTTTTTTTTAAATAAACAATATTATATACATTAACTTGACTTTGCTATCAATAATTAACTTTTTTATTTTATTTAATGTTAAATATTCATCTTAAAGTTGATTGAATTTCTTTTATTCTCAAGCTAAACTCTCTCTCTATGAACTCATATAGTTGTGTGGATCCAAGATATATATACTAACTATTGTAAGTAAACGACATTTTAAAGTCATAAATTTAAAGTTGGCTTAAAGTGACTTCTAAATCGAGTTCTTCTAAACAAAGTGTCTAAGCAGCTCGATGTTTCTTCTATTTAAACTTTAGAATTCTATTTTTAATTTTAAAATTTGTTTTATTAGTAATTAATCTAAAAAATGTCGCTTTAAATTGTAATTATTGTCAACGTTAGCGCACACATACCTCTTCGAATTTCTTTGTAATTAGCGTAAATGCCGAAAAGATTGCGCTAGTTGTACCAGACACCGTGACAATGCGTTCCGGGCATGAGCCATCCGAAATATTAATTTTGGCACCAGACTGAAATGAATGATATCGAGATGGCATTTATTCAATTTGAATTCTTGATTTAAATTATATTAACTTACCTCTTCACGAAATCTGTTGACAATTTCACCCTTTTTACCAATAATACTACCAACTTCCTGCAAAGAAAAGAAAAAAAAAAAAAATGATGAAGAAGACAGAAAAAAAATATGCAAAAAATTGCACAAGTATTAAAAGTTTTTTAAATGATCTTAAACTGTTTTCTGTTTGACTTGAGGCTGTTTGCCTGCCATCTACCATTTTCCATTCACCATTTTCCACCCAGCATTTCCCCCATCTCTCCATCAGTGGCCATCCCACCCACACAGCCAAACATTTAAAAGCACTTTATGTTCTTTATATGTACGTGTGTATGTATATGTCTGTATATGTTATGCATATATATATGTATAAATATATATTTCCTCTCTCTTCTTCAATTTTCTTTCTCGCTTTTACAGTATTTTTTTTTCCTTTTTTCTTTTTTTTTTCATTTACGTGCAATGTCAGTGACGATGCTGAAATTTGATTAAATATTAAGTGATATAATACCAGAGGAGAACAAAAATATGTCTGTGTGGATATGTGTGTGTGTGTGTGTGTGTGCATCTTTCTCATTCTCTCGCCGTCTCTCCATCGTTTCTCCATCCTCCCACCATGTGTGTGTGTGTGTAACTACTTTTGCATATTTAATTGCCACAAAAAGCAATTCACACCCATCCAACTCCTACCCTATACATTAAGCCCTAGCCCAGCCCATGTAAGCAGTATACCCAAAAATCCATTTCCAATTTCTGTCAGGTGACGGGAGGTGTGTGTCTGTGTGTGTGACGGTGTGGGAAAGGTAATGAAATTTGCGGCCAGCGCTTTTACGCGTTTTAATTGATTGTAAATATCTGCACTACCACAGTACGTAACTTGGTTTAAGGGCAACAACAAAATGCGAAATCAAAAAAAAACCCGAAAAACGAACAAATTCGTAAAATGGCGGCCAACGTGAGGGGTATGTCTTTTTCTCATACCTATAGTTATGTATATATACGAAATGTTATCATTTAATTACTGAGTAGATATATAAAATATTGCTTTTAGCTTTAGAATCCAACTGTAACTTGAAGTTTCTTTTACTAAAAGTTGCAGTCGAAATTAGTTACAGGAGATTTCCATATCTTTGTATACAAAGGACACAATATTCTCAATGCATAATAGTAGTAAAACAGAGATTGTCTTGAATCCTTTACTATTATTGTTTATGCTAGAATATTTGCAATAACTCAATGAAAGTTTCTTTTTACTTTTAAGACAAAGTTGATTTCTGACTTTATTTCTAATAAAATTTCAGTCATTTGAGCTTAAAAACAATTTAAAATACTGTTCAAAATCGTTTTATCCTTTATCGAATAGAATTACATTAAACATTTCGTATAAAACGAAAAATTCCACAAATTTTTTAAATACTTTAGCCGCATGCAATGTTAACTTTTATTTATTACCCAGTCTATAAAATAAAGGTGGAAAAACCAATGCCGTTAGGAGAAGTTAACATGTCGACCTTTATATACCCTTGCAGGTATTTCACCTAATAAATTTATCTTTAGATAGCTTTAGAAAAGTTAACAAATTTATTTAAGCCTTGTCTAAGCCATGTTTTTTAAGACTCATAGAAACTAAATTTAAGATATCTTTAAACTCAAATGCTTGCGATTAGAGAAGGGAAAACACATCTGTTGTTTGTTCAATTCGAAACCTTTTGGACTTGGCTTTAAATATTTAATTAATTGTTTGATTTTGTTAAATATCAAATTGAGTTTAGCCGTAACTGCAGGCCTGCAAATGTAAATACTCTTTAAAGAGTGTACAAAAAAAAAAAAACCTTTCAACTGAACAAAAACATTGACAACCTTCAGCCAAAACTTCTTTCTTTCTCTATCTATCTGTCTCTTTCTCTCTCTCTCTCTCTCTCTCTCTGTGTCTTATTCAGAGACGCTTTTTCTGTGTTGTATTTTGGCCAAAAACCATTTTTGAGTGTGTACAAATGTGTGTGCTGGCTCAGAGTATTCCCAAGCATTTAAAGTCTGGGCAGTTTGCCAGTTTGCCTTCCATCTCTGCCACACAGTATTCCATTTTTGTTTGCAATTTTTATGCGCTGTTTGCATTTTTCTGTTTTATTTCTTTCTTTCTTTTTTTTTCATTCATTCATTTGTTTCATTCTCTCTTTTTGTTGCCTTGTCTTCTTATTTCTTTTGTTGCTACTGGTTTCGGCCACTCTTTCGATAATATTTATGCCTATGATTGCAACTTGGCAACTAAACGGTTAGGTAAAATATGAAGAAGAAACAAAAATTATGTGTGGTATATATGCATATACCTATATATAGATCATATATATCAGTCTGGCAATGGCAACAACTTATTGTCGGAATTGGCATAATTATTGGTATAATTATCATTGAAAGCGACATGCATATATAGATTCCCCCCTCATTCCTTCCCCCGTTTATATGATGGTCAATGCGTTTTTACGCCTGTCTGCACTTTCGAGACAAATTTTGCACAACAACAAGGACAACAACAATATAGCAAAGTTGGTCTATAAATTATAGGCAAACTACTACAACTACACTCCTCTAATGACTAACCCCCCTACCTCTCTCAATCTCTATCTCTCACTTACGCTAACTCAACAATGCAACAAACACAGTTTAGGCCTCATGATGAGTAACCCGCGCCAACAACAACTAGCTAAAGAACATCAGAGTCCAGTCCGCTTTAACCGAGGACATCATCATTAATAATGTGGACAAATGGGCTAACACGCATACTCCCTCCTCCCACCCATTCTTCCGTACTTCCAAAACACTTTGTTGTTGTGTTTCGTGGGTGGCAGAGAAAGAGAGAAAATGGGAGAAGTTTACGCAATTTGCATAAATCCCGGACAAGCCGTCGACATTCCGCCGGATAGCTTAGAAAGAGCCGCTACTGCAGCATCTGTCCCCTACCACGCCCTCTATATCTCTATTCATTTTGTGAATAGAGCAAATTCGGCACTTTCACTTGATTGAATTGATTTTGATTCCGATTTCGATTTTGATTTCTCCTTCAAACCGGGATAGTTTAGTAGTAGTTAGTTTTACTTGTCCGTTTCGGAGAGGCAGGCGGTACATTGATTTGCAATTTTCCTCGGTACAGGAACAGCAATAGCAATTAAAGGCCAACAACAAAATTTGTATCCGAAATTTCTGAATTCCCTTCTTCCAATTTCCCCTCACACACACACACCATCTTCTACATATAGTTCATTCTCTCATGCCATATCCTGGTTTTTCGCACAATGCAAAAACGCATTTTGCATTTTGGATTTTACAATTTTACGATTTGTATGCAAAAATCACTTTGTGGTTTTGATGATGGAAAATGTTTTTAGCCAAAAGTCTTCTTTTGTTGTTTTTTTTTTTCTTTTTTGGTTTACAACGGTTCGGTACGTTCTGGTTCAGTTTGGGTATGGTTTTTGTCTAGGTAAAATATGCATAGAAAAAGTTGACATGGTCAAGTGGTGTGGGAAAAGGAAGTTAGAGGATGTAGTAAGTATTTTGTTTAGAAACTGGTTTTTCACCCCTTCCCTCACCCTTTTATGCACTCTCTCATTTATGCCGAATGGAATTTGGTAAAATAGTCTTGTGGTCAGTCACCCAGATGGTATGGTAAACACATTCATTTTGAATAAAATCACATTTGCCTTAAAGACAATTTGCAGTATGCAGTTGGCGCCCAACGTAGGGGAAGGAGTAGTACAGTATTTGACTTATGGTTGCGTTCCTTTTATTTCCTTTTTTGATAAAAGGAAATTGTGTAAATATGACACAATTATATTATAATACTCCCTAGGGCGGTAGAATAAGTTGATTTTAATATAAATATATATAGAAATTTCTTTTCCCTGTACAAAGTAAAGTAAGTGTCAAGAGTAACCTTGTACAAATCTTAAGGTTAACGAAGCTTCTACACTCATTTAAAAATAATTATGTTACCCTAATTATCAGTCTATTAAAAAAGGCCAAAGAAAAACCATTGTAAGAGGTTTTATACCTACATATTTTATATAAAGCATCTACTTCTTATATTACCTACTATTTAATCTAATGTTATTCCCAGCGAAGCGAAAAATTTTGATAGGCCATTTATCGCGTTTTTAGGGCTCGTCAAATATAGCAAAGCAAGTGCCGAAAGATGTTCATATTGTTGTTATTGTTGTTGATGATGATGAAGACAAAGATGATGAATGATGACAAACAATAAACATAACAGAAAAGGCATTAAAGTAGTCGTCTCAAGAAATGGACAAACGACAAAGCCAATTTGTGACGAGGTTTTTTTTTTTTATGTTAGTAGAGCAACAGCAGAAGCAGTCGTAAAAAAAGTAAAAAACGGAACCAAAAGAGGAAAAAAAATAAGAACCCACGTTAAAAATTGGTAGATACTTTTTCAAATGGGGGTATATTTGTTTTTTCAAAGTGTTTGTAAGAAGGTTTTATGATACGGATGGAAGATCTCTCTAAATTTTTAAAGCTTAAGTTAATTATATTATGAAAGATACAATAATCAATTAAAGACACTTTAATGGCTTTCATTTTGTTAAAAATCAGGCAACTATATATATATATATATATATGTATACAAATATTGTTTGTGTAAGCTTACAACATGTGTAAGAGTAACGAGATTTTCGCATGGGTCAAAAAGCTAGTGAATTATTATTTCTCTTATTTTTTTTTGTTTGTGTTTTTGTTGTGTTAATGCGGCGGCGGCGTTGAAAATTGTACAAAAATATATAAATTGCAGGCAACAACAACAACAACAGCAACAAGAAAAAAAAACGCCATACAATCTGACAGCAATTGCAAAACCGTGAGAACCATTTATGGGAGCTGTTGTTGCTCTTGGCAAAAAGAAAAATGCAAGAAAAACTTTGCAACAAATGTTTGGAAAATGGTATGCGAAAGAGTGGTTGTGTGTGTGTGTGTGTGTGTGTGCCATAGCAGACATATGGCACACATGTGAGTTGTAAGAGGTGGTATCCCTTCCTTTTTACTCCTCCCACCCATCTCCTCTCTTCAATAAATCATGCTGTGCATTTGTCGCCCTGTTCTTGTTTTTTTTTGTTTTTTCTTTGTATTCTTTTTGTTTTACTTTTGCTCTCTAGCTATCTCTCTCTGTCTCTCTTTCTGTTCCTGGCAGTCGAAATTGCAACGAAAACGACAACAACACCGAGAGAAGAAAAAAAAAAATGTACAATTAAATAATTTACAATTTGCCAGGGACAAGCCAAAACTGCAATTACACACAAACGCAGCAAGTGGCAATTTTTAATTTGATTAAATAACTGAATAGACCAGAGAAGGGGTTGGATGGTTGTAAGGGAAAACAGAAGGGCGGTCACAGACATAGAGAAGAAGAAGAAGACAAAGGCAAACATTGAAGAGACTCTTTTTTCTTTACACTTCGCTTGATGACAGATGCGAGAACTAAAAGTAATTGGAAAAATCTCTGCCATCTGCTAAAACTAAATGTCAACCTGAAGAGAATTACATGAATATATATATTTCTATATATATATATATATATATTTATCTAAAAGAAGTTAGTGTTAATACATTTTAAGCAAAATATTTTAAAGAAATGAGAATGAAACTAAATGGTGACCCCGTTCAGATGAATGAATTATCTATACAAAAAGAAGCTTTAAAACAGTTTGGCATATTTCATTTCATCGTTTCAACTATCTATATAGTATAATAATTTGAACAAAGATTTCAACTAGAATATGAATGTTTCATATTTCTGATTCTTGGAAATTATAATTGTTTCTATTAAAAAAGTCAGTTTCTATCTGTTTTTTTTTTTTTTTGATACATTTTGCTGTTCAAAGTTAATCAAAATTGGTAAAGAGGACTATTTTCAATTGAAGTTATTGATTATTCATTTGGGAAAAACTTTCTCAATTTGCTACCAAAACAAACTACTATATGCTTTATATCTTGATCTAATTACAAAGAGAAAGCTTATTGTACAATGGCATTTCAAGTATTTTTCCTCTTTTTTTTTTTTTTTTTTTTTTTTTTTTTTTTTGCTAGTTGCTGCTAATTGAAGTAGAAATGTATTTGCTTCACAAAAGAAAAAAAAAAAAGAAAGAGAAGGTCTTTAAGCAATTATTATGCAATCGAAAAGAAAAAACAAACAAATATATATTATAGATGATATGTATTTAACAATTTATATTCTATATAATGACAAATGTGTACGAGAGGGTTTAGAAAAAAATATAGTTAATTAAATTTAGACAAGTGCATGAGAAATGTGGCAAACTATTTTGAAAATTTGCAGCAAGATGACAACGATGATGTTGTTGTTATAAGTGTGTGTATATACCTGTATGCCGTGCAATTTCACTAATTAAAAATGCATGATTCAAAATATAACAACAGCAACAAACACCTACAATAAAGTAGAAGAAGAAGCGAAAGCAAAAGAAGACCAACAGCAACTAACAACAACAACAACAACAAAAACAAATGGCATACATAGATAAATATTGTGTCTCGACTCCGACGGCCATTCAATTCATTCTAGGTGAGAGAGCGCAACCCAGTTTTTTGTTTTTTTTTTTTTTTTTTTTTGGGGTTTCTTTTCTATGCAATTTACGAATGACTGCCAAGAAAAAAAAAACAACAACAACAACAATCGACAACAAAAGCAATAACAACTAGAAGAAGAAAAGGCGTTTTTCAATTTTCACATTGTCGCCACCGCCGCCTTCTCTCTTTATAGTAGTTTGACTGAGTTGTTAGTTTTTTTTTCTTTTTTTTTTTTTTTTTTTTTTTTCTTCATAAATTAATTAACTGCCTCACGACTTGGTTGGCTAGACGACGACTCCGGTATGCCTCTTTTTATTTATTTTTTTTGAGTCATTTTGCCAGTGACTGTGACTTTCACACAAAACTGCAACAATTGCAACAAAAAAGAAAAAAAAAAAAGCTAATAAGCTAAAGTTAATTAGAGATGGAAAATGCAGCTCCATTACTGGCCTTGACATGCACCACACACCAACAGAAAAGTAGCAACACCACTCGGTAGTGGACCACAAACAATGGCTGAGCACAGCATCTCTAACTCCGCCATGGCATTTAGCAGTTACCATTAAAATATAGTACAGTCTCGTTATTAATATTAGTTGGTCAGTTGACTTTTATGATTGGCATTATAGGTAAGGCAGAAATAGAAGTTCACTTGGTCTCAATTGTTCAATTTGGTCAATATACTTTTAAAATCGAGAGTATATATAAAATTTTACTAGTTTTTTTCTCTATTTCTTTTCTCTATATTTATTTTTGACACGTTTGTACATTAATTGAATTGAAATCCAAGGTTTATCTTTATGTATATGGCATTTTTTTTTTACTAAAATTGTAATTGCCGTTTTGCATTGAAGATTTATTTGGCAAGTTTGTGTTAATCAGCTAGGAGAAAAAAAAAACCATAATGGATCAAATTTGAAAGATAAATAAAGGTTAAATGCATTTGCTATAAATTTCAATGACTTTAATGATTTTTACGGATGAAATTTAATGTAATCTAGATCAATCCGATTTAAAATTTAAGAAAAAATCTTTTTTCTTGGAATTTTTACATGAAATTTATAAAGATTAGAAAGAATTTCTAGGATTGAAACAAATTATAATGGCGTAAAATAACTTTGACTTCGAGCTTGGCAAAAATAAGAGTTTGTAGGATAAAAGAAAGTCCTTTTCAAGTTCCTACTCTTAAAACATAAATATCTCATTTAATTTAAATTAAAATCATTTACTTTCCGTTTTAAATTTAATAGCTTATTTGAATGTTATTTAATTTAAATATTTATAAAAACTAAATTTAAAATTAATTGTTCTCTCTTCTGTTGGAACAGTAAACAAATATATAGAAATATTTGTTTTAAGAGAAAACTTAAAAATAATTGCGTGTTAATTCTAAATAGTAAATCTCGAGTGGTGGTAGAGGGGGAAGCTCCATCAATATAGAACTTTTTAAAAGGGACAAGGGACTGTCAACTTTAGATCTAGATTTGTATTTATTTCACTGCACTTTGTCTACTAAATTTAAGACTTAGTTATATATTAACAGTTAACTGTTAGTTATATATATATATATATGTATATATATGTACATATATATGTATTTTCACTTTTTAGTCACTTGAAAACTCCATCAAACATTTACACTAACACTAATCCATCTCATCCATTCAGTGCCTAAAAGCCGCGTTAACAAAAAAAAAAAAAAAATAACAACACGACAAAATGTAAATGAAAAATAAAAACCCTCTAAATAGCAGCTTATTTATTTAATAACAGTCAACAGCCATTAAAAACTATTATTCAACAACATTAGCCACGTCACAACAGTGGAAGAGGAAGAGCGATAGGTGGTGGGGGAGGAGGGAAAAAGATGAGAGTGAGAAACAGAAAGAGATGGCAAATATAAGCCGAGTCTGGCTGGCTGTCACGCAAATCCACAGCAATAGCAACAGCAACAACAACAACAACAACATGGGGCAATGTCGTCGCCGTTGTCGTTGAGCTTGAGATGCTTTTGCCACTTGAGTAGATTGAGGAGAAGAAGCGTAAAAGATGCCTTAGCCTGACTGCCTCTGCCCCAGCCCCATGATGATGATGATGATGATGATGATGAGATGATGATGTTGGAGCAAGAGAAGCTAGCTAGATGACTGACTGACTGACTGTCTGACTGACTAACTGACTAACTGACTGATTGAGTGTACGACTGTCTGAATGGCTAGTATAAATAAACAACCAGAGGGGAGAGAAGGGGTGGCATGTATGTCTCTGAATGTGTGTGTGTGTGTGTGTGGTAGGTAAGTGAAGTAAAGCCGCCACAAAGCTGTCATTTATCTCACTTTAGAGTAAATCACAGTTTTAATATCTAAAACCAATTTAATAGATCTAAATCTATATGGCCATAGATATATCTATATATATAAATATATATATACACGCTATGTACGGCATATAGAAAAATGAATTTTTAATTTTAATCCAATTGAAAGTCAGCGACAGGTGCAAAGATAAGGCGACAGAATGTAAATTGTAATTTTCCTTCTACTTAAATGCAAGAGAGGAGGAGAGGAGATGATACAGACGACCCAGACGAAGACATTTTTACATGATGTGTAGACGAAAATTGGCAAAAAGGCCAAAAAGGCAAGAGTGGCCAAATAGCGACTAGGACAACAACGCCACTAAGAACAACAACAACAACAACAACAAGAATAACAACATACAATGACAATTTATTGTAAAAATAGATGCAGACAAAGGAACGAAACGAAACGGAATTAAATATAACAAAAAAAAAAAAACAAAAAAGAGAAAACCGAATAAAGATAGGCTATAAAGGAAGGCATCCAAGGAGACGGTGGCGCACAAGGGAGGCTGAGGCAAAGGCAAAGGCAGACATGCACTCAGAACAGAAAAGACAAAAATGTCTAATGAATAATTGCGCACTTTTTGGCTTTTATTCAGCTAGTTACAAAAATAAATACAATATATTTGCTGTAAAAATTGTAAAATGCAATTTCAGTTGCATATACAAGAGACGACCTCACTACCTCCCTCCCTTTCCCCTCAGTAGTTCTCTCTTGTTCTCACAACTGTTCCACTGTCTTACAGCCCATTACCATACAAGAGATTCTACCTTCCCCGTTTGCTTTCCCCCCCTACTTCTATATTCTCTGTTGCTACCATAAGGATTCGGGCAATAAATTGTGAAAAACACTTTTATACAGACGCCGCCACCGACAACAACAACAACCAGCAACAGCAACAACAACAGCAACGTGCTCTCGGTCTCTTTTGATCGATAGTTATAGATTAGCATGATTTATGCGAATTGCTGACGTTGCCCCGCTGCTGTAGTACACACACACACACACATACACACAGAGACTCAATCTTACAAATATACTATATATATATACATATATATATATCTATATAAACATGTATGTAAATCAATTTTTGATGCTTAATGCAAATCAAGTGCCTAACACAACAGGCAAAGACATACTGAGATATAGTAAGAAGAGGGCAAGAGAATAAGAGAGAGAGGGAAGGAGGGGAAATTCAATGAAGTATAATGTCAACTGCGTTCGACAATTTCGATTGATCGGTTTCCCGTTGGTTTTTTCTATATATTTTATTTTTATTTTCACTATTTTCTAGTCATATCCGCATCAATCGTCGCGTCGTGTTGACTTGTTCAATTGGGCATGGAAAAAGAAGTGAAGGGATTTTGGTTTGACCGAGGTTATGGTTGGTTGTGCGCTTTATAAAATCCATATATAGACTAGTATATATATGTGTGTGTGTGTGTGTGTGTGTATGTATATATTGAGATAGGTTCGTATTTAGTGACCGTAACTCTTTAACTGTTAAAACGATTTCAAATATTTGTTTGTAGACATTTTTGAATTCAATTTACTTTGCTTCAAGTTAAATTAATTTTGTTAAAATTTAAAAAATTAAATGTTAAATTTTAAATATTATATAGTTAAATAATATATTTTGTAAAATATTTGAAAGAATTCTGCAAATTAACCTAAACTATTGACCTCTGAAACGGCTACCAAAAGAGAGGGAGAAATCAATCTATAATAAAGTAATTAATTTTACTTAATTAACTTCAAGTACATATTTGAGAATTCATATTATTTAGCATTAAGTGAAATTTTGTGCTTCTTTATAGCTGTCATTGTAATTGCACTTATTGAAAGATAATGCATATATATGTATTTAGTTATATCAAAATATTGTCAAATATTTCATTTATATGTATTTAATTTCACTTATTCATTAATGCATTATGAATTATATATATGTATATATATATATATAGAAGACACAAATATTTGAATACAATATTTAATATGTATTTTGTTTTTTGTTCAACTGGTTTAACTTGTTAATGCGTTGGCTCAGTTTTTATTATCGGTTTTGTTGCTCAACAATTTAATACCCTATAGCAGTTATAAGAATGTAAAATTGGGTATATAGAAAAAGACAAAAGACATAGAGTATAGTATAGTAATTCAGTTAATAACACAAATAACACAAAATACTTTATAGAATCATCCATCAGTTAGTTCCAACTAAGTTGAGTTTTTAATTGTTAGAATTAGTTAAATATTAGAAATTTTTATCCCATATGGATTACAGGGCATTCGTTGTTGTGTATACTTGTTTTTGTTGTTGTTTTATCATAAACAATTGATGCAATTTTTATATATATAATATATATATATATATATATTTTTTTTTTTGTTGCTGTTTCTCTCCTGGTTTTTTTGCCCCATTATTATTACTCATATCTGGAAGCCATAATGATTGTTTAATAGCCGATGCCAGAGCGTTCGTTTCGATACGTTTTTATGACTTTATATTTACTTTTATTTATTCCGATTCTCGTTCAATATATACTGCATATATACAGATACAGATATATATATATATATATGTACATATATTATATATATATATACATGTATTGTCGTTCCTACTTTAATTTGCCATAATGCGAGTCGATGGCATAATGCGTGACGTGGCGTGTGTTTAATTTTAATTTGCATAAAAAATTGCTCACGTTAATTTATAATTTCATTGTTTGTTTTCTTTCATACTGTCCTGCTCCCCCCCCCCATCCTACCACTACCCCTACTACTATTCTAGGTATATCTTGCCACTGGGCCACTCTTTTGCTGTTTTGTTTGTTATTGCATTTCTTTTTATTGATTTTGTTGTATCGGCATATACAATACATATATATATATATATATATATATATATTTATATATATACCTACCTCTCTCTATATATATAAACTGAAAATGTCTATAAATATTTAAAAATGACAGAATCCAATGGTGTGCATAATAGCGTAGATATTTTAATAGACATGTGGAAGTGGGTTGCCTTTATATTTTTTTTTTTTCAATTTATAAAACGAAATTGAAATGAGATGTCAATAATATAAATTGGATCTTTCAATAAAAGAAGGAGTAGGAGGAAGAGAAGGAAATATAATAATTTCCAATTGAGTTCCGGTATTTGCAAAAAGGATTAATGGAGCAAGTTCATTTAGTGAAATTAAGGGAACTAAAAAATAAAGCTTAATTTCAACTTAGATTCAACCAAATTGAACAACTTATGAAACTATATCAATATTGAAGCTAATTCTCATTCAACTAAATAACTAAAACAAGGAAGAGTATACAATAGTCTGCATATATTCGTAAGCTATGCCAGGTGATATCCTTTTTTCTGTAGTGTATTAAATTTTCAATTATTTATCAATGATAACAAAGTTGTCACTTTGGATTTGGTTGCTGCTGCTGCATTAAGGGTTGACATCTCATTTTCCAATTGGACCGTTTTTTGGCCAACAGGCAGAGTTGCCAAAATGCCATCACAACCAACCCCCTGCCCACCCATATGTTGTGCATATGAAAAAGGAAATTGACATCAACTTGCATTAATGCAATTCATTTCACACTATAGTTAATTGAATTTTACCGTATTGCTTATTGGCCTGTCATATTGCATATTATACAATGTACAGTTGTCATAATTTAAATTTAATTTAAATAGAGTTGCCACCCATCGTCAAGTCAATGAATTTTGTATATATTGAACTATGAGATTGTGAGAGTTGCTTTCAAAAGACATGTAAATTGAAATGTTGTCCTTTAAAGAATATCCTTTCAGAGTTGTCATTCTATTTATGGAAAAAAGTTGCCTAGCTTTTCCTATCTATACGTTTACTAGACACTGATCTCAAATTTGTTGTAAATAATATAAAATATAATCTATTTCTTGTTTCTTAAAATGATCTCTCATTTTTGTATTATCATTATTTAGGGTTGCCAAGTCTTATATAATACATGATTTCCATTATTGATTTTCTTTTTTTTCGATTTGTTATAGTTTTATCTATTAGATGTTTATAAAGTTCTTTAGTTCTCTGAAACAGACGCTTCACCTTTTCTCACTATTTAGGGTTGCCCTGTCACCCATACTTATACAAAAACTCGGCCATTTCTCACTATTTGGGGTTACCCTGTTCGCCATTTTTGATTATTTAGGGTTACCCTGGCACTTTATAATATAAATTATAATCTATTTGTGTGGCAACACTTACCTTTCCTTGCATAATCAGCCTTATTGTGAGTGTCACCGATGGATCCTCGTGTTTGATAGGCGCTCCGCCCGCACTGCTGCTTGTGTTATTGTCTTCCATTTTTATTTTTTTGCTTTTGTTTTTGAATTTCTCGTTTTTACTGTTTGTTTACGGTTATTTGCTGTTGTTTATATGTATATATATATATATACTGCTCCTTATAGGGGGGTGTTGGTTGTGATTTACCGAATTCTCGGTCTTTATTTTTTTTGTTAAGTTTTTAATTTGCGTTTAATTTTATTTGGTTGTCTTTTCAATTTTTTTGTTTTCTTTGAGTTTGTGTGTGTGTTTTTCTTTTGCTTTTTACTAAATTGTTTAGTTAAAGTTTGTAAATATAATTTGCATTGATTTTACTATATATATATATATATATATTGTTCATACATGCATATAGATTTTGACTACTTGTAATTAGTTTTTAAGAGTTTCTTGTTTATTTTTATGTTTTTATTTTTTATTGAAAATTAAATTGGTGGTGTCTTTTGCTAGTCGTACTACGTTTTGTTGGCTTAAGCTCGCTGCGTTCTTTTTCTTCTTTTAATTCACAAGAAAATGTTTTATATATTTGTTTTTATTTTAGTTCTTTTGTTTTACAATAAAATGCAACAAACAATCACTGCTTTAGATTAGTATTAGTTAATATTGGGTTGTTGTTTTTTTTTTTCTCTTTTTTATTTTTTGTCCATTAATTTTTCCGTTTCAATGTTGAGCAAAAATACTGTTGCTTAGCTGCTGAACCGATATAATTCTTGATGATGCATTCATTTACTGTAAGAGAGAAGAGGATTAACATAATTAGAATATATATATATATATATATATGTATTTGTATGTATATTAAAATTCTTAATAATAAATCATATTTTTTGCCTCAATCTTTTCTTTTGTAACCATTAAATATTCAATTCATATTTACAATATAAATTTTTAAATTAGCTAATTTATTTTTGTAAAATGCCTGCAATGCATTTAATCAAAATTGTTGCTCATAATACATATGAGAAAATAAGGCACAGGAGGGAGAAGGCAGGAGGGAGTTGGCGACTTCCGGCACTTTGTTAAACATGAAACAGAGAGGGAGAGAGAGTGAGAGAGAGAGGTAGAGTCTCCTCTGCCAGCCTTGCCTGCCTATATCCCCCCAATGTGCCAGACACTGACGCGGCTCGTTCATCATTTTTTGCCCCCCTGCCGCTGTAGCTGCCACTAGTACAGTACTACCCTTCCACCCCTTTGAGAAATCGCACTCCTCCAATTGATGGCGATGCCTGGCGAATGCCTGCCTTGGCCTGTCCTGGGCCTGTTTGTAATTTTTTTTTTTTGATATGAAAAACAGAATTTTCAGATTTCTTTTTTCTCCTCCCCTTTTCTTTTTTTTTTTTTTTGCATTTTCATTTTTGCGCGCGCGTTTTTCGTGCAATACACACACTCGCACACACACACACTCACACACACCGAATACAACACAACTTTGAAACTGCGCCAAGTTTTTATGCATATTCCAAATGCTGCGACGTTTCATATATAAGTATATATATATATGTACTTTATATATATATATATATGTTTATATATATATTATCGATGCGTTGTTGTATTTGTTGTCGTGGCATTTCTTACGCTCGAAATCACTTCATATGCAATTTAGTACAGATATATACGAACATATAAAGCATTTCATATGCATACACATACATCTTCCTTCACCTCCATCTTCTCCTCCTTCTCCTCTGTCATTGGTGGTCCTCCTTCTCTAGATACTACCGTTCCTTGTTGCCATACGTTTATATCACAAATTCCCAGCATAACTTTATATGTACATTTGTTTGCCAGAAGGCAGGAATCATTCCCAGGGGCTACAAAATATTTGCACAGGCCAACGCGATGACTGCCAAAGCTTCTCTTGTATTGCCATCCTCCTCCACATCCCCCCCACACTACTTCCTCTCTTCTACTTCTCCTGATCCCCTACCTCTATCCCTTGGAGTTGTTATGAAATTATGCGCACTAATTCCCCATGTAACAGCACAGAGAGAGATAGATAGATGAAGAGAAAGCAGGAGAGATAGAGTGAGAGAGAGAGGGAGAGAGAGACATATACGGGAAGAGGTAGCATTAGTTCTGGGCCTCCTGGTGGCTCTTGGCTAGCATTGCCTCCAGGAGATGGGGATTTATGCGGGTCCAGTTAGAGTGAGAGAGATATATTTATATATAGATATAGATAGAATAGAGATGCAGTAGGAGGAAATGAGTTTAGCAAGAGGAGGGGAGAGGCGGGTGTAGTAGCAATGTTAACAAAATGCGCATAATTTTGGTTGCAATTTTTACTTTGACATGGATGCTCTTCCCATCTTTCTCTTAGTAGTAGTTGGCCCAATAGCTTTGCCACTGCCACCCCCCGCCATTCCCAATTATTTTAAGAGAGAGAGAGAATATTGTTGTTGTTGTTACTTTTTCCTTCTCTTTCCCTCTCCCTCTCCCTGTCTCTCTTTCACAATCTGTTTCAACTGTATAACATGAATATTTCTGTTGGTTAAAAAGGTAGAATGACCATTAAAAAAATACAAGAGATAGCAAGAGAGGAGAGAAAGAGATACAGATAGAGAGAAAATTGTCTATGCAAATGAATTCCACCAGTTCTTTCGCTTCGCTTCATCCTTGTGTCCTACTAGTACTACTACACGAACTTTCCCTCATCCCCTGCTGCTGCATCATCATGTAAGACAAATTAAGTGGTTGAGAGTAAAATAATAAAAATGAAAAAAAAAAAAAAAAAAATAAAACAAAACAAAACACAAAAATGTCGGAAACGTCAAATGTGATAATGCCAACTAAATATAAAATTGTTACAAATAAAAGTTTAAACCATTTAAATTAGTACGCGCTTTTAACAAAATGAAATGAAATGGATAATTGGACGGACAAGGGGAAAACTGACCACCATATAATGGATATATACAAGTTTGTAGATGACGGAAGGACACAAGTGTCAGTTATTTGAAATGATTAAGCGGCGTTTGGTTTAAACTATGCGAAATGATTGATTAGCTAGTCAATGTCTCTATATTTAGCTAAATGCAAGCATTGAAAGGTATTTGGCTAGTTGATTGTTAAATCATTTTTCAATGATAATTATTGTGGCAAAACAAATGGAATTTAACAAAACGATTTGTACCATATATATATATATATATATACCAACGATTTTCTGCATTAAATAGTCTGAGCATAGATACAAAAGTATCTACATACATCTGATTTGAATATATTACCTGATTTCAAAAATGAATATAGATAAACTACAAAAATATTTTGAATTCTACTTAATATCTCTTAAGAAACAAATTCTTTAATAAACAAAATGTTTCAAATAGTTTAAGGAGTCTTCTTAAGAGACAAAAGAGAGAGACTTTTTCTTTATTCTCTTTCTTTTTATGAAATTTCAATCTACTTAATAAAATTTTTAAAAATTGAATGAAATTCAATTCCCAGATAAACTTGTTTCATTTTTTTTTTATTATTTTCTCTGAATTATTTTGTTGCTTTAATAAAAAAATTTAGACAATTATTGTATAGGAATGTATTGATTAATTTTACTGCTATTTGTTTTTTTTTTTTTTTTTTTTGTTTATATTTCAAAACCGTAAAATTTAATTTAAATATTTTATAAATATTTTAGTTATAACAATTAAATGACATGCATCAATTTTGAATTCCAATTTTAGCCACATTGAAATGCAAGTTTTCAATCAACAGAAATAAGGCATCTCATAACTCTTGAACTTTATATATATATAAGTATATATATGTACATAGAAAGGTATATATACCTTTATATATATATATGTATATATGCTATATACATTATGTAAAGTGCTTGTCCAGGTATGACAATTGTGTCATATGTAGTGAGAAAGTCAGTAGGAGTCAGTATATGCAATTTTGCTTGATTTGCAAATAATACTTCACCTTCCTCTCTCTCTTTCCCTTGCCAACCATTACCCCTTTGTCTATTTTATAAACACATGAAGATTGATATATATATATATATATATATATATATATATATATATGTTTATGTATACATATCCTTTATATATATATATATAGCCGTAGGACACTCTCAAACAGCGTTTTAATATCCAGTACATAGTCCCGCAGCGATATCTTGAGGTTATACACAAGACGGAACCATAAGGCGATAGAAAAGCAGTAGATAGATAGACAAGGAAGCGTAGAAGGAGATGAAGTTGTAGGAGCAGGAGACAAAGACGGAAGGAGCCGTTATGGTGACAGGCCTGGGGTTGGGCCAGCTGGCTATGGCAAAACCAAGACAGCAAAAGGCCACAACATAGACAAGAGGACAACATAACAATGGAGAAGAAGACAGACCGGAGGAGGCAGATAGAAGAAAGAGGATAGATCCAGAGACCAAAAACCAGAGATAGAGATACCAGAGACACACAGTGAAAGAAAGAGAAGAGATGTAGAATAATAAGTTCCGTTACAAGCTCATGAAATTCTTCGCATTTCTCTGTTCACACAGACATGGAATGAAAATATCTTCTTTACTCACTGAATTTCGTCTGCATTGACATTGAAATTGAATCCCCAACTCTAAACTCGAAACTCCGATTCCAATTCCAATTCCAATTTAAGGCCTAACACCGACTCCTAACGACACCAACTGATTATCAATCATAGGACACGCAGAGAAGAGATAGAAGAGACACTAGACAATGACAATGATGATGGCGACGATGACGACTCCTTCATCAGTTTTTAATGACTTTTCTTTGCTTTCTTTTTGTGTTCTTGTATGCGTATAGGCCATACATAACTAGTTTTCTTTTAATTAACTTGCCAACATAAGCAAAAACCAGTTTGCTTTCCAATTTCCTTTCAACACAAATATATGGGTAAAGAGAAGAGCGAGCGGTCGGGCGGTGACGAATTGCTAAGAAGCAGAGAGAAACTAAAACTTTGTTCTTCGAGTTGTTGTCGTTGTCGCTGTTGTTGTTGGCATTGTCTTTGCAGGAGGATTTCAATTTTAATCAAAAAGCACAAATTCTGTTGCCTACTTTAAGGCCTATAACTTCAAATGGAGTTCTTTTCCTTATTCTTGGTAATATGAGAACTCTTAGATTATTGCTTGTGTTATTTTCCTTTTTGTCTTTTCTTCCTTTTTTTCATTTTGGGTGATTTTTTTTTTTTTTTTTTTTTTGGCCAAAAGTTTTCAATTGGATTTTTTTTTCCTTCGCACACACACACACAAGAGGGGTGATAGAGAGAGGGGTAGAGAGTGTAAGTGAGATAGAAATACAAAGAGTGAACAGAGAATAAATGCTAAATGCTGTACGTGACACACACTGGGAGGTCACATGACGATGCCGATGCCAACGACGACAACGCCGTCGACAACATCTTTTGGCCTTAAAAATGCTGTCATGCGTTCCAAAGTTAGACAGAGAAAGACTGAATTAGAGATGGAGAGGAAGAGAGAGAGAACGAGTGAGCGTGTGAGTGGTATAGAAAGAGGAGGAAGGAAAGAGGTTGTTAAGAAGAGGAAAAGAGAAAAAGAGACTTTGTTGACGGCGTTGACTTTATACGTCAATTTTCGTGCAGAGTTTTCGTTTATGGCATCAAAAAAACAAACATCAACAACAGGCAAGCGGCATAAGAAAAGGGGGGCGGAGAAGATGGTGGCGGGGGGACAAATAAGAGGCTGACTGGTTGGTTGGTTGGCAGGCAGGCAGGCTTTCACCCTGCTGCCGCCTTGTTGAAGTTGCTGTTGCTGTTACTGTTGTTGATGCTGCCTGCTTGCCGCCTGTTGTTGCCGTTGCCCAAAATGCCATTTCTAGTCACCAACACTCTCATGTCAAGATGTCGTCGTCTAGCAAAGTCAACCGCATCATCATTATTATCACCAACATCATCATCATCATCATTATCATCAGGATGGTTGTCGTTGTCATCATCATCAACATTTTTCCCTGCGTTCACCTTTTTGGGTTTACCTACCATTTTAGCTTTTTACACCCTGTAGCCAAAAATTATCAAGTATCCGCCGGGTATATACATTCAAGTTAAGTTATCAAGACACATATGAAAAACCATATATATTGACAATTAATGAAATATTATATAGAAAATCGAAAAAGATTTATAGCTATCTATTATCCTTTCTATATAAGTTATAGGATATTTAATATTCGTTGTAGTTTTCACTTTAACACACTTTTGTTTTTGATTTTTTGTAACCAGTGTGTGTGTGTGTGTGTTTGAGTGTGCGTGGGGGGCGTGTATTGCCGCCTTTCCATCAGAGTTTTGCTCATTAACACTTTTTAATTGCCCCCCAAACAAAAAATAAAATGAAGCGACATATATATATATAAAGGGAAATAGGTAAACTCTCTACCATTTACTCTCCCTCCTTCCCTCTCTCTCTCTCTCTCTTTCTATGTGCTCTTCTGCTTCTTAAACAGAACTTTAACTGTAAATTAATTTTTTAACATTTAATTATGCACATGTGTTGTGTAGCCATCTAACCCGAAGGGTCTGAATGAAAACTGAAAAACTCATTAAATTGCATAATTATGTGTACACATTGCAGCAGCAGCAACAAAAACAACAAATGAAACTTTGTTGTTACTTCACTTTGCCTGCCTTTTATAATAATATTAATATTAATAACATTCAACATTAAATCAAACTTGAACCAAAAGTCAAAGCGAAGCGAAATGAAACGACATAACGAGAAACAACACTTCAAAATGGTCAAGAAAGAAGGACAAAAACGTACAAGGGCTGGGGGGGGAGGTAGAGAATGAGAAGGGTAGGACTGGACTGAACTGAACTGGCTGTCCCTTGGTCACACTTAATAATATATTTTTTTGACGGTGTGGAGGGGGGAGGGCTCATAATTTGATTTATGATGCGGTTGAGAGATGATGGCGGCACAGCAATTGTAGCAACAACTGGAACCCCAAAGGCAATGACTTCTTTTGCAACTCTCAAAAAAAAAAAATATAAAGGATGAGGAAAAAAGGAAGTATACGGAAGGAAGCAAAGAAACAACAATAAGGATATGCCACTCGGCACCTGGCAAGGATATAAATTTCAGGTCCAATGAAAAATCTGTTGAAATTGAACAATAAAATTGAAGTGAAATATAAATCAAAAAATTTTTTAAATAGCAAATGTTAACCGTCCTTTACCGTTACTGTTACGATTATATAACCACATAACCATAACGGTCAACATTAAATTAACCGTTATGCAAAGATACTTCGTTGTTGAGTGTTGTTGCCCATCCATAAACTGATTTATTTTCTCATCTCTTGGCAAGTGACTTGAAAAATGATAACAGTTCATTGGAAACTCACTACTTACACCATTTCCTTCTTTGAAAGAGAATTTAAGCTTCTTTACGATGTCCTTGTTTAAATTACAGTAATCAGACCAAGCAGACAACTATGGAAAAGGATAAAACGAAGTTTCTTGTTGTTAAGTCTACTTGCGCTGATGCAAAATTATTAAGCATTAAGTTAAAAAGTTTTCCAACTTTTCAGTACGGTAAAAGTATGATTTTTGCCACAAATTTTGTGTTTTTGTTTAATGTTTCTAATAAGAAAGAGAATTTATATATTACTTTCACCTTTTCCTATTCAACTCATAAACAACAACAAGAACAACAACCATTCGCAACCATTTGCAATTGTTTTGCCTATTCACCGCTTCCCCAGCAAAAACAAAATGAAACCAACGCCAATGTGGCAGAAATATTTAATTACCCCTAACACAAAATGTACAGCAAAATATGTTTCAAGTGTGTGTATGTGTGTGTGTAGAAGAGAGAGAGAAAGCATTTAATAATTGCCGTTCGTCTAGTGGAAACAATGGACATGCCAAAATTATAGCATACTTATGTGGGCTATACCAAAGAGAAAATGAACGAAAGGCTGCTTTTGTGAGGACCAACTTTGGGAGACAAAGAAAGAGAGAGAGAGTAAGAGAGAAGGAGATATAGTACGAGATGGGGAGGGTAAAGGGAAAATGCCGAGTGCCATATTAATTTGTGTCAAATAAGTAAAACGCAATTAAACGCACATGTCAGCGAGTGGCAAATGGCCAATAAACCAGACAGAGAGATGAAGAGGAAAGGAGCAAAAACATAGAGATGGAGAATTGTAGAGAAACAGGAGGAGAAAAAGGAACAGTACTAGTAGCAAAAGCTATTTCACAATTCTATTCTCATCTACACCCACAACAATCAATACAACAACAATAACAGCAACAACAACAAAATCATAAGCGAGAGAGGGCAAGTTAGTTAGTTTAAGGAAAGAGATGAATGGGAATGTACCGTTCGTTGGCTATAGGTATTGTATAGACAAATTGCACAAAATCCCTTAATATGATGACCTATTAAAATTATGCCACAAGAAAAGGGAGAAACGCACACACACACACTTACAAACAAACATATGTTTATTGGTATGCGTTGTTGTGTGTTATGCAGAAGAAATTGCCTATTACATATTATAGATATAGTTTCCATCTCAGCATGAAATTGTTTTCCTCTCCTGTTATTTCCTTTCTTTCCATTCTGTTAATGGAAGGGAAGGGGGGAGAAAAAAAAAAGAAGAAGTCAATGGTAAAATCATTTTGCTTTCTTTTCACATGATGATAAAGCAATTATGGTCTATAGAAAATCGTTGATGACGATGATGATGGTGGTGGCAGTGGTACTATGCTAAAGTCAACAGAGAATCAACTTTAACCTTTTGGCTAAAATAAACTAAACCTGGCTAAGTCTCTATCGCACACACACACATACAGAGAGAGGAGACAGACACATAATCTCTGTATATAGATACTTTAATATTAATGTTTTATATGAAAATCTCACACAAATTCCAATTTAATTTCCAATTACTTATGGCTTAGATGTGTATGTCTGTGTGTGTGTGTTTTCGTGTAGCTTTTGTCATTTTTGAAAAGTTTTCTTCCGCAAAACTCCCTAAAATATGCTGTAAATATTAGAAAAAGGATTTACATGCCAAAAAATAGAACAAAAACGACGACAACAACAACGAACCGAACAAACTGAAACCAAACTATAACTAAACTGAACTAAACCTAAAACTGAAACTGCTCAATGCTCTGACCTATGCTATGTCTTGTGCTTAATAACTAAATTGTTGGATTAATAAATAAAGTTTTTGAGTCCCAAAAGCAGTCGAGAAATATGCAAAACTCTATATATGTTTCTATGTAAATATAAATTATAAACTAGCAAATTGCTTACATAAAGCTTTCCGGCAATAACCTTTTGGGCCAGTGTGTTAAAATTTTAATTTGATAAGCTCTTCGCTGCTGTCCACCCATCTTTCTCCATTCTGCAGCAATCCTTTGCTATGTATCCTTTAAACATTCAGCCATCTTTCATGGTTTCTCTAACCCAAATTTCATACATATATCTTTAGATGTGTATGTAACTGTTTGTATGTGTGTGTGTGTGTATGGGTTTGGCTTTGAGCTTTGGTATATTCTCCTTGCTTCTCTGTTTTGTCCAATCATCAAGTTTTCGTTGATATATATATATATATATATGGTATATATTCTAATTAAATGTCACTTCATATTTTTTGACATTTAAGCATAAAAAAAAAAAATAAAGAGAGAAGAAAAATAGGTAAAAGCAAAGGCTAGTGCAAAGTTCGCTTCTGGCCATGTCATACTAACTATCATCATTTCATCTTCCTTTGACAACACACACATGTCCACATCGTTGTCCTCATCATCGTCACCCCAAATGAAAGCTAAGGATACAAGGAAAAAAAAAAAACAAATAATAAAAGAAAAAATGCGCACAAAAAACCTGTGCCAACATTTTTTGTCACTTTATTGTTTTTTTTTTTTCTTTTTTTTTTTTGTTGCATTGTCCCGGCCATTTGTTCTGTGACACATCTCATTGTTTCTCTGCAACTGTATCAGTATCTTTATCTATATATATATATATTGTACATGTGTTTGTGACATAATCCTTAATCCTTCAACTTTATTGTGCATTTTACATTTCAGTTTTCGAGCTGACTTCTTTTTTTTTTTTATATTTTTATCTTCTTTTTAATACAGCTTTGTTGCGGTTTGGTTTCACCTCCTCTATCTTTTCCATTCTCTCTCTCTCTCCCTCTCTCTGTAGTTCATTTTTGGGGTCAGCAAAAAAAAGTATAACAACAAATAGAAATAATCATCTGTTGATGAATCATCACATTTTAGTGCATAAAACTATTCAAGTATTGTAAATTAAATATCATGCTAAAAGCATAGACTATGGAATGATAGATTATCATGAAATATAAAAGAAGTAAATAATAACTGACAGAAAAACCTACTTATAAGAAGGAACTACTACTTATCAATAAGTTTTGGAAAATCTATGTAATAGAACTCTGGGTTTTCAAAAGATTGAAAGGATCTAAGATTAGGATTGTTTTATAAGGAAATAATAAATCGAATACAAAAGACGTTTATTAAAACTTGCAAAAATCTATCAGCAATACTTTCCATAAGGAAGTCTTCTCTATTAACTTTATAAGAAAACATTTCTATAGCAACTAATTGTAATAAACAGTTTCTGTCAAATCAAGAATAATAGAAATCATATTAAACTATATTTTAAGCAAATTTAACAATATAAAACTTGTTTTTGATTATAATCTTAAAACTTTTTAAACTTTGCAATACAAAAACAGACTTTTATATAGTATAGAATATACACTCATGATGAAAATAATAGATACACTTAGCTTTGTAACATAATTTTTCCACTATTAATAATAAAATTTAGATGCACGTTTCTTTATTGAACACTTAAGCAGTTATGACAAAATAACCAAAATTATACTGGTGTATCTAATATTTTCATCATGAGTGTATATATATATATATTTCTAACTAAACCATTTTCAATTATAGACTAAAATTCCCCCAAAAAAAAAACAATTGAGACATAAATAAATACCTGGTTATATGTTATGTTGTGCCGCCTTGTTCCCTTTTTTGCTTTTCTTTTCCTTTGTTTTATTTTTTTTTGCGTTTTATTAATTCTCAAACCTAATTTCGCAATTTCATTTTATTTGTCTTGTGTGTGTGTTTTTTTTTTTTTCTACTTTATTTCTTTTCTTTTTACACACTCTGCGATTTGTCGGCAATCTTCTTGGGTCTCTCTATCTATCTATGTGGCTGTCTGTCCTATAATGCGGTCAATCACATGATGTTGTTGCCGGCTTTTCTCTAATTATTACAATTGCGTGTGTGTATATATAAATATATATAGTGAATATATAGATATATATATTCTTTTAGCAGATTTGCTTTATGTACCTGCTACTAATTACAAATTGCGCTATGCTATAGAGTGCAACAGAATTCTTGCGTCTCATAAATTAAGTAGGCCACCCATAGACAACGGCAAACGGTGGACGGCGTCAGCGACGCCAGACCTCATCTATGTCCCCCAGCCGCCCAGCCGTCCTTTTCTCTTTACTTGTCTTAATCTTGGTAGTTGCTGCTGGTACTAAACAGCAAACAGAGAGAGAGATGCATTTGCACAGCGGGAAAGGTTCAACTAGCCGATTGAGGTGCATCTTTATTAACGCCAACGACGTCAACGGGGCGAAACATTACACACACACACACAGATAGAAAAGGAGAGAGAAAGAGAGAGGAGATAGAGATGCAGAAATACTCACTACATACATACAAACATACACATATATAATTACACCTGGTACACCTGTCTTGAGACATCGTCTGCTTGAAGAAATCTTATTAAAAAAATACACACTGAGTTGGAAGAAACAAGAAAAAAAAAAAGAGAGAGAGAGAAAAAAAAGAGAACGACTAAAAAAAAAGCAACACAAGAATTATGGCCCAGGCATGTTTGTTTCTACATTTTGTTTGTTTGTTGTTGTAGTAGTTGTTGTTGTTGCAGTAGCGGAAGGCACCGTTGCAAGTCGTTGCATAAATTACGGCCAACTCTTCACATTCCCTCACACCACTCCACACACACACACACACACACCCTCCTCCCCTTAACACCACCCTAACCCATGCCCATTTCATTTCATTTCTTTGCCGCCTCATCACAATCTCTCGCACTTCTTCTATATCTTCTTCCTCTTCTTCTTCTTCTTCACTCTAGTAGTAGTAGTCGTCATCGTCATCGTCGTCGTCGTCTCCTCTAGTCTAGTCTGGGGGCATTCGCCTTTTTAGCACCCAAAGATGATTATGCCGAAGCATGAAATGCGATTTGCCGTGGCATCATCATTATCAATCCAAGGCATCAAAGAGAACTCAGAGAAGACCATAGAAAGAGATACATAGATAGATGAAAATAGAGGAAGATGATGAAGAGAGACAGAGAGAGAGAGGAGAAAAAAGTGCTTAGACAGTGCGTTAATTTCTCAAAGATTTTTACTTTGGCGCAAATTGGAATAAGATTGCAGCATTCAGTAAAGCAACACCAGTAAATAGGTGAAGTATAAATGTTGAGATTAAAAAACACAAGAATAAGAAGAAGAAATGCTCCTAAATGTGTGCTACATAAATGTGACTCAAAGCGTTACAAAACAACAAATTTTTAAGATCAAATATATATTTGATATTTGAAATTTAATTTAAATCAATTTTCATTGATGGTATATCTATCCATCCAATCATCCATCCATATATCTATCTAACTATCTGTCTGTCTGTCTCTGTGTTGGGGGAACAACATTTCTAATTAATTAACTAATTACTAAAGAGAGCACTCAAACCATGTTTCAGTTTAGTATGTTTGTCAAAATTCCAATTTGCAGTAAAATGTGAAACCTTTGAATGTTATTTTCACATGCTTATTTGCTGCTAAACTGAACTGGATTCTAATCCTGATGCTGGGTCGCTCTCGAATTTTTGGTCAAATGTCATCGAATGCTAGTAGAGGTAAAGGAGAGAGAGAGAGAGAGAGAGAGAGGGAAAGAGCAGAGAAAGGGCTGGCAGGCGTTGCATATACAGATTTCAACTTTTTGATGGTCTCAAATTCCAGCATTGCAGCAATAGCAATAGCAGTGGCAGTGGATAAGGGTAAAGAGAAAGGTGCCTAGGTTGAAGTGTATATATATACTTACATATACCTAACTATATAGGTAGGTGGGTATTGGTAGGGTAAAAGCTTTTCATTCTCGTCTCTGTTTATGCAACAGTGCATTTTGGAAAAGTATCTCTGACAGTCAGTCAAGCCAGCCACTAGCAAATTTTCACTCACTCGTAAGGTTTCACAAGTGCCAAGCCAAGCAAGCAAGCAAGAGCCACCTACCTATCCATATGATGATGAAAGTCGCTTTAAAGGCATTAAAATTCATTTAGGTTTGTTGAACACCCACGGGGCACAGACTTATACATACGCACACACATGCATATATCGTACTAACATCATATAGATAGACAGAACTGAACTGAACAGAACGTAACGTAACGGCATCGATATTGAAATTTATGCTACAGATTTAACTAATAATTCAGTTAAATCCTGTTCAGGGGACCAGACCAAAGTTATAAGCAGCTGTAAGTAAAGCAATCACACGCTTCATAAGCCAAGCAGACGCGACTTTGTATGAGAGGGGGAGAGAGAAAACACCAAGAGACATCAAGAGAGAGGGTGAGGACCCTGGTAACTAAATGCTTTGGTGACTGGTTGCGTGGTTGTATTAGATGAAGCAGAAGCAGAAAAGTAGAGTAGGACGAGGCACACAAAACGCGTAGGTGGAGTAAAACGAATGGGGGAGAAATGAGAGGAAGAGGAGCAAAGTAAAGGGGGCCGGAGAATTATTGGTGTACAACAACACAATTGAATAAGCGAGGCAATCAATCAAAATACAAAATCTATTAAGGAGCAGAAGCACAGGCCCAGGCATAAGACGAAGAGGACAACGACATGGCCTAAAGGAAGCTTGTCTCTGACAACACACTGTGGATTGAGAAATGACATTTGCCGATAAAAAAAAAAAAAGGGAAAGAAAAAAAACAGAAAAGAAAACTAAATGATAATATAAGTAATTTTTAAGAGACACACACACACACTCACACACACAATAATGGTTTATGGATTAATGTAGTGTCATTTAAGTCAATGGGCATCGATGAGTTTAAAGCCAACAATAAATGTCGTCATCGTAAAGGATATGATAGGAGGGAGAATATGGAGTAAAAGGATCTACCTCTCTCTCTCTTTAGTGGATGTCTTTTCAGTAGTTTAAACTTATTTAACTTAGGAGATGTATTAAACTATCTTTTCTGAGAAGAATTTCTGTGTAGAATATTGTCTAATTTAGATGATCTCTATATAAGGATCTTAATGTCCTTTAGATGAGCTACTAAACTATAATGTTTATTTGTAATTGTTGATAAATTTGTAACGAGGAAGGGAGCTAACTTTGTTTAAGTGTAGTAGCATCCTTAATTTCTTTACTGTTAAATTAAAAATTTATTTGTAAACATTTAAATATCTACTTTATATTAATATTTAACTTTTGAAATTGTAAAAAAATTCATTCAATGTTTTTTAATCAATTTTTTTTCATTCCTTCCGCAGAATTCAACTGATTTAACCTACAGGTGAGTGTTTTCTAATATTTCTTCTATATATTTCTCAACTACTTTCCCAACAATATCAAAAACTAAACAAAACAGTTTTCTGATTATTAGTCATCAATTGTTTTAGTAATGGGATATTTAAGCACTATTTTAGGGGTTTTGTTCCATCGTTCTTTCATTTTTTCAAAGGCCTAAATCTTAACTTGGACTATGCGGCGCCATCAACATCATCATTAAGCCTGTCTGTTCCAATTATAAAGCGTTGGGAAATCATCTTTTCTTTTTTTTCTCCTCTTCTCCTTTTCTCTGCTTTACTTTATTTTATTTTATTTTTTTTTTTTGTTTGCTGCCACACTTTTTATAGAGCAGCGCGCAGCTAATTTCAAAAATGTTCATCATAAGCAAAGTAAACGACATCCTTAAATGACATAAATTAATAATTTTGCAGAGCTCTTTTTCTCCACATTCCATTCTCGTTTCCCTCTTTCTCTCTCTCTCTCTCTCTATATATATTTCTCTGTCACTCGTTCTATGAGTGCTGAAACAAAGTGCTTTCCATTTTAATTTATTAATTTAATGGGCAAAGCAAAAGCGGAGGAGTAAAGAAGGGGAGTGAGAGAGCATGGAAGCAAAAGAAAGGAGGAACGAATGAACAAACGAGAGAGAGTGAAAAAGAATTGCTTTTGCCTTGGCTGTGGCAAATTTTGAATTTTTAATTCAATAAAGCGTCATAAATGTTTGCCTATTGAACCCCTAGGCCAGCACCAGCACCAGCATCAGCATCAGAGGCAACAGCTCCCCTGTCTCTCTTTAAACCTGCAACCTCCACTTCATATCCTTATATTACTGACATTGCCCCTGCCCCAGCTACTACAGTTACTGCCACTGATGAAGCCTGAAGGCTAAAAGGAAGCTGACTGAAAGGAAGGATATTTAGCGCGACAGTCGTGCAGGCTATAAAAACTTTAAGGAAACGTTGAGAGGAGAGGAGGGCTAAGAGAGAAAACAGAGTGGGAGAGAGAGTCCTCTAACAAAGTTTTTTGGCCAGCTATATTTAGAAGAAAATATGGCCAAGTACGTTAAATTTTTCCCATATATTTGTTTGTATGTAGTGTGCAGCAGTTAGTGTGTGTCTGTGTATTTGTATGTGTATATATATGTTTGTGTGTGTGAGTGTGCAAGACAGAAGGGAAGGTAAAGGAGCTCTTTGGGACTACTGACTGCGAAATCACCCAAAATGTCTTGAGGGTCTGGACGACGGAGTGGTGAGAGAGTCAACGAAAAAGCGGCAAGTCATAATACTTATTGGATTTGTGCTTGGGCAGAAATATAATTATGGCTTAGCGCAAAAAAAAAAAACCGAGAGAAAAAAAAGGAATTTCAATTAAAATGGCAACAAGAATATAATATATATACATATATATAGATATATATATACATATATATAGATATATATATATATATATATATATATATATATAGATATATATATATATATATATATATATATATATATATATATATATATATATATATATATAATGGCAGTAAAAATATAGAAATTAGAGATGATACAGACGAATTCTCAATTGAAAAATTTTCCTACGAATCCTCCAAAAACATGAAACTTAGTTTGATAATCTCAAGCTCTCAAAAGCTTAGAGGGGGAAGGAGAGGATGCTAAACATGGACTTAGCAATGTTCAATAAACTTTGCAAACAGTTTTACCAACTAAATATCTTACTAAATCTAGAGATTTTGTTGATTGAAAAGGGGAAAAAAGGTCACTAATAACCAAAAGGATACATAAAACAGTTAAGAAACCAAAAATGGAAAGGAAGGGAAAGAAAACGAAACCCATTAAATACTAACTAATTTCATATGGAATTTAACAAACTAACTTCAAATCCCATCGGGCAATTGACTAAACACAATTCTTAATTACTTCTTCTTTACAGATGATTGGATGATGCCAAACCTCCCAATGCAACGCTACTTTAAGTACTATTATCCTATATCTTACCTAAAGGTTTACAAATAGTTCTATTTGGAATGGATACCCCTTAGAAAGATATTCAACCAATTTGTGGTTTTAAATAAAGAAAAATCTTACAAATTAATTAAAAATTAAAAGAAACTCACCAATTTATTTTTCGTTTTTTTGTTTTACTTTTTTGTACGACTTCCTGTTGTAATTGCCTCACGCTGTCATCTCTATAAAACCAAATAAAAAAAAAAAAAAAGAGGAAAAGTAAGCATTAAAAGAAAGCACAAAAAAAATGAACGGAAACCAAAATAAAATTGTATTGTGTGGCTTATATTTATTTTTTTTTCGTATTCGTCTTCATATTCGTTTTTTGGGGGGAGGGGGAAAGGGGGGGCCGTACGGGCAGCCAACAGAGTGAAATAAATTTTTCAAAATTTAATTAAAAAGGGCAAGCATCGCAGTCGTAGTTAGCTGGCTGCATAAATAAGAAATTAGATTTTAATAAAGCACACTTTTAGGCGCACCATAATGAAAAGCCCCTTGCACCACCCAAAGGCAAGGCGCGACAGAGCAGTAGAGCACCACAGTAAGGCGGCAGCAGCAAAAGGGCTTTAAATTCAGTTTAGTTCTCTTCATTTCTTTTTTTTCCCCTTCTCCCTACCCTACCATATTTAAGCCAAAATGCTGGACAAGCCTTTTGGGTCTTCTTCATTTTTTCAATTTTTTTTTTGATTCTCTTTTTTTTTCTTTTTCGGAGGGGGTTTACCTTCTTCTTTTGTGTTGGACAAAGTTTGCTTTACCTAATGAAACTTGAACAAGAAACGCTTAAGGAAATGCTTGAAAATGCTTTTGTTCGGACAACACACCGCACACACACATACACGTATCAACCCATAAACACTAACACACACACAGAGAAGAGTGAAATAAGTAGAAAAGAGAGTTCTTTTTTCTTTTCTTTTTTTTTTTTGTATTTGAACACGCGAAGTTACTTATTTGAAGAGTGTTTGTACCCACCAAAGAAGAAGCTGCTGGAGGCTGTCGAATAAAAGATACTTTTTGAGCCAAATTTTTATGTGTCTTTCACAGTGTGTGTGTGTGTGTGTGTGTGTGTGTGTGTGTGTGTGTGTGTGTGTGTGTGTGTGTGTGCCTGTTTGTGTGATTGATGAATGGCTGTGCGAATTGGTAAACAAATCAACTTTGAAAAAAAAAAACAACACACAACAAGAATTGATGAAGTTGAAAGAAATGGAACAAAATATTCCATCAATTGCCACCATAGCAAAAATTTTGGCCTTCCTCCCCTCTTTCCACATTCTCTTCTTTTAAGAGAGAGAGATAATCTAGAAAACGTGAATTTAATAGATGGCAGATGATGACGGAAAAGAAATGTGTCAAAAATTTCACAAAGAAAGCTTAAAAATGAAAAAAAAAAGAGATGACTTAAAGGTTAATTGGTTTTAGGCATTAAATTCCACATATGAAGTAAAGAATATAAAAAATGAAGAACCTTTTAGCCCCTAACTGTATGCGAGGGGCATTCTATGAGTAATGAGAAACAGGTAAGTAGTAAGTAGAACAATGGAAACAAGTAGAAAAACAATGTATCAAAATTATAGTTTCGGTTCATTGAAAAAATTAAATTAAATTGTTTTTTTAACCTCTGCTTTCTAAATGAGAAACTGTCTATCACCATCACCCTAAACTTTATTCTTAGTTAGATAAGCGGTTAATAGACAAATTACCATATTATCAGATTATTGTTTTGCCAATTAAATTTACCAACTTATTGGACAGAATAGGGCCTCCTGTGGACTTTGACATTACTCACTCTATAGGTTGATCTCTCTATACAAATCCTCTTTTTTTGGTCTTTCCACTTCTAGTTGAAAGAACATTTACCACACATTTCTATACAAATTCGTATTAAAAAATCAAAAAAATTGCAAAACTGCAGTATGGTCAGAGAAGACCATAGACAGACAGAGAGGATAAAAGATAACCAAAAAAAAATTTAACCAGAAATATCTAGAGAAACAAAACAAATGCCACATAAAGTTTGCTTTTAGGGCCAGTGCGCCATAACAGACAAAACACAAAACTACAACAAGAAAGATTGAGCAGAGAAAGGGGGGAGTAGAAAAAAAAAAATATATAAAACGTTAGTGAATAAGAGCAGAAACAAACCAAAAAAAAATACTGGGGAAACCCGAGAAACGGGTGTCTATTCACCCCCGACCGTAAACGGAACACAGTTATGCAATTTTTCGTATGGTAAAAATCAGTTTTTGAAATAATTGCCAACAGACCGACCGACCGACCGACCGACCGACCGACCGGACCCGGACCGGGACCAGACCGTATGAAAGAGAGCCAGTCAAACTGTTAAATAAAAGGCACAAAAACCATAAAACGTAAATAACTTTAGGTGGATAGGAAGGAGTGCGCTTGTGAAAATATATGAAATACTGGGGAACGACGGAAGGGCTAGTAATAGTAGTAGTAGTAGTAGTGGTTTATATTTGTAAAGACCAAGAGAAATGGAGAGAGATTGCACTAAAAAATGCACACAGAGTGTTGCAAGTAAGTGTAAAGCTTTGGACTACTATGGTTGTATCAACAAGTTTGTAACAAATATAAAAAATTTGTATTAGTAATTGATTTCAGATATATTTAAAAGAGATTTCAAAAATATTTTCTGCGGCACTTTTGCAACTTTTAATATATATTTGATTACATTTTGGAAACAATAAAGATTAAAACGGATTCTTGAAAGAGATTTTAAAGCTAAAGAACAGTGAAAAAATGTAAGTACTATATAATATTAAATATATTTTTTTATTTATTGCTATATACCCTTTCTTTTTTATACAATTTAGCTTTAGTTATTAGATCGCTATTAACCAAGTTTAAAATTTGTTCACAACAAACTGAAACAAATTTTATTTCTACTATTTAAAATTCCTAAAAATAAATACAAATTTTTTACTTTTACTTGGGTCATTCATAAAACTAAATATACTATACACTTTTTCAGTATATAAAAATATGAATTAAAATTTAATTTTTTTTTAGCAAACTGCTAATAAAACTAGTCTAAAGAAGAAAAAAAAAATACATATTAAAAACGTAAGAGTTATTACAGCTATTAAATTCTGCAAGGGTATGTAAAAACTATACACTACAATTTTCTTTTCCCCTGCCAACTCTCTTAACCTCTCCCTACATCTCGCGAATTCTCTTTCTCCTCTTGCTCCGCTATAGCCGCTCGCTGCTTGCCCCTTTTTATTTTGGGGCCAAGCCCGGAAAACTTATGCTGCTTCACATCAGAGAAATAAATAGCATTTAGTGCATATTTAGTACAAGCAAACGACAACTTATATATAAATATATATATATATATATAATTCACTATATATAATACATATATATATATCTGGCATGGTAAAAGTAAAGGAAAGAAAGAAAAAAAAAAACTCGACCAGACCAGACCAGGCTAACATACCTGCGCACACACAAACACACACACACACACTTTACTTACTTCTCTCTTTCTCTATTAGTTGTTGCTGTTGGCAAGTAAGAAAAATGCATCAATGCATGCAGCAAAATACACAGGGAAAATAAAAAGAAAAGCACCAGCAGCAACAGCAACAGCAACGGCAACAAAACAGGCCCAGACACAGGCACAAGCAGAGGCACTGGCAAAAGGAATGAAGAAAATGGCCAAACATGTTCTATGAATAACGACCGACTACTACTTCTACTCTACTAGCAAAACTTGGCGTGCTTGTTTGCCATTTTACAAGAGGGAATTGTGGGAGATGTTATGGGGAAAGGCGGGTATAGAGGGATTCTACTAAAGAATCATGAGTTAAAGGGGAAAGGGGGGGAAATAAAATAGGAGTTGCTGCAGCACTAAGAGAGTTAAAGAGAAGTTGAGGGAGAACCTGCTGGCTGCTGTGCCACCTTCTACTCCATCTACTACTTTTTTTTCTAGTTTTTCACTGCCTAACAGAGAGAAAGAGGGAGAGAGAGAGAGAGAGAGAGAGAGAGAGAGAGACAGAAACAAAAGTAAGGAGGATGAAGACCGTGCAGAACATGTTTGCCAGGTTTCACAATTTTACCTTGCTAGCGCAACCAAAGCAAACCAAACCAAACAGAACAAAACTGAACTGAACCCAACTGAAATCCAAACCAGAAGACACATCCACAATATATCCGCTTTGTATTTCTTTTTTTGGTGTTTCTTTTCTGCTTTTGCGAATGGCTGGACCACACGTCGTCGACAACGGGCCATGAGCTTTATCAAAGTTTTCTGTCAGTCAGGCAGTCAGTCAGTCAGTCATTCACTCATTCAAGACCAACTTTGGCAACTTTTGGTCTTCGTCATTCTGCCGCAAAATCCTTCAAAAGTATTATGATAAACTCTCTCTCTCCCTCTCTGTTTCTCTGTCTCCCCCCCGAAAAGAGCAAAAGGAAGTTGCTTACATGCAACATGCCCCCAGCATGCAATTAGATACAGCCAGCATAGATGAAGAAGAAATATATACTACAGAGATTGAGAGAGTGTGGCATTAGAGCGAGAAGAGAATGGAGGTACAACACATGTAGAAGTGTGGGAGGAGGAAGAGGAATGCAGAATAGTGCTGCTGCACGTAGAAAAGTAATTTTTACCCACACAACCCACACTCACACACACAGACACACACTCAACTCATCAAGACAAAACTTTGAGAGGGGGCGGCAACATGAAAAACTTGTACAAAAAGTAGGTTTCAATTGAGACAACAGCAAGAGTCAATATTCGATCAACATTTTGGAAACTTTTCATACTTTTAACTTTATTAAGTTGCACAAAATAAAACTATATAAATGTATATGCGCATATATGAGAGAAAGAGAGAGAGAAGCAAAAGGGGGGAGGAAAAAGAAAAACTTAAAAACTCTTCTTTAAAATGTATTCCACTACTCGAAATAGAAAATCCACTTAGGCTGTATAACCGCATCTTCAGCTACTAATCTCTTGTTTCCTTACTTTTAACAGCTTTTTCTTGGTCTCCCCGTTGCAATCCCCCCAACTTGCAACGCGGCAGCACCCGCACTTTATCAACTTCTTGAACTTGGTGGAAATGAGAAGCCAAAATAATCCTAGACACCAAGCCAAACCCCAAACCAAACTACTTCAAATGCACTTCTTAAACTCTTCTGCTGCTGCTGTTGCTGTTGCTTAAGAAGGAAGTTGAATCTATCATCTAGCAAATTGTATATAGACTAAAAGATACCCTGCATTTAATTAGAATATCTCTCGAAGAGATTTTACTTCATCTTACTAACTATATTTGATATAGTTAACTAGAGATGAAACATATATTAACCTGATTCAATCAGAGTGAAAAGTTTACTCTGGTTTTGAAATATATTCAACAGTCAAGGGTATAAATATAGGGTATTATTAACTAATGCACTAAAAACACACAAAACTTTAAAAAGAGGAATTTAATTATGTGGGCCCACAAGCAGCTGGCAGCCTTGTTCTCTCTTAGTCTACCGCCCCCTCTTCCTCTCTCTCTCTCTCTTTTTCTATTGCTCTTTCTCTCTAGGGGAAAAAAAAAAAAAAAAAATTAAAAGCAAAGAAGCCTCCAATGATGATGACGATGATGACGATGATGCTAGGAAGCCAAAAGGCCGCCTACGGTCGGGTTTGGTTTGGTTTGGTTTCTCTCCTATATAGTCGAGGCGTTGTGTTGGTTGGTCGGACAAACGGTTGGTCGGACGGACGGTTGCTTTTTCGCTGTTGGGTTTAATGAACGGAAATCTCTTGCAAATATTCAATTGCTATATAACAACAACAAAAACAACAACAACTCTGAAAGCGCAGACAGTCGCAATATATATATATATATATATATGTACAATGCATACAAATATATAGACGGAGAAGAGTAATGTACACATACAGACAAACGGACTTGCATACATATATATATATACATACATACATATGCAAGTGGAAGTCAACAAACAGACAGACAGACAAAGCGCATGTCGACGATGTCGGTTGGGCCATGTGCAATGCCCGAGATTGATAATGATGAGAGGTTGCCCTACCAATAGGCAGATATACATATAATCAGGGTTATATGAACTCTTTTGCTGCTCTCTTTCTTTTCTTTTCTTATAAAATGTGCTAAAACGATTCAATAAATATCGTTAATTAGTTGATAGATATCATCCACATCTGGTATACATAAAGCAATATATATGATGAGCTTTATGTATATAAATATAGCTGATATTTGTTGAACACAGTACGCAAGAAATACTGTACAATTATGTCAGAGACGCTGTCGATAGAGGATCTTAATAGGTGTCCCCTCTAGCCAGATCTACAAGTTGAAATCAATCGTGATCCCTAGATATATGCATATACCTATATGTATATCAGTAATCGGTATTACTTCTCTAACAACTTTAAAAACTATATTTTTCTATTACTGCTGCTCTTCTGTGCGGTAAAATTAAAGATTAACTCTATAATCTTAAGCTTTAGGCCTTATGCCAAAACATATTTATAGGCTCTGATGATTTTCTGCCAACCATTTTTCTTCCATCTTCACTTGACTCTATCATCTCTCACTCTATCTTTGTCTGTTTCTGTCTCTTGCGCTCTTTTTGTGCACACATTTGCAATATTAATAATCTACTTGCCATTGAAAGCCATACAAGGCGCGATGTTGCCTCCGTATGTATGTATGCATGCATGCATGTACACATCTTATATACATATATGTATATCCATTTGTATGTGTATATGTGCGTGAACGTGTCAACATTCGACGCTGACTGCGGACGTCGACTGTGTTCGACGTCAACAGCAACAGCAAAAGCAACTGCAACAGCAACGGCAACAGCAACGGCAACTGCATGCGCGACGGCGCATATAAATTTTTCGTGGTATTCTTTTTGGAGTGGTCTAGGAACTTTTGCGAGTGGCAGCAGCAACAGCAGCAGCAAGCAGAAAGCAGCAAAAACTCATTTGGCAGGCTATGCACATGCATAGGAGAGAAAATGTGTGTGGAGAGACGGCAATGGAGATGGAGACATAGACTGTGACTGAGAGAGAGAGAGAGAGAGAGAGTGGGAGGGTAAGTGGTAGTAGTGATATGGCAGGCGGCGGCACAGTGGAGCAAAGTAAGTAAACCATAAATAATCAAGTGTGTGGGAAACTTTTTGATTTTCTCACTGCACAAGAGTTGAAATGATGAATAAACCATTTTTGATAGGTTCCGCAGTACATCAATTAGAAAGTAAACTTTATTTTCAAATAAAGTTGAATGAAACGAAATGGAGCTTAGAAACTGAATTAATTGTTCTTGTTATTTCTTGTTTCTCCCTCTCTTTTTACATTGACTACTACATATATATATGTATGTACATAAACGATTTATGCTGTTATCGAATTACAATTTTATGTATTCTTTTAACAATTTTGTATATATATATATATATATTCATTCAGCGTCGTTTTTTTTTTTTAAAACTTTTCCCACAGCTTCCTTTTATAACTTCTTCATACTAACCATTTCCCCACCACTGTGCCAGATACTAAAACAACCGCAAAAAAAAGGAAAGAAAACGAAAAAAAAGGTAAAGAATTCCTAGGCTTTTGTCTCGGGGACCTCGGGACTAGAGAACTTCATGCGCCGCCTTCCCATTGCCCTTTGTCTTTGCTTTCCCCTCTATCTCTCTCTCTCTCTCTCTCCCTGCTCTCTATATCTTCCTCCTCCTTTGCTTGCACTGCTTCTCTCCTTTAAATTCTTCTGCTGTCATTCCTGCCTGTATTACTTATTCTCTGCCTGCATCGGCGTAGAGTGCACAACAAATATTGTCGCCGGCTAGGTCGGGAAATCAACGCACTAAGCGCACACAGAACATTGCCCCAACATCCCCCCGGCCATGCCACTGCCCCACCTCACACTACACACCAACCTATCGTCTAGCCACCCAGCGTTTGAAAGAGATAGCAACAGAGTGTAATAGAGAAAGAGATAGAGTAGCGGCAGCAACCGACACAACACAAAGTAAATAGTAAACAAAAATAGTTTTGCAAACCAAAGTAAAAATGCAAAAAAAAAAAAAAAAAAAAAAAAAGAAGGCTAAAACATAGCACAAGAAACGCATGGGTGAGTAAATAAAAATAGCGTTAAAAATAAAATGCGAAACAGCTTTTAGTTCATGTTTTTGTTGTTGTTGTTTCTAGTGTTGTGTGTGTTAGTTGTTTTTTTTTTTTTTTTTTTTTTTTTTTTTGTTTTTCGTTGAAATAAAATTAAAGCTGCATAAAAATGCAGTCCGTAGCAAAGAAGGCAGAAAAGGTGACAAGAAAGAAGAGAAGACGACTGCCTGCATTTAGAGAGGATGTGGAAGTCTATAGAAGTAAAAATCAGCCCTCTGGGATTTATACATATATCTGCATATATAAACAACACTACTATACATGTATATACATATACATATATATATATATATATTTGTACTATAGCATTTTATAAACTGATTAAATGTCAGACCCCGCCGTGCGTTCCAACAACTCATTCCGCACCGCACAGCGAATATTCCGCCCATAAAATTGATAAGCAATCTGCTTGAAAAAGATTAACCAGAGCCCCCAGCGTATGAATGAGATGGCCTCATATATATGAGTGGATGAGATGAGGAGCGTGAGTGAGAGAGAAATAGTCTTTTTGTTTCTGATACAACTACTAAGTATACAATTGTTAAACGGTATAAATAAATATTTAATAGCTTGATTGTTTCAGCGATAAATATGTAGTAATAGTAGTTACCAATACAATCCACCTACCTACCTACCCCTCTTCTATATTTTTCTCTCTCTCTTTCTTTACCCCACATACCTATAGCATACACACACACACACACACACATACACACAGACAGCTTATACTTATATATAATTACACTGTCGAGCTGGTAAAGTGATTTATTAATAGATGAGCGCAATTGAATGACTAATGATGAGAATACAATGAGAATTTTCAGATAAGAGAGAGCTCACCCCATAAATATAATATTACAATACAAAAAGGGAGAGAGGGGAAAGTGCAAGTAAAATGTCTCAAGTATAATACTATACGCATATATCCGTTAAATGTTATCAAATTGTTTTAATAATGTTTTATTAACAAGTCAAGTTCATTATTGAAGTATATGGGGACAAATCCAGTTCAATTCAGTTCAATTTCAGGGTAAAAGTGGCCTAAACATTAAGTGAATAGTTTGGCTAACAGCAATTGTTAACTGTTTGCAAAACAATGGTTATAGCCAATTATCAAATAAGTTAAAGGAAATTAATGTTAGAATTTTTTAAATAAATTTTAAAGATTTTTTTTTTTTTGCTCCAGCTGCAAAAAGCAGTTTAACTTCTTTCAATTCTTTAGAATTCTTAAGAGTATAAAATACAATATATATATATATACATATATATAAATATTATCGATTGATTCAACAATCCTTAGAGAAAACGCTTTTTTTATTGTGGTCATTATTCGATTTTACTTATCATTCATTTTTTTTCCCCCATTTTAATATCCCCTTTTTTGGGGAATGCCCAACAAAGGTCAATATATAACTTAAGAAACATTACTAAAATTGAATTTAAGGGACAGACACACAGACACACACACACACAGAAATATACATTTTCCGGTTGATACACCCAAAAAATTAAAAAAAAAAAAAAAACGGCAAATATTGTGCAATAGAAGAAGGTCAGGTCAATTACTTGACCTTGAAGAGTTTTCTTCTGTTTTTATTTTCTGTTCTGTTCCCTTCCCCTTCATCATTCCACAATGTGTCCAAACAGTTAAGAGAGGAGAAAACATTCCGAAGGGTAATTGCCCTAACAGCATAACAATATAGCGGCATATCAACAGCAACAACAATAATAATAATAATAACAACAAGAAAAACAAGAACAAAATAATATATGATTAAACAAATTGTGTGCCTGTATATGTAAATATATATATATATATATATATATATATATTTTAAAAATACAACAACAAAAACAAAATCAAAATGCAGCAATACAAAAAGCCAAATGATAAAAACAAAGTGATGAGAAGAGGGTGTAGAAGAGGAGTAAAAGAAGAAAGAATGAAACGCAGACACACAGCAAAAGCGGGCAATGAACGCTTGATATACGCAAAAAAAAAAAAAAAGTAGCCAACGGAACGAGAAACGAAAAGCACACGCAAAAGTCTGACGTTTTCTCTGTTGCACACTCACAAGAGAACAAGAAGCAAGAGAAAGAAAGAATGAGATGGTGGGAGAGAACCCCAGAGAGAGAGAGAGAGAGAGACAGAGACATAAAAGTTAAACATTTGATTGAGTTTGCGATAGAATGAACTTTATTTTCATTCTTTTTTTTTTTTTTTGCTCCAACGACGTATCCATCCGATAAAGATACATTTGAAATGCACATAATTTAGCCAAAGTCGAAGTGTTAAGCGTTCTTTCGACTACCGGTCCACTTGACGTATGAGTAATCTCTATATACCCTATACGCATACTAAAGTTATATGCCAATTGTGTATTTGCTATTTGGATTGAACAATAGATTTAACATATATAAATATTCTAGTATAATTCAAAGCAACTCTGCAAAGTAACTAGAACTATAGTCATCTTCACATATACACAGATATATGTACATATATATGTATTTAAGTAAGTATTTCTATATATAAAGTCTTACATTCCGTTAACCGGTTACATTATCGCATACATAAGGTGACATTAAAAAGGTAGTTATATAAAAAAGTATCTTCAAGTAGGCCCAAAGTTTTATATTTAGTGTTTAAATGGGAAACCTTTTTTTGTGTGTACTCTTGGAGTAGGAATTATCATTTACTTTGTTTACGAATTAGCAAAGAGACTTTGTGTAATGTTTACATATATTTTATGAGCAGTCTGTCCCATTTCCTAACTTTTTACTATTGTACTTTATTTTTAGAAACAATTAAGATTTATAACATGAACCCTCAACTATGCAAAGCTCTGCTAACATATTCTGTGTTTCTAAAACTTAAAAAAATTGATAATTGAAATGGTATATACCTTTTTGTGATTGATCAAAATGTGGCGAATATAGAGCTAGGGAAATTAAATGTGAAAAAAATATAAGAAAATACCTTTAGAAATGTTCCATATTTCATTTCTTAATGTAAAATTTGTTAAAGGGTATACAAACTTCGTTAGGAAAGAACATAAACCGAGCCTTCTTGTTTTGTTTTGGTTTTTGATAGCGGAAATTGCGTAGAACTGGTTGACTTTTAAAAATGTGAATGCATGCAGGCAGGCAGGCAGGCAGGCAGGCAGGCAGACAGGGGGCAGAAGAAAGGCAAGCAAATATCACAGTTCAAAGTACCTTACTTCAATTCAAGTTAGCCATCATCATAAAGAAATTCCTATATCGTTACACATATTATACACTTTATATTGTAAATGTGTTGTATATCATGGACATTGGATGGCTGGTTGGCTGAATGAATGAATGACTGCATATAGGAGAATACCTTGGCTTGATTGTTGCTTGAGTTTAACTATCCAATTACAGACATTGTTGTAACAGAGTACAACAACAACAACAATAATAATAATAACAATAACAGCAGCAGCAGCAACAACAACAACAACAATCAACAAATGGACAGACACGTAAAACCAGCCCTTAACTTATGCACATTCTACTTACTCACTCACTCACTCACTTACTTAGTCTCTGTATCTATATCTATCTATCTTTCTCATTGTCGGACTGTCTCTGTCTTTGGTAACTTGTGTAAAAGTCAAACTATCAATTACAATTATGTGTATTGCATATATATATATATATATACATATATATCAGCAATATCTGCTTACAAACATAGACATACCTATCTATATATCCCTATATATATACATATATATTGTATAAAAACAATTAGCTCGAGCAGTAAAGCACAAAAGCCAAACCCAACCATAACAAAAGCCATTTTCAACTTAAAACTAAATCAGAGAGTAAAAGAGACAGAGACAGAGAATAGCAGAATGGCAGGATGGTCATGCAGGGGGCGAGAGCAGTGTAGAGAGAAAAAGAGATAAAGATAAATGGACAGACAGTCAGACAAATCAGACAGAAAGACAGACAGACAGAGGGAATGTGCCAATTTTGAAAAACGAGATGTACTACGGTTGAGACATTTACTATTATTATAGAAGAGCAAAATCGAGGTGAATTGAGTCAATGTAATAGCCAATATTGGCTTGACCCTACTACGAAAGAAAGAGAGAGAAGCACTCAGCTGATGCTACAACTTAAAGAGCAAAAGAGAATTATTGGCAGATGAAGCTTAAGTTTTTGGGGGTGGGGCAAATTGGTTGGTCATAACATATGCAGGCCAAACCAAAAAAGCAATTTATTACATTCTCTAATCAGATGAGAAAAGTTCTCATTTACCCATATCTCAGATATGACAACAATTTTAATTTGATTTCAAAGCTAAAGATATATATTATAGTAGACATATTGTCGAAAAGCAACCACACACATAAACCAAAATCGTTCAATCACACAACACTTTATAATTGCATAGAACGTAACAAGATATATATATATATATATCTAGTTAAGATAGATTTTGATATATGATAGAATTTTGAATAAACTGAAAAAAAAACAATAAAACAAAATAAAAAACGATAAAATTTTAAGATTAAATACTTAAGAAATAAGTATTTCAGAATTAAACTTGCTATATAAGAAATGTAATCCCAAACTAAATCATTAATATTCAGTAGTAGAATCAGATCTTCTCTAAGAACGCATTCTTTAAGAAACTCGGACAAATTACAAACTATAAGAAACTTCCCGATCCCGATTCAATCTTTTTAGAAAGGAATTGAAAATTCTTTTCAACTAGAATCAGCAATATCGTAGGCAAAGCCTTAAAAACTGTACGATTAAGGGCCTTTTAATAAAACAGTGTTTTTAGTTTTGAATAGAACCTACAGATGGATAAAAAAGAAACATTAAAAATCAGAGAAAATAGCGATATACCCTCACAGCTCGACTTATTTTATCCTTTGACAATTTTAATTATTCCTTCTGGCTTAAGTTTCCTTTTTAAACATTTAATCACTGCAGTGACCGAACCTTTTTACAGTTACTTGGTTCTTTGTTTTCCATAGAAATTAACCATAGCTAAAAGAGCATTTAACCTTCGATGGATTAAAGTCAAAAACTTTTTTCATCCATAATATTAGCAAGTTTTCTCGGAGAGAGAGAGAGAGAGAGAGAGAGAGTGAGAGAGAAATAAAAAATAGAAAAAGAACTAGAGAGATGAGACTGGCTTGGTAGGTAAACTATACAATTACGCTTCAATGCAGCCAGAAGATATTGTATCTAGAAAATACATGTAGCTTCTGTTGTTTGTTTCCATCAATGTGTGTGTGTGTGTGTGTGTTTATAAGAAAAACTTGTACTACATGATGACAAAGGGGGGCGTTTGGGTCGAAGTGTGGGTTAGAGTAATGCTGTGCGCTGTTGTTGCTGTGTATCAGACGAAACCGGACGAAATGCATATCCTCTTCACTTCTATGCAAAAATGTATTTCAGATAAGATAAGAACTCGACGCCAACACGTTCGTTCGTTCGCTCGCTCGTTCCGTCGTTCTGTCGTTCTGTCGTTTTGTTGTGTTCCCTACCCGCCCTCATCTACTTTTTCGTTTGCTAGAAAACATTGACAACTTTTCTATTAACCAGAGGCCGACAAATGCAGCAAATGTAGAGTTTTGTATCTATACAAAGAAATCTTCTCTTCTAACTCATACTTGTTGTACGACCTACCCCCCCCTCACCGTTTGCCTAGTTGTCTACTGCAGCAACTGAAGAGGCTGTGTAAAATGCAATGAGGCGGCACAGGCAACGGTGGCAGCGGCGGTGGCGGTGGTGGTGGTGGTGGTGGTGGAAGCGGCATTGCAACTACAAGTCTGCAATTGATTGCAGCAAAAGTTAAGTAGATTATGATGGAAAACTTTTAGACAGAGACAAGATGTAGCAGGGAAAAAGAGATGCAGAATGAGAGAGAGAGAGAAAGACTGTCATGATACGAGTTTTCCTCAATTTTTTTCTTTCTTTCTTCTTTTTTTTTTCATTTTTGTGCTAGTGGAAAACCACAAGATGCTGGAGAAAACTTTTCACAAGGCATGCATGTAGTTTCTAAAACTAGTTTTTCATCTTGCGCAAAAATGAAAGACACTCACACACACACACACAGACCAAAAAAAAACAAGGAAAGAAATAACAAAAAACAGTGCAAAAAGAAAAAGAGGAGAAGAAAAAAAAGTGGTAACCAAAGAAAGCCAAAAAGAAAAAGAGAAGAGAATATGAGATGAATTTTTCTTTAGACATCATTTGTTTGATGTGATATTTATTTGGCACAGATATAAAATATATATTTTATGACCGCAAGAGTCACTGATTGAATGACCGACAGCCGGAAAGAGTTAGAGAAAGAGAGAGAGAGAGAGAGAGCGAGAGAGGGATAGGGAGACAAATAGAATAAGAGAGTTGAAGAGAAGAAAATAATCAACTTCCTTTTTGGTCTTAAAAACTTTGACGGAAATTGTTAGCCTCTAACTGGTTATAATTTCACAAAGTTGATTGAGCGAGCTAGTTGTTGTTGTTGTTGGTAATTCCTTTTAGTGTTGTGTAGTGTAAAATTGATTCGATTTGAGAATGAATCAAGTTCAATGAACCGGTTAACACAGGTTCCACAACAACAACAAAGAAAAGAGAACAAAAAAAAAATGGCAAACATAGATAAAGAACAACAATGCAGAAGAAAAAATTCATCGATTACTTATGGAAAATTGTTGAAAGTTGTTGAAACCAAAAGATTATGTTATAAATTATTTACAAAATGATTATTAACTAAATTATATATAAAGAAACTTATATCTTTTACTTTAAAGATATATAATCTACAGTAATAGAATTCAGTTAATAGAAATTAACATTGCAGCGTCAATGTTTAATAACTTTAGCACTAACTGCATTAGATTTAATTATTATTTAGGTCCTTTGGTCTTGAAATATCTCTACAAATATAGTCTATACACTTTTCGATCTTAACTTGAATGATTTAATATATATACTCTCTCGATTACATTTATAACAATTGCATTGTTGGCCTAAATATATCCCAAATTATCTTCTCTCTATTAAGTATTTATCTATCTGTTTGTTGCTGTAATATCTCAAAGATACATTTTTCATCTGCCATAATTTGAGCTTATTCTCAAATTATGCGAATTCTAGTTGAATTTCAATCATTAAAATACTTTATATATTTTTTTTTTTTTTTTTTTCTCCTTCATCGACTCTTTGATCAATTTCCCATTTAAGCAATTCTGTTGATGGCTTAATCGTTTTACCGGCAACAAAACAGCAAGCAGACAACTAGATTGATGGATTTGTAATTACAACTAAACGCATTGCTAGAAAGTCGAGGGCAGCAGAAGGGAGTGAGGTCGAAAGAGAACATGTCTGTGTGTGTGTGGGGAGGGGGAGACAATAATAACACATCTGTTAAATTTAATTTACTTGGAATTTCATTTTCACTGACTTAAAAATAAACTTACATAAAATAGAATTTAAAAATCAAATGCATGGACACGTACCTGAAATGAGAAGAGAAGAGAAGAGGAATAGAATAAGGTGAGAGGTGATATAAACGCGATAAATATGTTAATATATATATATATATATACATACAACTATAGCAACAACATTATTATTATTATTAAATAGTTTTTTTTTCTTTCTTTTGTTTTTTGTTTTGCTTTGTTGTTGTTGTTTAAAAGCCAAGCCCCAAAAGCCAAACACACAAATTATACAATCAGAACGGAAGCATTTGCATAAATGTATCCATTATTGATGAATCTAATTTACTCATTTTTAAGGTAATTTTCTTTTAGTTTTTCTTTTCCACTCTTTCGTTTTAGTAAAGGACAAGAAAATTTGTTTATTATAAATTTTTGTTGTTGCTAGTGAAATGGAAAATTTATTGGCAGCAACAAACGGATTATATATATATATATATATATTGAACCAGTTCCAGTCATTACTGACGTCACAAAACGGAACTGTTGCCCCCCCAAAAAAAAAATAATAATATAATGTGGAATAACAAAAAAAGAAAACAACAAAATTTAAGTAAACCAGCACAGCAGGTAGTGAATGAGTAGTCGGTCAGTTAGTGGGACAGACAGACAGACAGAGAGACAGGCAGACTAATAGGCAGACGGACAAACAGACAGACTATTAGTCAGTCATAAGTCGTCATCTTATTCAAGTGGGACAAAACGAAAAAAAAAAAATCAAATATATATATAGTTCAGTTCAAGCTAACTGAATAACCGGACATAACATCAGTTTCTTAATTGCTTAAGTAAACTTATAGTTTTAAGCTATACCCTATAGCCTTAGGGTTAAAAGAGTATAATTGAACTTCTTAGAAAAAAGTCTAATTTGAATATAATATATAGAAAGTCTTATATTATAGATATATCTTATTAAACAGATATAATCTATTATATGGATATATTTGTAAACATTTGGTTTAAAGAACCATATAAAATAACATTTTATTTACCGATTTCTAGCTTAGTTCTTTAAGAGATTATTGTAAGTGTCTTAGGTATCAATGAGTTGGCATTGTTTACTTTAAAAAAAGAAAGAAATTATATATCAATGGGATTGTTGGGAACTCAATTAAGGACTCAATTTCTAGAGTATACAAAAGTCGTTCTCTTCTTGATGGGGAATTAGGCTTCTGGTAGTTATGGTAGTTCTTTTAGGCCGCTTGCATGTCAAACATAAATAGAAATTATACACATATGGGTCAAGACAACATATAAGAACAACAACAAAAGAGCTAAGGAATCCAGCAAAATAAAAAAAAAAGAATCCAAAAATTTATAAGAAATATATATGTATATATAGGTATAATTAAAAAATCGCATGTCTGACAGCAGAGTATGCTTTTTTTATATATATATAATATATATGTATATATTTTTTTTGTTGTTGTTGCTCATTTTGACAAATTGTTGCCCCCGCGCAAACATACACAAAAGTTAATGAACTTGCGACGAGCCAAATGCGAGAGATAGACGGAGAAGCACATACAGAGGCAAACAGGGAGATAGATAAAGAGAGAGAGAGAGAGAGAGAGAGAGAGATAGATGGAGAGAAAACCCCCAAGAGCTAATGATAAAGCCATAATGCCCAACATATTGTGCAGATACATATAAATACATATATATAGATAGGTATATATAATATATATATATATATAGAAATGTTTATATATATATATATATATATAAAAAGCGCGTGCTGTCTCGCATAAAAAGATTTATCATCTAAGATGAACTATGAATGAAAATGCCGACACACACACACACACACATATACGTAAAAATAACAACAAACTAAGGCACCACCACCACTGCCACACATAGCTGCTACACCACCAAGTTTTACACACTCACACAAAAAAAAAAAAAAAAACCATTAAAGCCAAATAAACAGAAGGCGTTTTAAGAGAGTCCCGCCTCAGTCATTGTCCACCAACAACGACCTCCATCTCGTCATAATTGTTTATCAAACTCTCAAAATACTGGAGAGAGAGAGAGAGAGAGTAAGCTAAAAACCACTGTTTGTATGGTATATTATGCTCCCATTTCTCTTTCTCACTCTCTCTCTCTCTTTCTCCTATTTGTTTCTATTGTTTTTTTTTCGCATGCCGTCCGTTTAGATAATTAATTGCAAAACAAAATGTTTACATTAAAGATTCACTCAAATGTTGTGAACCTTATAAAAAAAAAAAAAAAAACATAAAATTGATATACACACAACACAAGAACAAACAAACGAACAAACACACATACATAGATAGTTTTTACCGTTTCGTTCGAACTATATAATTACTCAGTTTTCGATTGACCTATTGCTAGCCAAAATATTTTTACTATATATAGAGATCCATATATGATATATAGAGACTCTAATGAACAGATTTTTACTTTAACTACAATTGGTATGAGGGGGGAAAAAAAAAACGATCCTAAAGATTTAACAGCTGGGTATAGACATGATCTATTCATAGGCAACAACAATATATGTCTATACACCTTCTACTTCCTCTGATTGGTCAGGGTATTAGTATAGATTAAAGCTTTTGCTGATGACGAATACTTTAATTGTGAGTGGGTGCACTTTCCTATATGGCAATCAGTCAGTCAGTCAGTCATTCAATTCATGGAACTTGAAACCTTATCCAACAATAACAACAAAAGCCACAACTGCAACAATAATTTTAATACTAAAATCAAAGTAAAGTTAAGTAAATCAATCTCTTATATTTCTCTCTCATACAGAATTTGTTAAATAAAATATAATAATAATGCCTAAACTTATAATTTACTTAGCGAATTTATTATCTACTCGCTAATAACTGTTGCCAAGTAAAATTAATTTTTAAAACAACAAAAATTTGAAATAAATTTGAAGAAAATGCACTGTTAGCAAAAATAAAAAAGAAAAATGTATAAATTACTTTCCTTTTTTATTTTTATTATTCTCACGATTCTGGAAAATAATTTATAGATATATATATATATATATATTAGAAATATGCAATCTAGAGATCTATATATAGACATTATTATCTAGATCTGTTTTTCTATTGATATCTTTCATAATGCATTTTCATTTCTTATTGCTAAGAGAATTTGCCAGATTTTTCTATATGCAAATTGGTTTTTCAATACTCTCAATTAAATCTGTTTTGATCTTCTATATCTATTGTTTAGTATTAGACTTACACTTTTACTTTCCTGCCAGACAAATTTGCATGCCCTTGTATTGAAATTCTATTTTAAAATTCATTTTTATAATTCTTTTTTGTTTTTAAAAAACAGTTAAATAAAAATTTGAATATAAAAACAATTCTTATCTTTTGCATATCTTATTTAATATATATATATATATATATATATATATATATATATATATAATTTTAATCTCCTGAGGCCAGGCCCATTTTAGCCCACGTATTGCAGTTATATAAAAACACCAAATCGGTTTAGAATTAATATATATATATATATATTTTAATACATGTCGATCAACATTTTTTGCAAACAAGATCGTCTCTGTGTCAAGTTGTTTTTTCTGTTTTGTTTGGCTTTTTGTTATAAACAATTTCAATTTGCATAAACAGACAGTGAGAACAGGTTAATGTGTGTCGATCGTCAGCGACGACTCCGATTGCCCCGTTTAGAATTTTTGCTGACGTGTTGTGAGATACATTGACATTTGGCCAAAATGTGGTATAAGTTTTTTTTTTTTCTTTATGAAGTATGCAGACAGAAGAAAAAAAAAAAACAACAAATACAAATACAAAAAAAAAAATATAGTAGCCACTACTATGAAATGTGAACAATGTTGTTGGGACAAATTGGGGAGTTTTTCATTTTGGTAAGAGATAGACAAAAGGAAAAATCTTTCAAGTCTTGGCCAAATAAGGTCGATCATTGATTCGAGTGGTTAAACAGCTTTGACGTCTTTGGTAAAAATCAATGCGGGTTTTGCCTTATTCTGTTGCTAAAGTTGCCAATGTTGCCGCTGTTGTTGCTGCTTTTTGCGGCATGTTTGTACATTTGCTTTGTAATTAGCAAAAAGAAACTACACGATGAAACGATGGAGCTATAACAGATATAGCAAGAGCAAGAGCACCAGCTGGCTTGGCCTGCTTGCTGATAGATTGCAATTCCTAGAAAATGGTCATGCAATGCCTCTAAAGATGCCTTCAATGCTGATGCATCATTATGAAAGAGAGACAGAGAGAGAAAGAGAGAGAGAGAGATAGAAAAAAAGGGTACACACACTTTGCTTGGTAATGATAATCGAAATTACAGATGAATTGCTAGAATATACTCTCTGTTAAAACATTTATGGCTGGACCACTTGAATTAGTTTTCATGTTTGCCAGATGCATTTTTGATAAGCGTAAAATGTGGCAAAAACATTCTACAAGATAAACTCTTGTTATAACAATCCCCCAATGCATTTTTCTTTAGCTAATTATGGCTACCTACTACTTGAAAAAAAAAACTACAACAAAATGGATGGAAAAAAAAAACTAAACTCTAATAAACTGGTTTTCTTTTTGGCTAATTTGTTTCATTCAAATACAATTTAGATGCAAAATTAACTAGTTTAATGACTGCAACAAAGAAGAAAAAAAATAAAAATATAAAAAAAAAACTGGTTGAATGATTGCGGATATTTAGTTTTAAAGTGATTTTAGCTGTCAAAACTATAAGATTTGACATTTGAACATACATTTGCATTGAATTCATTTTGATTTGAACTTTTAATCGTTAGCAATCTATTTAAAATTAATCAAATAGTAATAATAGTAGCAGAACATTAAAAAAATATATATACATATAGATAGAATACAGATGTAGAATTTGAAATTAGCTAATGATTAATAGTTGATTAATTAATATTGTTACTTTGGAGTCAGATATAAGTGAACTGCAAAGGATTAATTATTATTTATTTATTAAATTTCTCGTTTTATATTTGCAAACTTTTTCAGTAAGTAATAATTTATCAAACTCTTTTGCAGTTGTTGTGTTTCTGATGCATTTTCCATCTGTTTTTGATATATTATTTACTCTGCCCCTCTGTCTTACTCCCACTTCAATAGCCACAATGCCAACCACACACACACACACACACAACCTCAACCTTCTCTTGTTACTTTTGCATTGCATTTCACTCCCTTTCCCCATATTTTAAGCTCTGCTTTAGTTAGTCACACATGCAAAAAAAAAAAACCCAAACCGCTTACAATCGTCAAAGTAACTTCCTGTGCCTTTTGCCTCAACGAAAAATTCTCTTCAGACTTTTGCAAGTCCTTTGACAAATCTGACAGCTAGGCGACGGCAGACGAGTCAAAAATACAACAAGAAAAAATGCTGAAATGGAATGAAATGAGAGACTCCACACAGGCACAGGCACAGTCAGCGGCACAGGCACTGGCAGCAGCAGCAACCCCCCAAAACAAAATGACAAGGCTCAACAACATAAAGCTTATGCTCGCACAAACAGTTTGAAAAAAAAACAAAAGGGGGTAACAACAACAACAACAACAGAAGCAACAAAAACGACAAGATAGACGACTCTTTTCTCACTCACTTTATTTCTCCATCTCTCTCTTACTCTCACTCTATTTCTATAGTCATTATCAAAAAACCCTTCAAGGTCCTCCGCTGGGCGAGCGATCAACGTCTGCTTTTACAGATTTTTATGTTTACGACACGCACTCGTTTGTCGTTCTCCATATACTCACACCAACATACAAGAGTGAGTGTGTATGTGTATGTGTGTGTGAGGACATACAGTTAAGATGAGCAAGAGAAGTTAGGCTGGGGAGGAGAATGGTCTCATATATTTTATGTAAATTACGAGCCAAAAAATGTTGCCATAAATAAATGGTTTCGTTTACGACTTTGGACATTAACCTGTTAAATTTCTAATGTGCAAGTCAAGTCCAAACACACACAAACAAACAAACAAACATATACTCAGTGACAGAGAGTGAGAGAGCAAGCGAGACCCAGTAGACCGCAGAAGTTATCCTGCTTGTTGTTGCCTTTTCCGGCCAACGTTTTGCATATTTAAGCAGCCTCACCAGAGAGCCTGAGACCTGCAGATAATCTACCATACTAATGTGTCTGTGTGTATTTAAGTGTATATATATATATACCTATGTATGTATATGTATGTATATCTATGTGTGTTTGTGTGTGCGTATATGTGTATGTGTTTGCTCCACCAGACCGTCTACAAAATCAATAATGATTACATTTGCGTTGCATATTTCACCAGCCAGCCAGCAGCACCAACAGCAGCGGCAATACGGCAGCAAAGGGGAAGGGTTGGGATGTTCTTGGTGGAGGGGGGCAGATCACAGCTTGGGCCTGTGGGGTAGGCGCAGCACGGATTACAATTACATTTGTTGGCAGGTCAGGTGGTTAGGCTCTTCTCACTAGAGAGCGACAAAAAAAAAACGACAAGAAGAGTGTTAAGAGCAAGAGTAAGGCGACAATGTGAAAAACAAAATCTATACACACACACATGACAAAAGACGGAAGGCGGTTAAGTGCGACGACCAAAAAAAAAAAAAAAAATAAAATACCAAGCCTATCTGCTTGCTGTTTCTACCTACTGCATCCCCTCCCTCCCTTTGTGACTACCCTAGAGAATTTACAAGCTGCATGAAATAAGAAAAAGCTCGATACAGTAAAGATTCCTTACGGATGAAACAATTTATAAATCTCTTAATATATGAGTAAGATATAATATTTATATTTATAATGAATTCTTTAAACTGTGAATCCCCCTTTTATTTTATTATAAAAGAGGTTTCAATTTGGATTTACGTATAGTGCGATAAGAACGTTTTGCTATGGTTTTATTTTTCAACAGTTGTTTGAAATCTACAGTTTAGATCACTTTTTGATACTGTAAATTGCCTAATCGGTTGTTTTTGATTTTTTTTTTTTTTTTTTTTAATTTTTTTATTTTTCATGATGAAGTGAAAAGGTTTCATTGATTTCCTGGCTACTGAATTGTTTGGATTTCTTCTCTTTACATTGTTTTTTTTATTTATTTTTTCTACAACAAAAAATCAATTGGCTTTATATTAGGGGGATTAGATGGAATCCTTAGTTGTAAACAGGTTTTAAATTGTTAAAGCTTTTTAGGAGAAAGCCGATTATAAATATAACTTCTTTTTTTTTTTGTATGAAATATAAAACGTTTTGTAACCGAAAGAAATCAAATTGATTCTTTTGCATAAATCAGAGTTTGGCCTGTATTGAAATACCTCCCCCATTGTCACCTATGGCAGATGGGGAGGTGGGTTGGGTTGGGTTGGGTTGGGTCGGCATGGGCATTACCAACCCTTTCCAAACGAGTGCTTGAGTGCTTTAGCTCTGGTGGGGCTTCGAAGCAAAAGAAATGCAATGTATGGTAGCAACATCAACAGCACAAGAAGAACAAGAAGATGTGTAGAAGGAGAACAACATGAAGAAGAAGAAAAAGAAGACGGAGAAGAAGAAGAAGCAGTAGACGATGGGAATTGCAATAAGTGGCGCGCAGGGTCAACGATAAAAAGAAGGTGGTGTTGGTGGTGATGGCGTGTGTGTGTGTGTGTGTGTGGAGTAGGCAAGCAGACCGTAGTCGGTAGGGGCAATGAAGAGGTCTGACGGAAGAACAGGCGATGGCGGCAACGCCACTCAATGCAATGCAAGCAAAAAACAGTCAACGGCCTACAGACGACGACTACGACGACGTCGACTTAGCGACTTAACAGCAATGTGGCATTTGGTGGCGAATGTGGGAGAGTGGGGAGCTGGGCTGAGCTGGAGGTCGGTATACGGGTCGGTCCTAACCCACCAACCAGTTAGAAAATGCAGCAATTGCAGCAGTCAGGCAGGCAGGCAACATGAAGAAGAAAATGCAACAAAGTACAGACCTCAATCTGACTGCTACCAGCCAACCGACCGACAGACCGAACGACCGCACACCATAACACCCCACCACCCCACCAACGGTCCCCCTCCCACCCTTTGATGGTTGCTTTTATGCCTCTTTCACCCGCTTGACAGGTTGAAATTCAACGCAGCAGAACGAACGAACGAGCAACGAAGCGACAGAGCAAAGTAAATGAGGGAAGAAAAAAAAAATGGCAAAAGAAAATGCACACAGAGAGAGGCAACAACAGCAACAAGAACAAGAACAACTGCATACAAAGACGCAGCAAATGCACAAAATAGGCACAGTGCGAAAAGGAAACGCAGAGAATGCAACATAAAAAAAAAGCAATGCCAAAGTAAAAGCTAAAACAACAACAAAGAGATAGGCAACAGACAGAAAGACAATAAGAAAGGAGACACAAAACGCAAGCGTGGATGAGCCGAATCGAATGAATGTAGTAAGCAAAGAGCCCAAAAAAAAACTAAATTAAAGATGATTTGAGAGACAACGAGACAAGTGGCAAATGGAAGCAAAAGAAATTATTTACATAAATCTACACAACCCTTCTTCCCTCTCCTACCCCTTTAATATTAGTCCATCAAATAGCAAGATCTTTGAACAAAATTCGCACAAAAGAAAAACCAGTAATGGAAAATTTGTAAAGCCAGAAAGAAAGGGGGTTTCCCCTCTAATGAAAATTTAATTAAAATTGAATAAAGATAGCAGCGATTTGATAATTTTTTGTTAGTAATGTTTGATTTACAGTTGATTTTAGTAAAAGTTAACTGAATCTCATAGAAGCCAGGCTAATTGCATTTGAAAAATATTTCTATATACTTAAACAAATGCAAAATGAGAATAAAATATAATAGAATAGTTAATTCAACAAATTCGATTAAAACGTAAAATTTTATCTCATTGAAAGAATTGAAAATTGATCTTAAAAAAAAATAGATTCGGTGCATGATTTTTCAGATATTTATCGGTTACATAAACTTCAGAATGTTATAGATATAGCAGCATTTGGCCGACTGCCAAATGGTTAATAGTAATGATTCATTTGTGTCTATAACAACAAAACGTTTGTTTTCTTTTTTTTTTGTTATAATCATTCAATAATTTATAGAATTTTCATAAGTCTGAGGGAAGCAGTAAAATTTAAGCACATACATAGCTACATACATAGTATACTGAATCACTCAAAGTAAATCTAATTTGTTATGAAGCAAGCAAGTCGTCCCTGCCGACTTTGAGTATACCCTGTACCAAGTAGAGTAACTGTATTAAATCAAACTCCTTTAAATTTGTCAGCAGTTTAAAGTAAAATTCTCCTCACAAGCGGCAGCAACGAGCGCATGCTATCTCGCTCACACTTACTACGCAATGGCGCACTGGGCATTTCAGTATAAATTGTACATTGGTATATCTTTGATATTTCTTGTCCGATTTTAACAAAGTTTGGTCAGCTAATACCTTTTGGCCATATTATTAGGTGTGCCAAATATGAATACGCTACCTTTAATTTTACTCTAGTTATTCGTTTTTCCTAAATTGCGGGGGCGGAAGTGGGCGTGGCAAAAATTTGAAACAAACTTGATCTGCGTAGACACTACACGAATGCTGACACCAAATTTGGTTGCTCTAGCTCTTATAGTCTCTGAGATCCACGTGTTCATACGGACGGACGGACGGACAGACGGACAGACGGACATGTCTCAATCGACTCGGCTGTTGATGCTGATCAAGAATATATATACTTTATGGGGTCGAAAATGCTTCCTTCTGCCTGTTACATACATTTAGCGACTTTAATATACCCTTTTACCCTATGGGTACAGGGTATAAAAATGAGGTACGATAACTGCTTGTTAGGTTTACTTTACATGTACAACTTAATGAATATATATATATATACCTTTTTAACAATAAGGTTGGGGTGGTTGGAGTGAGAGGGTATAAATTTGAAATTGAAATCGTTTGGACGTTTCTTCCCAACGAAAAAAAAAAAAACGTTGGCAAAGCGCTCTGTTCAAGTGCAACGAGGCATTTTGTCAACGACTTCGTCGTCGTTGCCGCCGTTCAAAAGTAATCACAATTGAATTTTACAGACTCCCAACAGCAACAACAAAGGCAACAATGGCAATAGCAATACAGACAGAGAGCTATAGCAATATAATGACAAAAGTTTGTTGCCTTGGCAAAAGACTGATGATAAGAAGGAAATTTTCTATACTAGGCAACGCCTTCTTTTTTCTCTTCATTTCTTTAAGGAAAAACTTTACCAAGCGGAAGTGATTAAAAAAAAGGGCTGAGAAATAAAAATACAAAATAAGCAACAACAAAGAAAACATTGATACCTTTTAAGACTTGGCTAAAAGGGCAACAAACGTACATACATACATAAATACATTTGTACATTCATATGGTTCGTACATGCATACATCATACATCGAAGAGCCTACACACATGCATATATATGTATCTGTATGGAATGTACATACACTGTACATACTACATACATTGTACATGTGTATGCAAAAAATTAAAAAACAAAAAATAAAAAAAAAATTATAAGATCTCGCGCGCGTTTTATTTTGTTGCCCCTGCCCACGCCAATTAGAAATTATAAATCCAACGCCGCAGTCGCAGCCACAATAACCGCAGAGTCGTAGCACCAGCACCAGCCACACCAGCAGCAGCAGCGCAGCCACAGTTTGCTCAGCTTTAGCAGCAGAAGCAGAGTTTCCAATGTGTCTGGGCCCAGTGTAGAGTAGTTAGTAGCAGGCGCAATTGAACAATTGAGCATGGAGAGCGACTTGCGCGAGAGAGTGAACACCAGCCGTCGCTGCGGCAGCACTAGCAGCAGCAAACGTAGCAGCGACTGAGACTTTGAGAAGGCAAAGGCGCGCGTAAAACAACAACGCGGTTTTATTTCAATGCGAGGGTGTTAAAGGCATATTAGTATTTCGCACCGCTCATATTTAAAAATGAATATTGCAAATTCTTCAGTTTTTTTTTTTCTAAGTTATAGGGTATTGAACATAACGTGGATTGTAAACAATAAATCTGGACATATATAACTAGCTGCTAATTCTTTTATAAACATAACAAAATTATATTTATGTATAAATCATATTTTACCACACACATTAAGGATATAGTTGAACACCGACTTTACGGATACAAAAATTGATCAGAAAGTATATATAAACGAAGAATATCTTGGATTTTAAACACAATGTTAAAATATGGGGAAGCAAATAAATTGCAATTATTTACAAGAATTTGAATTCTTCCATCCACGTTAAATATAAATGCATAAAGAATTCTTATTCACTTCTATATGGTTTACTGTTTTCAAAACGGTTTTAAACCCGTTTTTTTTAAAGGGTATGCACCTGGGCGACTCGGTGTCTCTCAATCACCTTTTCCATAACCAATTTTGAGCTCTGCTCAGAGAACCGAATGCAAGGCACAAAAGGAACCAACAATAACAACAAAGAGCAGAGAGGAGGAAAACGCAAAAAACGTGCGAAGGCAAATAAGAAATTTAAAATAAAAAAAAAGAACGAGAGAGAAGGAACAAAAAAAAATAGCGACAGAGGAGCCGCTGCCATTGCCGCCATACAAAAATCAATTTGAAGCAGCATGGGTATGGGGAGGCGGGTTAAAGAGGAAGAAAACGAGGACGGTTTTTTTTGTTTTTTGGTGTAATTTGTTGTCTTGGTGGATGTTTTTTGTAAGTGGATGCTGGACTTAAGCCTCTCTTTTTTTTTTTTTTACTTATTTCTCACCTTTTAGCACAAACAATTTGTTAAAATTTTACTTAGCTTAAAACACACAATAAAAAAAAACAACTTGGGCATGGAAATAAAACTGTATACAAGAGCAACACGCGACAATTTTATGCCGGCTGCAAAAACGGCAAATTGAGAGAAGCGCCAAAGAGGCACAGAGGAAGTCAAAAAAGAGAGAGAGAGCGAGAGCCCAAAACGGAGACGTAGACGGCGAGAGGAGTGTAGGATAAGGAGCGGTGCAAGAGGGGGTTAAAGGAATGCCTTTAATTATGCCCAATTTGTTGTTAGGCCGCCTTTAACATTTGTTTAATTACACACTACATTGCGAAAAATATAACAAACAAAAAAAGTAGGAAAAGGAAAATATTAACATTTTATGGTTGATGCTCACGTTTTTCTTATTGCTGCACAATTTGTTGCCGCCGTCTGTTGTTGTATTTGTTGCTTGATTGTTGAACAATAAAAATTGTTTTATTTGTTGTTGTTTGTAGTTGCTTTACGGCGTAGCTATATATATGAATATATATTTGTATGTGTGTGTTTTATTCTTATTGCCGCCTTCCTTTTGCACACTTCTTCTACTTCTGCTGCTTCTTCTACTTCGACGTTCCGCACACAGAATAATTTTATATTTGCTTTTATTTTGTTGTTGTTGCCTTTTAAATTTGCATTTGCAATTTTGCCAATTGCCTTTGCTTTTTTGTTGTCGCTTGCGCTTTTTTCTCTTTATGCTTTTCTCTTATTTACCTTTTTTTTTTACAATTTATTTATACAATTTGTCACTTTTGTTGTTTTACACTTTACCCAAAAAAAAAGAAGAATTTGTTGTTAATTTTTTGAATTTTTTTGTTTTGTTGTTTTTTGTTCAAATTTGTTTAAAGACGATTTTTGGGGGAAAAAAACGTTGGATTTTGGGTTCTCCTTCTTCAGTGAGTGAGTGAGTGAGTGTGACTGTGTGTGTGTGAGTGTTGGAGACGCGCTAGCTGCTGAACGTAGAACCGTACACCACCATTAATTTTTAATAAATGAATAAAAAAAACCCGACATTTCCCTACCATCGTGCCACATCCCAGTATTTGAGCACTATTTTTCACGCTCCCTGTATTTGATGGCAACTGTTAGCATAACAGAAACTGTTACTCTCATCTTTTTAAGAAGCGTTGGTAAAGAAGTGTGAAACACGCCAGCAGCAGCAGGGGAGAAGACAATTGTCAAGAACTAGAGAGAAAGAGAGAGCAACAGAACGAGAACAACAACACAAAGCATAACAGGGATGTACTTTTCGCTCAATCGTTTGAGAGAGTTGCGCTCTTGTGCTTGCTCTCAGTGAGCGTATATTGGATTTTTCATTTCTCCTGTACACACTCATTCTTCTTCAAGCTATATTGTATGTGTGGGTATTATTGACAGTCAGTGATGTCACTCTGTTTCTTGGCCATTTTATTTGCTGGCTTTAGCCCTTATAGATTATAACGGTTTTATAAATAAAATTGTAATTTTTTGTATGAAAGAAAGCAAAATAACTTAATTTTTAGTATACAAAATTAATTTCATAATTTATCAAATGGAAATTATTGATTTCCAATAAAAACTTATCAGCTAACTAAAATAGCCATGTAGTATCATGCTGCTTTTTTGAGTTAAATTCAAGCATGTTTGCACAACAAAAATTATGCCATCACTGATGCTGGCGCTAAATTGACCAATGTTAAGTATTTAACAGTTGACTGCTAAAATTTACAACAAAGAGAGTAGGAATGGGAAATGAGCGGTTAAAAATAATTTCAAAACCGAATTAAAATTGGAAAATCTATTTGAAAATTTATAGGTTTTTTTTTTGAATAAACGTTTATGTCGATCATTCTTTTTAAATCCATATATCTATGTTTAATTAACCGCATTTTAGTAGTTTCTTTTTATGTAAGAAACTTTTTTTTTATTAAATTTAGAAAATTGCGTTGAAGCAAAACAGATAACAGAAAATCTAATTTAAATAGAAGAAAATGCAGTTGATAAGAAAATTAGAACTTCTATAAAAGAAAATGCTGTTTTCCAGCAGTATTACGAATAGAAGTTGATTAGAAGATAGAGAAGGACTATTGGTAAAAGAAGGACACTGGGCAAGAGCATTATGGCTATTGGATAAATTACACTTTACCCAAATACCACGAATAAAATACATTTTTCCTTTGTAAGGACGCTTACTCTTTGTGGGTGCGTACGTGTGTGTGTGTGTGTGTATGTATGTGTTTGGGTCATTCATTAACCAGTTCTATGAATTGAACTCACATTGCGCTGATTGTGATATATCAGCAAAGGCATCGGAATTGAAACCATATTCATTTCACCAACTGACGCCTAGCCGCAAGCTCCCTTCCCTTCCCTTCCCCCATCCCTCTCCACTTAAACGAACCCCAAACCGATCCAGCAGTTGCCCCAAAAGGGCCATCAAGTTTGGTAATTAATGAAGGGATTAAGATATGTATAAATTTCCAATAACCACATGGCACTGAGTGAGCAACAACAATGAGCCAAAGAACAAATAATTGCATGAAAATTAAATTATGTTATTAATATGCAGCCATTAAAATAATAATTATGTAATAATAATAATAATAATAATAATTGCGTTATGAATGAAAACTGAATTCAACATTTTAGTTCATTATTAATAATTGAACAAGCTGCGAATTGCAAATTATGATAACAATAGCATAAATAAATGTACATCTATATATCTGCATATATATATATATATATATACATATATACAATCATTTTTAATTAGAAACCCAAAAAAAAAAAAAATGCAGTTTATTTTCCACTCTGTGCATTCTAGTGGAGCCCTTCGTCATCTTTCTCTTTCCCTCCACTATAGTCAAGTGCGACCTTCCATCGTGTGAAAAGGTCAAAAGCGGCCAAATTAGTTAAAAAAACAAAAAAAGAGAGAGAGAAAAAAAAAGAAATGAAAATTGCATATGAAACGAAACTTTCTTTTCTCAGGGTGAAAAATGTTCAATGAAATTTTCTTGTTGATTTTTTATAGTTTGCCATTTCTTTGTTTTAATAATAAGTTAAGTTTGTAAAAGTCAAAGCAATTAGCAAATTATGGAGGTAAAAATAAAGTCGATGTAAAAGTAAAGGTTAATATTGATAAGGTTCTCAAACTGTAAGAATAAGGAGTAGTAGTAGTCGTATTTTTGTTACGGTCCTTTCATATCGGTTAAAGATTCGGTAGTTCTTTTCTAAATCAAAGATACTTCCATTATATTGGTAAATGCAAACAGATGTCCCTTTTCTAGTTAATAAAATCTCAAACACACATTAGTATATATTAGATATATCTTCTTGATCAGGTTTAATAACTATAAATAAACCGATTTCCAACAGGCTTAAGTTTCTTATATAAGAATAGTATCAGCAGGAGACGATCCCTACGTTTATTAAGTGACGCACATCGGTTTATGGTAATCCTAGCGGAGTAAAACATTTTGGAAAACTCTCTTGACTATCTACTACCAATCAGACAAAATCGTTGTCCCATCGAGACCTTCAAAAAATAAGCTAATAGATAATAATGTATACTACATATACTAAGTCAATTGGAAACAATCAATGAACATAAGCTAAAAACGCTATGGACAATGGTGATTCGACAATTCAGGACCGTGTTACAGTTTGTTCGACAATACACAAGCATATTCAATCAATTTGTTAGTATTTTTGCATTATGAATATGCTGCCACACTTTTTTTTCTTCTCTCATTTGCATGAAATCAATTGCAATTGATAAAGTTACTAAAACATTTTGACACAAAATATGCTTCCATTTCAATGATTAAACACTCTGAATTAGGCGTTAAGTGGATTCATGTAGATATGTAGATATATATATATATACATGTATATCGATTCCATAATGAGTGCTTGTTATTATATTTATGCACAGGAAGACAGTTTTAGGCATATTTAAATTGGATTGAATTGGTATGGGTAAAGGTTTTGGGATTTGGGTTTTGGTTTGATGGGAGGAGGGCGGTGATTTTTATTTGGGCAAAAGTCACAGCAAATTGAAAATGTTGACAATTTTACCACATTTCATGACAATTAGAGTTCATTCAATATTCAAACGACCTAATTTTTTTTTTGTGAGCTGTCAAACTGTCCCTGCCCTCACACCCCATTTCGACCCTTACGGTTAGGTTACTCTGTCTCCGGATTTTAGTGTTTTGCCGCCCACATTTGCCGCTTTGAGTGCCGCAAAAGGAAAACCGCAGGCATTTAACTTTTTGGCACAGTTTGCTAGGAAGGGGGAAAAATAATGGAAAGGGGGAAGACAGGCAGACAGAAAGAGTAATAGAGAGAGAGAGACAGGGAGTTAAATTTGTAAGGCTAATATCAAAAGGAATTTATTTTCAATTTTGTTGTTGTTTCGTTTTTTTTTTCTCTGTTCTTCTTTTTGTTATTTATTATTTATAAGTATATTGGCCTTGCCCTCTCACTTCCACATAAACAAATACACACACACACACGCACACACAAACCACACTCAAAATGTAATTAAAAATTTCATAAACTTGTGAATGTGTAAGTCTCTCTCTCTGTGTGTGTGAAATGAGATTAATAATAATTTAATTAAAACTCGCGAGCTTAATGCACTTCGCTTGTAACAAATGAATCTGACTCTCTTGAAAATGGGCCTGCCAACTTGCTACCATCTCTAGGCTTTTAAAATACTCTATCTCTCTCTCCCCCTCTGTTTCTGTCTCTCTTAGTAAAAATTCAATCAAGTTTTCCACTTATCGAACGTACAACAAAAGTCCACTTTCTATATACATACATATAACGTTTGGTTTTGTATACCCTTCAAAACAGTCGGCATATAGCCTTATGTTTCAGCATGTGCTTAAGAGATTCACGTACGAGGCACTTGAGAATTCTAAGCCCAGTGTTTAAAGGATTTTGTATTTTTAAAGAGAAATGTAATATTTTGATTTGTATAATAATATTTTTCATGTAGAGCTTAGGATGGAAAATTATATTGCAAGGGATTTACTACTAAGGAAGAAAACCTTTTAGTTGTTATATATTTATACGATTTCCAGGAGCCTCTGAACTCTAGTAACTCCAGGAACTTCAATATAATAATGACTCTCTTCTGAATCATCTCAACCCGTCTCTACTAAAAGCATCTCCTATATGTATTTAGTATTTATGTTGTTGCTTATTATAGTATAGTGATTTCTTATAGCTATAGTCCATTTATCCAATTGTCTTTCTTAGAAAGCATTTGCTAATTGATTTTGAATCTTAAGTTCGAGAGTTGTGGAAAACTCTTATATGAACGATTAGCTGAAAGAAAAAGGGAATATTATGAATAGAAAATCTTTTTCGAGTTCATTCAATAATTTAATCAGAAAGCTTTCTTTAATCAATGGAGCACAGAAACAGAAGTTTCTCTTTTAATCAGAAAGCTTTCTTTAATCAATAAATCCCAGAAACAGTAGTTTCTCTTATAGTTCTGTAATAGTAAAAGAAAGTTTAATAGTTTGAAAGTTAAATATAAAGTTATAAATAAAAAAAGATCTGTTTAAAATAGATTTTATATATAGATCTATATATAGATCTACTCGCTTTGAAACATACTTTCTATAAAAACCAATTGAACATATGTTAGGGTATAGCAACATTTTACAATGTTTTTATTTAGCAATCGTTTTTATTTATTTTTTTTTTTGTTCTTCTTTCTTAATTTTTTGCCTGGGAGTTTTTTTTTAGATTTTTTCTTTTAATTGCATGTGACATTTAAATTTTTGCATATACCCCGCCACGCCCCCGTTTCGTTTTTTTTTTTTTCTGTACTTTTTGATGCGCCTACCGCTCACCAATAATATTTGTTCAAGTGCCTTCTGTGTGTGTGTGTTGGTGTTTTTTTGTTTTTTGTTTAATATTATTTTATTGCTTTCATTCTACTTTGTTTTCACTGTCATAAATAAATTTTTATTTTTATTCAATTAATTGACTTTTATGTTTGTGTTTGCGTTTGTTGTCCATGTCCTGCAGCCCCTTTCAACCCCTTTGAATATCTCTGCCCCCTCCATCCCGTTTCACATATAAACAATCAGTGAGATATGAGTAGCAAGGTTTACTGGTAGTGGTGGAGTGGTGGGGGTGGCATAGAGTTTAAGTGGCCAAGTGAAAAGTATATCAAGGAAGAGCGGGAAGGTGAGGGCGGTGGATGTTGTTGTATTGGTGGTATCCAGGGAGGGCAGGGTACAAGTGGAAAAGACAGCTGTGTACATAATTTAGCACTTTTGCACAATTTTAATCTGATTTATGTGGGGCAAAATGAAAATATTTTCCATTTGGGGTTTGTTATGTTGCAGGTAGAAACGAAGAGCTAAAACAAAAAAATGGGACAAAAAAAAGAAGAGAAGAACATACATATAAATAAACATTGTACATACAAATATTTTTTTATATAAGTATGTATTTATACATATAAATATATATATTTGTTTGTGTTTATATGCATATGTGCAGTTATTTCAAACGATACACATTTTTGTGGCAAGGCTTTTCAAATGGTAAATATTAATAAACAAAATATTATTATATGGTTTTTCTATATATTTATAGTTTTTAAATTTGAAGTATAGAAACGGACAGATGTACTAATGAAAAATATAAATGAGCGTTAGACAAAGAAGAAATAAACCAGAGAAGTAACTTAAATTAATAGTTATAACAATTATTTGTTATATTCATTAAAAAAATATGCAGCCACACTATTTCAAATATAAATCTTTATTACAATTATTGTTCTTTTTATATAATTTGGAGTATAGGGTAAGATAGATATATAGTGGCTATTCTGTACTTATTTTCCCAAGGCATCAGTAAAAGTTAAGCAAAGGTGAAATATTTTCTATAATTTTACAAACAAACTAAATTTTTTGTATTTTTACTATACAAATATGCAGCCACACTTTTTAAACCAACAATTATAAGAATAAATTGTAGATAAATAAACTAAAGAACGTCTTGAAGTTGAACAAGTCAATTGCCTACTCATTACTAAAATCGCTAAGCATACAATCAAATAGATATTGCCATTGAGAATATCCTTTTTATTGCATTGGTGTCATACTTATGTCATGGCGTTTATTTTCCCACACCAATCAATGACATATCGCCTTTTGCAAAGGTATTTTTCATTTGCATTTGTAACAATTACACATTTTTTTTTCTTCCGTTTTTATTATATGGGAATATGCCATCTTTCAATTGCATTATTCATATCAATTTGTACAGAATATAACAGAAAAATGACAAGGGGGGAGGGGCTTGATTTGAGGTGTAAAAATGTCAATGAAAATCCTTGGTCAACTTAGCTGTTGATTTTTTGATAGATATATTGAATAAACATAATAAAAATACATTTGACATTTTATTAAAAGTAAAATGCAGCTACAGTGAAAACTCTTTAAAGTGATCATTGACAAAATGGTTCACCCTTCAATGGAGGAGAATTTGAAAAGTAGAATTAAATAAGAATAGTCAAGGAATTTCTTGTTTGTTATGGCAATTTTCACTGTACATTACAATGAATTTTTATAGCATACTTTTTTGGGCAGCATATGCAAATTGATTTATCTTTGGTTTCCTGTGCGGTGTGTGTGTGTGCGTGTTTATTTCTGTAAAAGTTTACCCAAAAAGTATTTTCGTTTCAATTGGTTGCAGTTGGTTCCCTGCCTTTAGCTAATTTCTCAGTCAAACCAAACCACTTGACCCATCACTTTCTCTGCCTTGGCAGATTTTGTGGGTTGCCTTGGCAATGCAAAAGTACTTAAAAAAGGCTAAAAGAACAAGAAATAGCAGAGAAACAGAGGCAGAGGAAGCCAAAGCTAAAGCCCTAACAGATGAAGAAGACACTACAAGTTCATTAAACTAATAGCCAACAATTTATAACTGGCCTCGTCCAAGCCGGGCAAAAGAACAAGGCAAGTCGACGACATAAAACTAATGGTCAGCTCACCTGACCTATGTAAGTTTGGTCTCTCTCTCTTTCTCTCACTCCTTCTCTGTCTATTTCTCTGGTTTCTTCTTCTATTTTATACCATGCCTATGGAATCTATATAGAAACCAACCCACTAACCATCACCTTACTGTTACCAAGAAAAACTAATCCGCTTAATGTTTTGCCTATCTCTTAAAATATGACCAGAGACGACTTTTTCAACTTTTTCTTTTTCTTAGTTTTTGGCTGAACAGACAGGTAGAAGAAAAAGGGATGAGAGGGGGCTGATTGGAATGGTCAAGACAGCCTCCTGTTTAAGTATACATAAGTATGTATTTATGTGAGCGTGTGTGTGTGTGTGTGCTGGCACTTAGTTAAAATATTGAAAATAAAAAAAAAGAAGATGTTCGAACATTTTCGAAGCAAAACTTTAAAAGTAGAAAATCTTTATTTTATTTTAGGTTTTTTTTTTTATTATTTCTCTTTCTTTCTCGGGGAAGTTGAATAAAATAAAAGTTTTTCATCATCTGCCAGAATGCGGGAAGCTTGAAACTGTCAAATGAAAGCAAAAGAAAAGAAAAGTGTTGAATAGTCAGCAAGGGGCGAAGGGGGTGAAAGAAACGGGGGGGAGAGCATAACAATATGATGATGCCAAAAAAAAACCGGAGAGGAGGAAAACGAAATAAACTTTTCCTCAGTAACTTAAATAGCCCCAAAAGACAAAGAGACATAGAGAGATGATGATAATGTGATAAGCAGATTCGTGCCAGGGACATCTGTGTGTGTTAGTGTGTGTATGTATGTGTATCTTTATGTAAGTCTATGTCTAGGAAACATTTCACATGTGTACACATGTGTATATATATATATATATGTATATAGAAAGTCGACTAATTAAGTAAATTGAAAGCTAAAGTTTTTCCAGCTCCCGCTCTCCTCCTCCTCCTTCCCCGCCTTTTAACCCCTCACTCACCCTTTGTAGATGTAACTCGAATAAATGTGTGTGAAAATGAGAGAAGACTCTTAGTTTAACAAAGAAACAATGGAATCTTTAAAAGGCATACTCTGATATAACCCACCGCAATCACCACATACATACGAACACACACATACACCACATTTTCTATGCATTTTGTTTGTAAACATATTAAAATTATAATTATTAATAATACAATATTTCAACTAACCTTTTGTGGCTTTAGTGTTTAATATTCTGAAATGGTAGAAGGAAAATCTAGTTTTAATTCAAAGTTTATATTCATCTGTAGAAATATATACAAATACAATTCTATATAGATATATATTGAAATTAATTTGTCAGTCATTGGCAATTACTAAGAAATTTTCTTATATAAATTATATAAACTATTTAAAATGTCCTTGCTGATTTTAAACATGTATTTGTAAGCAATACAGGAAAACCTCTCACTTAATTAATAAATTTATTTATTAACCTTGAAATTAATATTGTTGAAAAATTTATATATATAAGAAAAGGATTTTGTCTTTTAAATATAAATATTTAAAAATTATTTTTTAGTTAAATTTGAATATTAAGATTTTTGGAATATTTTTATTTTTCAGTTTGACATTTCTATAATTCTAAAAATAAAATGATCATAAATAAAATTAAAACTTATTTAGAAAAAAATATTATATATTAATAACTGACTAAACTCTGATTTTTTCAGAAGCAAAATGAATTGTTTTTTATTCATTCTTGAGCAAGTCAAATATTAGATTTTTGGTTTTTAAAAATACATTTATATTTGAATTTTATATACATTATAGTTCCAAAATTCTATTTAAAATGTTTAAATATAAATCATATATTTTTATCTTTAATTTTTCATACTAAAAGCAATTGGAAAGTGATTTTTCCTAAAGTTTAAAGTAAACGTTATTGCTTATGTCCTCTCTCTTTCTTTCTCTGTTTCCCTCTTGTTACTATTTTAATATTATATTATAGTTAACCCTGAGTTTTGTCGCTACTGTTAATACCATTTAATATAATTAGCAGAAGATAATTTTTCATAAAATGTCAATATAAGTGAAAATTTTTGCAATTTCAGACAACAGTTGAACTTTATGCTATATATATATATATGCATATATAAGTTTATAATTGCAACAAAATATCTCACTTTCTGTATACTCCCACACACACACACATCCTCCCACACACGCACACACACAACATCTGCGTCACCGCCTTTGCTTTATCATACATATTTCGTTTTTTGGCCAATTTTCGTTGCATACTTTGCAGCGCATGGCAGCTGTGTATGCGTTTTATATCTGTGTTTGTGTGTGTGTGTGAGTGTATATATGTGGGTGTGTATGCGTGTTAGTGCACGGTTCGTTTGTGTATTTAATTTGCCACAAAATTGTATTCCATACACAAAAAACTTGCACTCGCGCTATTCCCGAAAAGTTTAAAACGCTGTAAAAGCAAATTAAAAACTTTTTTGCACTCTTTTTTTCCCCTCTCTCTTTTTTTTTTACCAGCACTCTAACCCGTAACTTAACCTACCTACCTCTTTACCTTTACCCCCCTACACTCACACCACTGTGCACAAATTTGTTATAGAAATAGAACTAAGCAACCATAAGCAGTTGTTATACAAATGTGAGAACCAGTTAGTAATAGTTGACAATTTGATGTAGTATTTAGTTTTAGTTATATTTATATATATTTAATGCAAATTTTGGTTGACTTGGCATTCCGCTTCACTGATTGAAAAGTGATTAAAAAGCGGAAAAGCATGTCGAAGGACAAATGGAAAACTGGGCAAAAACAGGTGGATACAAAAATGATAAATATATATATAAATGTATATATCTATGTATCAAATATATCTGGTTAAAATTAAATAATCAATTTTATTGATGAAAGTAATAAATGAATAAATATTGATAAAAGTATCACAAAAAAGGAAGAAAAAAAATAAAGAAAAAATGAAATGAATTGAATTGAAATTTTGTGCAGAAATTTTTATGCAGCTGTTTCAAATTTGTTCGCTTGATGGGAGTTGATATTTGAAATAGATTAAATTGAACAAAATGAATATAGCATTTACGAGGGACATTCAATAGCTAAGAGATTTAATATGAAAACAAAAGAAAAATCTATTTTCTTATATTTATATTTAATAGTTTAATATACAAGAGAAATGTTTAGCAATAAAAGGAAATATTTAAGCTTTTGTTTTCAGTAATTTTAAGAAACAATTCCTAACTATTATTTAGCCACAGTAAAGCAATTTTAATTTCTAAATAATTAATTGTAAAAAATTATTTAAATTTCTCAAATTTGGAATTTGTTTTCTTACATTTAAAGAATTAACCTTGACTAAATTTTAAATCTTTTTTAAGTTAAAAGTTTTTTTAATTAAAAGTAAAAAAATATAAATTAGGAAGAAATAATAATTTATTTTTTTATATTTATTTTTTATTTTTATAATCAAATTTTCACATTTTTTATTTATTTATAAAACTTTCCTCTTGCCTATAGAAAAACATAAAAAATAGTGTGATCAATCATAATTATTGTTCAATAACAATTTGTTAACAAAAAAAAAAAAAAAAGAAAACGACAAAATCCAAAGGACATTAAATATTGTTTCTCTACAGTTTAAATGACTAAATTAAATTGATTAAGTACATGTAAAATATCTGAGATTAATTAGTATTCTAATTGAGTAAAAATAGAAATGGATAAATATACCTATATATATACCTATATATATAAAAGGTTAATTATAAAATATAATAAAAATTTTAAAGTTGAAGCTTTAAATTGCATTAAAATTTGATCAGTTTATTAACTATTTAAGCTGAATTTTTTTTTAACTAATTTTAAACTCTTCAATTTGGTCAATTTTTAGTTAAGTTTAAAAAGGTTACCAAAATATTTTCCATTTTGTTAATTTAAAATAAAATATTCTAGACATTTTATTTATCACTTTCTACTATTGCCATTAATCAATTGTAAATAACAAACCAAAAGTAAAACCAAAAACCAAAAGAGAAAAAAAAATAGAAAAAGGGAAAACAGGAAAAGCAGTATTAAATGAAAATGAAACGTTTTTATCCTACCCCCTAGCCGTACCCCTTGACTGGCATTTAACAATCTCTCTCTTTTTCTGTCTTCTTGCCCCTCCCTGTATTTCATGAATATTTATAATATCAATTTTATAGAAAATCGGCTCATCCCGTTTTATATAGAAGAAGCATAGTTAAAATAGAAAGGAGAACCTCAAAAGCAAATTCAATTAACCCTACAGACCGTAGAGAGCATAAGCAAATACACTCAACCAATACAAATAGACAAAATGGGTGGTTTTGTGACCCCATCCCTCATCCCCCCCTTCTTAGCTATATCCTACCCTCTCTATCACTCACAATCACACACTCTTATTCACAATCAGTCCCTTGGCTAAAACTGGACCTAGACACGCGCCACTTTTAAACCAAAACCTCAACAAATCCCTAACTGAATGGTACACTGAGAGATGGACAGACACAAAGAGACAGAGACAGAAAAACAGAGAGAGAGAGAGGGAGAGAGATGAAGAAACTGAAGCCCATGAACCGCAACTACACAAAGTAACTAATTATCTCGCCTTAACCCCTTACCATGGCCCTCACCATGTCATTCCTGGAGCTCCTGCTGTGTTTACTTAAGAGACTAAAGCACTCAACGAGCCAACATTTTTAATATACACTACACACACACACACACACAAGAACAGACACACAGATACAAGGATGTATATGAGAGAGTTTAAGCAGTTGAAAATTCCTTTCCCGACAACCACATCCGCTCAGACACACACACACACACGCACACCCACACGTGCCTTGACCAAGCAAAGGAAATCAACCCACAGATAGAAGCAAGGAAAAAAAAAATTTATATATATATATAGAAAAAAAAAATGCGGAAAATTGAATACAAACTCCGATAGGTATATGTTTTTCACATTTGAATGGACAATGGGCATGGCATAGCCCCTAAGAGAATTACAGGCAATGGTTGGCAATGGGTGGGCGGTCATGAGGTTTGAAGTGGACAATGTTAAGAGTCGAGGGTTGGGCTCTACCTTTGCCAGGCTAAACTGGTCTGCTTTGGTATGGTCTACTCTGTGGACCCAATAGCCTTTCCCAAAGGCGAGAAAAACTTCAAATGAAATGTGTCAAATTCTGACACATGCTGCGCTGAACCGGTTACTCAGGCAACCGTTTGTCCACTCCTGTATGGGATCAAGGTGATGCCAGTCGATACAGTGGCACCATCAAACAACTACTCGAATACTAAATAAACTGAATTTGTTTATCTTTATCAAATTATTTAGGCTCAATTGTGATGTGATGATGTGAAAATTGTTATTTTTTAAAAGTTTAGTTATCGTTTTGTTTGTTTGCCGTTGTGGTTATACCGCTAAAAGTTTTTGTTTAGCTGAGATTTTTAGTTTTTTTCAAAGACTTTAAAAATCTGGAAAATTAGCATCGAATCCTGTATGAATCCTTATCTTTTTTGTTTATTTTAGGAAGTCATCTACTATTTAAAAACTAATTAGTTAAAATAATTGTTATACACAATCTTTTATTTTGATGTGGACCATTGAAGTTAAGAGATATTTCATTTCTAGCATTCCATTTCAATTATTCCATTTCCATCAGTTCTTTCTTAGTTTTACATTTCAATCATTCCATTTATATTATAATCAGTTTGATGACATGGAACACTGTTCTCTGACTTCTCTATCAAGTATTCCAAGTTTTTTGTCGTTTTTTCCTAGTTCTACCAATTGGATGACTTTTAAAGATTTGTTTCTTAAGTCATAGTAGCAAAATTAACTTTAGTTTTATGGTTTTCAATTTGGTCTTTTTGGAACCAATGAATTGTTAAATGGCTTACAAGTTCCGGTACCGAATATGTAGCTCTATCTTACTACTCTTCAGTAAAAATCGGTAGATTGAGGCTTTGCTATGAAATTTTTGGTATGCCTAAAATGGAGATAGAGAGAGAGATACAGGTAGCACTTTGTGAGTGAGCACTGTTTTGAGTGAGGGTGGGTTGGGAGGAGTACCAACGGGTATTTTGAATTTTCTTTCGTTGTTGTTTGTATTTCTTTTTTTTTTTTGTGTAGCTTTTAGTTGTTGTTTTCTGTTCGCAAATTTTTGTGCCTCTAAAGCGGAAAAGCGGCAAATATGAAACTGCCTGAGTGACTTGTTGTTGTTGTTGTGTTCCGTTGTTTCATAGTGTTCTCCATGTGCCTACATATTTTGTAGCATTCAGTTTTTCCTTTTTTGGGAGGAAGGTAGGAGTGAGTGGTAGCGGAGAAGGATAGTTTTTAGGAAGTAGAATTGGGTTAGGCTCTAGTGGCAGTGGTTGGTGACCCCCTTTTACTTCGCTCATTCATTCGATTAGTGGACTTTTTTCTTTCGATTGTGCTGATGGATGTGGAGAGCAAGGATTTCAGGATGTACCTTGTATTGTTACATTTTACGCATGTGTGTGTGCGTCCCTTTTTTTGTATTCTTCGCATGGTTCTCAATTCTCTTATTGTCTACTTCTAACTAAGCTGATAAGGAACTTTCATAATTTTATTGAAGAAATTATCTTTTAACGTGAAAAACGTTCATCCATTTCAGATGAAATTCTTCCTTTTTACCCAAAAAAAAAAAAAAAAACAAAAAATAAAAGGAAAAAAAAAACGAAAACCTAATCATTTCAGCTAAAATAGCTCAACGGAAGAGGAAATCCAAACACAAGGACTTCTTCCATGGATGGATGGATGGATGTGAATGAATGTGGACGAATGAATGTTGTGCTGTATGTACCATTATTTGAACAGCACTTGGAACGCACACGAAATGAACATGAACAAACTAGTGTATAGAGTAGTGTAGTGTATCCTAGTGTAGTAGTAGTACTGTACATGTACACACATACATACATACATATGTACAAAGAGAGAGATAGAGCACACGCGGGAGGATGTGAAATGGAATGGGTATGGAATTGGGGTTGGGGGTTAGTGGTTGGACAGCAGATTGGGTATAAATGGAATTGCTGGAAAGGATTCTCTAGCAGAAAATCCCAGTTCATGGCAATAGTTATGTGCATTTACACGCTAACTAATGGTACGAGCCATTGAGCTAACGATCAGAATTGGAGCTAAACATACGCATGTATGTATGTACAATATATATTTATATATGTATATATATATATATATATACCCAATATACCTCAGACTAATACACTGAGAGAATGATAATATTAAAAGTTTTAATAATTTAATTTTAAAGCAAAGGAAAATGAGTTTCTTATGAACTTTGTAATATTATAATAACAAAGAGTACTTTAAACACTATATGAAAGTCTTCTCACAATGAATTGAAATGAAACAGACGAAAAAATGAGTCGTAAAACGACTGAGATTGAAACAAAAACTTAATTTGAATGATAGAATGAAACGATTAAGAATACAACAGCAAATGGAAGTGAAACAACGACTAAGTATAAAACAACGAAAGAGAGTGAAACAACGAATTGTTGCGAAATTTCATCTTCAACACAAGAAACGTTTCGATGAACATGAAGAAGAAGCTACTTTCAGCATTTTGAATAAAGGGATAAAGGCAAACTGTCAACGCTTAACTAACAAAGATTAAACGTAGGAAATTACCAACTAGAAGATATGTATATCTAATAGAGAATTCAGAAGAGTTTTAAGTTTTCTTAATGCTTTACAATACTTTATAATATTTCTAATTATTTCGTCTTCTGTTTAATTTTCTCTCTGTGTACGTTTATCTTTCCGCACACAAAACTCTCGAACGTTTAACGTCAAATAAAAACCAAGTAAATAATTTAGTAGTAGCCAAGGCAGCGACATTGCGAAAGAAAAAGTGCTTCAACTTGGAAAGAACTCTCTACGTATATTTATTTGCAATTTTCGCATTTTAAGCTGATAAAATGGGGTGGGAAACGGTATGGAATGGGATGAAGGAGAAAGGGAGAGAGAGAGAGTCGGAATGGAATGATGTGGATGTTGAGATGGAATGGAACAGGCCATCCTGTTCCTGATGTATACATATACATAGGTGGTATGAGATGAGGTGGGTTGGAAAATAAAATGACAAGCGTTTGACACAAGCACCGGAATATCCGTCAGTGTGGCGACGATGCGGACGAGATGCGTCCGTCCGGCAGGGACTATATTTCTTACTCTTTCCCGCTCTATCTATTTATCTATCTATCTATCTATCTCTAGCATTATTTCTTACTCTCCCTTTGCTGCCCTTTGCCCAGAGAGATTCTCTGTGAGATGAGTTGAGTTGAGTTTAGCAACGACAACGACAACGGCAAAAATGTGTCCTGCGTGTGCGTTGGTTGCTTGCGTGTTACAGTTACATTCATAATACAAAAGGATGCCAAGGGGAATGGCATAGATGGACCCCACAACATGCCAACCCAACCACTAGGCATCACAGCAGAATCATTTCCTACGCCATTTTTAGTTGTGTGTCAACTATTCTAATAGTTCTCGCTTGAGTGTCTCTTCCACTTTATCCCCTTCTCTCTGTCTATCTGTCTTCCTCTCTATCTCTCTCTCTTCTCCTCAGTAGCCCTCTTTGTCTCCATCTATGTGTGTCTGATTTACAGTTACGCTGATTGCTTGGATAATACTCTCAAGACTGATGGGCATTAAAGATGATCCTTAAGTTAAATTTCCTTTATGAATAACTTTCAAAACACTCGACAAATTCTAAATAAAATATTATTCTCGTTAGCTTTTATGCAAAATTTTCTTAATTTTATAAAAGTTATAGCAAAGTCCAGTCTGATTGAAGCCTTAAGTCTTTTGTTTACTGGACGAGAAGAGAGAACTTGTTCTAGCAACTTGAATTTCCCTTAAATTACTTATACGCCATGTTGTACGACTTGGCACACTTAGTAGTCAAATATTTTGTTTTGAAATATGGAAGTAAATTTATATGGAATTCATTTAGGAGGTTTTTTTCTTAGAAATCTGGCATAAGTTTTTGCTTTCTTTTATTTATTTAGCACAAGTTTTTCAGCAATTATACTTAAAAATTTTCATTTAGTTTCATATTAAAGAATTTTCAAGAATTTTCAACAATAAAAATTAATGCCCGATGCACTTTAAGTACAAAGCACAAATATATAGTATATATATATTTATATATAATTGCAAGACTAACCGGAAATTCTCCAAATGCACACACACACATGCACAAACGGACACATTTATAACGGAAAAAGAACATTTCTGCCAAAGCGGATGTTAACTTTAAAGGTATTAAGAAATTGAATCAAAGTAAAAATATTATAAAAAGAAAAAAAAAAAGAAATAGCAAGTAAAAGAAAGGTATAGAGGGGGGTAGATGGATGAGAAGTGGGTTGGGTTGGGGTGGAGAGGAATGAAAGCGAAGCAACAGCAATGTAAGGCGATTGCATTTTTGCCGTTGACTAAGTGCCGCCTGACTTTGAACTATGACGTTGGCTTTTAGTGTATTAAGAAAATGTCAAAGGAGGGACGATTCTCTACTCCCAGGACGTAGTCACTGAATAGAGTAAAGAGAAATGATAGAGAAGATGGCAAGATAAGGTAGTAAACCTCGAGGTGAAGACTCGAATGAAGAGTAAATGCAGGTGCTTGTGGTGTGTGTGTGTGTGTGCGGGTGTGCGGGTGTGTGGGTGTATGCGTGTGGCAGTTGCCAACTAATACATAATAATGCAATTTTCTTTACAGGACTATGACAACGAACAAGGGATTCATTTGGCTTAAGCAATGTCAATGAATAGCGACAATAAAAAAAGAATTTGAACTGATATGAAAAGTTTATCTCTATATAAAAATAGCAAAAAAAATATATCAAAAAGCTATTACACAATTAACAATTGTTCTAATTAAGTTTAGTAGTTATTCAGTAGCAGATTTTAATCCAAGAAATTGAGGCAATCAGCAAATACAATGAAAATTTCAAATGACAAACTTCAAATGGGAGGTGTTTGTAGTTCGCGTAATTTTAAAATCGACTTAACAATACAATAGCCAAACACTTTCAACAGACAAATCGAGTTCAAATCTCATAACAATATTTACATTTTGTTCGCTAATACAAAGCTTTTCATTCACTTTGCTGATCCATACAACAACAACAATTACAAATGTTGGCCAAAACCGAAATGTTTACATCCTTGTAAAGTTAAGAAGATATATCTTATGATGTGAAAAAAGAATATAATATAGAAACTAGATATATATAACAAAATATTCTAAATTCATTAAAAAAAAACTTAATGGAATTATTTAAATAAATTTTAAATTTGTTTTGAACATTTGTATTTCTTCCGATTAGAGATATATTTCTAATGATATTTCATTCTTTAAAAGATTTTCTCATTTTGAATACTTCAAAACAAAATGTCTTTCATTTTCTAGTTCAATTTGTATAGTAATTATTAAATTAATATCGCTTTTAAAACTATTATTTAAATATTAAGAATAAGGACTTCTATTAAGATAAAGAATTTGAAAGGTTTTTGATTATTAAAAAAGTATGAAATGATTCGAATATTAGAGAGTTTTTAAGAAATAATTTAGCTAAAAGTATTCTTTAGGGAAAAAATATTTCGAATACTGCAAAAAAAGAGAAAATCTCCAATTCTAAGTATTTATAAACTGGACAGTAAAAATTGATATACTTGTTTTTTTATCTACGTAAACTTTATAATGAAAATACTTTTTTCTGCTTAACAATATAAAGTAAATACTCTTAAATGTTAGAGTATATAGAAATGTGTAGAAAATGAAGAGTAAACTCATACTCATGTCCATAGACATACCGATACCCATGCCATTAAGTGGACACAACAAGAAAGCCATGCAAAATTGAACAGGCTGTCAGTTGCAGTGGATGAGGTAACTACATACACACACACACCCACACAGATTCTCATACACATACATGAGAATCAGCTTTAGCTTTAGCAACCAATTGTTCTCGTTCGTCCTGTGTGCCTAAAATACATATGCATGAGCTTCAAACTCGAATCCGTACCAAAACAAGAGAACCCTAGTCCTCCGAGTGAAGGCTTGCCTTGACAAACACGCAGTTGTAGTCTCTGCTGTGATGATGCCTGACCCAAACTTCTCGCATTGGTCCCCTGGATTGTTGCCCATCCATGGACTATATATGAAGGTGTGTGTGTGTGTGTGTGAGTGTATCTGTGTATGTTTGTTTGTGCCTATAAAAGTGAACGGAAGTCAATATGTTTACCCTTTTTTTTTTTGTATTCCTTTTCCCTCTTTCTTTTTTTTGTTCTTTCTATACCCTAGATGGTTAGGGGAACTAGACACAACAAATCGAAAGTTAACAGAAAGTCAAACTGAATATTAACTATAGCCTTTTATTCATAAAGATAACAATTGTGATTGAGAGTTATCAGAGATCATCATGTACATATATGGAAACTCAATTTCTAAAGTTTGTTTTTAGTGAAAGGAGTTTTTTTGATTTTGATGCTGATGAACTAATTAGTGAAATGGATTTTTAATAAAAATAAATATTGTAAGTATAAGGGAATAGTGATTATCTGATTTTAGAAAGATTTTATATGTGTATATAGATTACTTTTTCTGTTTATAAAGTAAGTGATATAGATTACGTATAGAAGTGTTGAACCTATCTTTTCTTAAAGTTAATCCATTGGAAAAGTAAAAAAAAAAAGGATTGAGAAAAGCATTTTCTTTTATATATTTCTATTAACTATGCATATATAAACCATGTCTCTGATGATTAGTTACAAAAGTATCTATCATCAGGAAGCATCAAACGTGAAATAGAAGTTACTCTACAAAGAAAAGTTGTTTCAAAAGTAAAGTTAATTAAACAAAAGTAAAGGAAATATAAAAGTTTTCTATATAAACTAACCAAATCTTAGACAATTTAAATAACAAAATAAAGGAAATGAGTGAAAAGTATCTATCAAGAATAGTCACTAATCGCTTTCAATAAACCATCAAACTAATATATTAAAATATAACAAGCAATGTCAATGTCCATTTCAAGGATATATTCATGGTCGATGGTAAACTTTAACATTTTGGTATACTGTACACTTTAGGCCTTCACCGGCATCCTTTATATTTGGTATTCGTGTTCGGGGTTTTGCAGGTGCTTGCTGTATCTACATTGTTTTTGCCATCTCTTGTTGCCGCTAAAGGTACATGCTGTTGCTGTTGTTGTTGTTGTTGCCCTTGTTTGGACCGAAATTGAATTGCGTTAATACGCTTATGGCATATACGATTATGGACCAGGACACATATACACACATTTATATACAGATATATATATATATATAAGTATTTTGTGTATATGGAATAGCCATAGCCAGTATTGGGACTGTATGTAATAAATGGCTAAAATAAAAATGCATATGAAAACCTATAATAAAAATAGGCATCAAATTGAGATTAAGTGCAAAGAAACAACAACAGCAACAGTAATAACAAAAAGTAAAAGAAGAAGAGCAGGAAAACGAAAAAAAAAAAAGAAAAGAGAAAAGGTTCGAATAAAAAGCACTTGGGATTGGTATTTTATTAATACACATAACATTTATGTATAACATATAAATGTAATTGTTATTGTGAGTAAAATTGTATACCATTTATTGACTGACCAGTTGGTAACATTGAGCTAAAAATAAATTTCCCTAATTGGGTTGGAATAATAAGATTAATGGTATGATTGAAAAGAATCCTTTACATATATGTAAATTAATTGATAATGCTAATTGTATAAATTTTGATATTTATATTAGTTTGGGATTCTGTTTCTTATTTCAAAAGAATTTTCGTTATTAAAGATCTTATTTATCAGATAAATATACATTTAAGTCCATTCCTTTATTTGCATTTCTAATTTGGTATTTTCTGTGGAAAAATATGCAGCCACACTTTTTTTGGGTACTTTATTTTGCTAGCATTTACTGTATCAAAGATCTTGTTATATATATTTATATAGTCTCCTTATTTATGCTTTTAAATGAAGATCCATTTCAAAATCTGCATTAATTTACATATTGTTATCCAATGATTTCTGATTTAGTTACTTTATCTAAGAAAGCTCTTTAAAAAGAGACTTCTAAGATTACTTTCGTAACAAAAAATAAGTTTTAAATTTTTTTTCGTTAAATTTTCAAACTAAAAGGATATAGTTCAATTTGAATAACCAAAACATGAAAGTTATCTCTTCCAAATAAAATACAATGTAGCTATCTATAGAAATAACAGCTTTTAGATGGAAAAGTTTTTAACCAACAACAGTTTATTGCTTTTTGAAATGCAATCCTTTTCGCAAAAATCATAATTGGCATAGCAAACTTTTGTAAAATTTCATATAAAACTTGTAAAAAGTTGAATTTTGTTAATTTTCACTAAAATGTTGTTGTGTTTGTTGCATTAACCTGATTTTTAATTTAATATGAGTGTCAAACGGTAAGGTTAAAGTCAAAGGTAAAGTGCATAGCAAACTTGTCACCCATATATACGTATATGCATTTCATTAAAATGTCAATATTAAAGTTTATTTTTCTCCATAAATTTTGTTAAAAAACTACATATTTTTGCCTTTTATAACAAAGTGAGGAAAACTTGCCGAAGAGAAGGCTTCTCTACTCCAATTCATAAGGAAAAAACCTTCTTCTTTTCATGTTTGTTAGTTGCTTTTTTTTTTTTGTTCTTTTGTTGTTGTTCTATGGAAAAAAGTTAAGATTTAAATCAACTTATGAAAGCTTTCAGTCCTTAGCTAAAAGGCATGTTGAAAGCAAAGATTGAGCAGGGGGGGGAGAAAAAAGTATACAAAAAGGAGAATGAGAATGAGGAGTTGATATAGGGGAAGGGCGGGGAGTGGTGGTGCGAGAACATGTCAACTAAACTTATCAGGGCGACTTCCGGTGTATGCCACAACAAGGCATGGCAGAACACAACACAAGACAACAAAACACAGAACACAAGACAAGGCGAATGAATTCACAGCAAATGCAAGCCACCCACAGAGTGAGTACACCAGCCAATATCCTGCACAACATGGCGATACAATGCAAACACAAACGGAATGTCGTATATATACACTACTATATACCCTTTCCCAACACCACTTCCTATCCTTACCACATAGCGTCAACCATCATCAAGCATACGGGGTACCATGTAAACCAACTAATGAAACTGTCAACTGGCCACAACAGCAAAAGGAAGAGGTGCAAGAGATGGGCGTTATTGGCTTGGACTTGGGTTTGGATTTGAGTTTGGGTTTGAGTTTGGCTTGCTTTATCGTTCAGCCTTTCACTTTTTTTTTTTTTTTTTCTTCCTCTGTCTTTTGCTTCTTCGTCTTTTTTTTTTTTTTTTTTTTGAGTTTGTTGTTTTGTGCAGCTGCAGGACAAGCAACAGGCTAACCCATCATCTTCATTATTGCCATCATCACCAACGAAAGAGAGGTAAAGGAAATGGTGGGAACAGCATGATGGCTGGCATAAGGATGTTTCATTAAAAGTCCTTGCTCTAAATTGATTGCCCAGTCAGCGTTTGATTAGCACTCCCAGGCTTAAAACTTATCAGTCAGCCTTCAGGAATTCAAATTCATCCGCCCCCCCCACGACACCAGCTGCCGCCCCTTTTATAGTTATATTCGTGGCATATATGGCAAAATGAAGAGAAGAGAAGAAAAGAAAAGCTCATTCAGTGCCACAGCTACTTTTGCACAAATTGAAAATTCAATTTTCGTCAGACAATGTACCGATGACAGACAGAGAGAAGGAAGGAAATATGAAGGGTATACAAAAAAAAAAAAAAAAAAAAATAAAAATAAAGGAAAAATGGAAAAAAGGAAAAAAAAAAAAAAAAAAATAGAATACACCTGTACAGTGGTCAGTTCAGCAGTCAGTTGATTGAGAATTTCATATGAATTTTCATTTTTCTTTTTTTTTTTTTTTTTTTTCTCGCGATATTTTTAGCATTGTCATAATCGAATTGAGTTGGCAGCGGTGCACAGCCATTCACATATGTCTATTATGCATAAGCTTGAGTCTGTGTATGTATGTGTGTATACAAATGGATGGATGGATGGATGGTTGGTTGGATGAGTGAGTATGTGTATGTGTAAGTGTGTGTGTGTGTGTGTGATTCAGTCACAAAACGGAACAGCTGCTTTTATGCTAGATATATATATATACATATATGTACATAGTACCTAGACAAAAAAAAAATGAAGCAAGCAAGTCGTCCCTGCCGACTTTGAGTATACCCTGTACCAAGTAGAGTAACTGTATTAAATCAAACTCTTTAAAATTTGCCATCAGTTCAAACTAAAATTCTCCTCACAAGCGGCAGCAACGAACGCATGCTATCTCGCTCACACTTACTACGCAATGTCGCAGTGGGCATTTCAGTACAAATTGTACATAGATATATCTCCGATATTTATTGTCCGATTTTAACGAAATTTGGTCAGCTGATACCTTTTGGCCATATTATTGGGTGTGCCAAATAAGAATACGCCACCTTTAATATAACACTAGTTATTCGTTTTTCCTAAATTGCGGGGGCGGAAGTGGGCGTGGCAAAAATTTGAAACAAACTTGATCTGCGTAGACACTACACGAATGCTGACACCAAATTTGGTTGCTCTAGCTTTTGTAGTCTCTGAGATCCACGTGTTCATACGGACGGACAGACGGACAGACGGACAGACGGACAGACGGACAGACGGACGGACAGACGGACAGACGGACATGTCTCAATCGACTCGGCTGGTGATGCTGATCAAGAATATATATACTTTATGGGGTCGGAAATGCTTCCTTCTGCCTGTTACATACATTTTAGCGACTTTAATATACCCTTTTACCCTATGGGTACAGGGTATAAAAAAAGTTCACGTCATTGCCCTAACCAGATGAGGTTAACCAAGAATATTTATCAAAATGCGGCTTATTGAACTAAATTGAACATTTGAAAACATTTACAAAACGTATTTTACATAAGCCCAAGTTGATCCAGACTCATATGTTTCGATCTTAAAACGATTAACTCTAGATTCTAACTGTTTCTATTTCTATTTTATGAAATCTTTATAGATTTGTGACATGATTTGTTCTCTTTACTTTAAAGTTTTTCAAAATATTAATAATATTGTTGATAAGTTTTTAATATCCAAACAATGCATTTAAAAATAAGAAAAAAAAGCAAAAGAAAGCTAGGGAAATGCCTTAAAGAGAGGAAAGAGAGAAAAATCATAAAAAGAAAAAGAAGAAAAATTTTATTAGCAAGACAAATTTTTTTATTTTTAAGTTTCTAGAATGATCAAAATGAAGTTTAATTATAGTTTATTACAATATAAACAATTTAAATTGGAAATAAAATATATATATATATTCTTTTTTATTAATTTATAAATAAAAAAATTATATATTTATATTATATTGTTATTAATTACAGCAAAAAGTTAGTTGTTTTTTAATAAAAGTTGTTATACTGTTGATTTTTTTTTTTTAAAGAAAATTTTTAAAAAATCTCTATAAATATTGGTTTCTGTTTTTTAAAAGATTTCTTTGTTAGATAGGAAATATTATTTTTTTTTTTAAAGATATTTTATAATTATAGTAAACAACAATAATATATAATTTAACTATGCATTGATTTTGGAGTTATAAGAAACTAGCTTTGATCATTGACCAGAATCTTAAACCAGTTATAGCTGTTGCTTCATAGTCAAAAAATATATATATAATATTATTTCTTATAAAAGCAAGATCAAGTTCTAGATAATGGCAAATTCGACTTCACTATGTAAAATAAATATATATTAAATTGATTTATCAAGTTGATAAAACATTTGAAAATGTTTAAAATGTAATGATAATGGTTTCAAATATCATATTAAAGTAAAGAAATAAATTCTGTATTTAAGAAAAAATCAAACTTTTAAAGGATTAGGCAAACGCTTGAAGGATAAGTAAAACTTGTCACTGCATAATATATTTAATTAAATATTTATAATTGAAAATATTAAGACTAAATTTAAAAGAATTTAATTGTTATTGACTTGAATTTGAAGAAGCTTTCGACTTCAGTTTAGAAAAAACATTTAGAAAACTATTTAAAACTATTATCAAGTAAATATTATTGGAATTTTAAATTATTTAACAATTAAATTTTATTTAAAACAGAAAAAAGAACCTTAAGTAGAGAAAAATGAAAAAATATATAGAAACAATGAGAAACGAAAACTAAAACCAAAATTGAATAAGAAAAACAAAACAAATGAAACAAAATATTTGCAGTAAATCAAGTAAAATTAAGGTAAAAAACAAAAAACAAATTTTGAAAGAAAATAATAACAAGGGAAAATAAGTTAATCAATTGTTAGGAAAAGGAAATCAAAGACCAGAGAAACTAATACCAAAAAAAAAGAGAAGAAGAATAGAAAACATAATTGAAATGGAATTCAAAACGCGCCATGAACATTTTGTATCATTTCATTTCATATCACAATTGTTTGTGTTTTTTTGTTTATAGGATTTTGATTCCTGCCAATACTTAAAATGATGCCAAAAAAGGATTTCACTAGAATCGTTATGCCGAGATCAAAGATTAGTTTAGTTACCTAATAAGCCAGCTAAACTACAGCTATCAAATTAGTTTTTAGTAGCTCAAGGGAGTAGCCCATTTTGGTATATAAAGGGTATTCCATTTACCGCCTTTTTTGCCATGAAAACACACACACACACACACATACACACACAAAATATTGCTCAACCTTTTACGCGCATGCAAATTTATGACAGGTGGCAATGGGCTAGATGGCTGGTAGAGAGAAGGAGAGAGAGAGAGAGAGAGAAGGGTAGTGCCAGCGGAGGCTGCCAAAGGAATAAAACAAACGGTGAGGTAGAAGGTAGGCTCCCGCGAACAGGTGTGGGAAAGTGAGTGGAGTAGAAGGAGGGGGGTTAGGTATGGCATAACGGATGTGTGCGGATATGTTTTGCCGCTTGAGTGAATGTTTGTATATGCGTTTCTCTTCTCAGTGTTATTTTTTTTTTTCACTTTTCTCATATTTTTTTTCTCGTTTTTCATTTTTGTTTTTTTGTTGTATAAAATAAAAGAGTGGCTTTGTGGGTGTGAGGAGTTTTTGTTTGGGTGGTTGAATCTGTCAACACGATGCTTGACAGTAAACGTACTGCTACTGCTGCTGCTGCTGCCCCGCCCACACATATATCAAAAGAGAGTGACTGAAAGAGAGACAGAGAGAGAGAGGTAGAGTAAATGTGAGTGTGAGATTGAGAGAGGGGCAAATTGTGGGGCGAGCATTTGTGTTTGCCCATGTTTGTTGCATGTGTTTGACGTTAACGCGACACAATTAAGTCGCTGAAGTGTGCCTACACACACACACAGATGTAAGCCTCACACACACACACACATACTTACGCACACATGTCAGCCATTACACATTTCAATTTTGAAGTGACAAGAAGGAAGCCGTGTTTTATGCATACATCTGAATATATATATATAAATATGTATATATATACATATGTAAAATATACATACATATGTACATTCATGCTATGCATATGTCTGTATCTCTCTCTCTCTCTCTCTCTCTTAGTCTGTGTGAGAAGAACTTTCTTAATGAAATTTCAATTTTTTTTTCATGTTTTTTTTTTGTATCTTCATCTATAAAACAAAAAATAAAACACAACTCACATTAGAATGTAAATGTAAATTACACATTTATAAAGTGTTCCAGTTCCAGTCTCTCTCTCTGTCTCTCTCTCTTTCTCTTTTATTTTTTTAAGTCTCTGTCTGTCATTCCCTTGTCACTTTTTTTTTTGTATTTTTAATTGAAAGCATTATATGCACATACATTTTAATTACACAATTTGAAAGGATTATGCAAAATCTGAAATAGAATATATAAAACCAAAAAAAAAAAAAAAAATAAATAAAAAAAAAAAAAAAACAGCAACAACAAGAAGAAGGAGAAATGGAAAAGCAGAATGGAAAAAACTCACACACACACTCGAAAAAAAAAGAGAAAAAGAAACACACGTAGCGGAAGGAAAAATGAAAGGAAAATCTATGTAGAAACAAAATAAAAAAAATTTATATATAATTTTGTATGTAGATGGAAGGAAAAGCTTTAAATGGCATTGAAGCTTATGTCTTGATGAAAAGGCTTTTACTTTGGCTTAATAAGTGAAAGTTGCCTTGAGTCTGGGTTGAAGGATATTCAAAGAAATAGATACACGCACTTGTACACATAGTATATAGTGTGTGTGTGTGGTGGGGGGGAGGGGAGGGGGGTTAGGATAAGGTTATGGCTTGCCTTTAAGATTGCAAACTGCACTTGATGGAAAATCAAGCATGAACCACATAATCAAGTGGCTCGCAATGTAAACTGATTCTAATGATGCTAATGATGCCACTTGATGCCCCTTAGGGTTTCTGGCCATGATTCGTATCTATTTTCAATCTAATATTCAGTAGTCAGCTTACATTGACTAATTAATGAAAATTTCAAAATGAAAATTGACCGCAAACAAAATTAATAATCAAATAACTGCCACGGCAAACTCATTAAAATTTAAGCAGATTTCAATTTATGGCTAAATCAAAAATTATTAATTAATATTTTCAAGTCGAGACAAGCGATACAAATAAGTATGCTATATAATTTACAGATTGCACGTGCAAACCAAATAAGTATGCTATATAATATACAAATTGCATGTGCCAAATAAATTTCAATTCATTTATTTGACTTGATCATCTACCTTTTTGGGAGACACAATTCCTATAAGATTTTATGAAATTTCTTGGTTTTTTTGTATATTTTTTTGGTTAGAGGAGAAATTTTAATTTTTTATTATACTAAAATATTAAAATTTCTATACAAACCGCAACGATTTAAATTTTTTTGTGTTTTTTATCTTAAATATTTAAATTTTTTTAAATAATTGATCTTGAAACGACTTTTCTGTGAGCTAAAGTTTTGGAATCTGTTGAAATTAAACATAGATAGTAAATATAGAATATATATAACTGGATTCTTATGATTTTGAATCGTTTTAAACAACAAATAATGTTAAATTAAATTATATTATTTTGTGGATTTAAATATGTTTAAAAATCTTAAATATCTAATAAGTTATTTGGAAATCAAACAAGTCGGTTCGTTTCCAATTGCTATCACACAGAATGTTTCTGAATGTTCGCTAAGAAAAATTCTATTTAATTAATGACTAAACCAAATTTATCAATAAGAACTAAGAATTCTTCTTAATATATTTAAAACTTTATAGAGAAATATTTAAAATATATTTCATATTATATTTTCATATAAAAATTGTCAATTTCCTTTCACTGACTTGCCTTTCTTTCTGTTTAACTTTTATTTTTTCTACCACAAATCATAATAATTTGTTAAAATATTAAAAAATCAATTTTAGCTTTAAATTTTTTGATTGAGAAAAGACTCTTTAAATTATTCTAATTTTATAAAATATAAAAAAAAGAAAATTGTATTTCATGTCAATAAAAAAAGAACTTTCAAAATGGCTGGTTTATGAATCGACTAATACTAATACCAATTCCATTAGATTTTTGCCATTTGCAACTTTTTATTCGTTGGCACATTGTCATTTAAAACCACTCTTGAGTACACACACACTGTATGTGTGTGGGTGTGTATGAATGAGTGAGTGAGATACATATAACAAGTCTAATTAGCAACTCATTAGCCAGCCAGACGATGCAACACAATGTGTCCAGGAATACCCCTAATACTGTGTGTGTATATGCATGTGCTCTGCAATGGATGGGTATAACTGGGTGTATATGTATGTATGTGTGTGTGTGTGTGTGTGTGTATGGGGTAGGTGGGTTAAATTGCGGCACGTGGATCAAGGCTTATCAGAAAAGTGCAGGCAGGCTTCTCTTTTCAACTATACAACGACTTTTGTAGACACATTGATTGTTTCTACATTCGAGAAATAAAAGTCATGGGTGAGCAATTGTCATCTCCCTTTACCTACCATCATACTACTCTTTCTCTCATTCTCCTACTCTTTCTCTTTGTCTCTTATATGACCATACTAATAGGAAACCTACCGCAATAATGACATTTTCATCTGACATTGTCTGGTTGCCAATGAATCAATGTGCTAGAGAGAACTTTTTTTTCTTCTTCCTTCTGGCCACTCTGGTTGCCATTCGATAATGTGACCAAGAATGGTAAATGCTCAATGAGCATGCAAAAATGTATAGCAGTCTCAAACCAAAACAAGAACTTGGTACTGGATACTGGGTACTGGTCCAGGTTCAGGTCTTGCATCCGGACCATCCATTCCATTCCTGCAATTTTCAATTATCGATATACCAAGTGAAGTGAAGAGTTGGCCAAACTTATTGTTCTTGCTGTTGTTTGTCACATAAAAGCTTGTAAAATCAGCAGCTCTGCATCGTTGGTCAGGCAAATTAAAAATGGATCGTTAAAAGAGAAGCAAACCAATAATAACAACAACAACAACAACTGCAGGCCAAAAGAAAGCAGAACCCAAAAGAGTAAAGAACATTTTTCAACTGTCTTCAATTTTTGCTTGTAGACCAAGAGAAGGTGAAAATTTTCATTCCAATGGCAAAAAAATGCATTTCATCAGGTAAATTATTTCACTTAGATGTTCATTTCAATATACACTACAAAAAAAGTATATATATAGATCAAAATGTATAAACTTGATTTCTTACCTATCTAACCAATTTTGAAATGGTTTAAAAGATAGTTAAATTGAAGCTTCAAGAATAACAGAATCAGCAAGGATATAGAACAAATTCTTTCAAATAAAACAAACTAATTAAATAATTTAATATAAATTTGTAAAGTCTTTAAGAAATCAATTGAAAAGATCTTTAAATAGTTGAAGAAATAATAAGAAAGAGAAATGTCTTAAATATAAAAAATTCATGGAAAACCTTTTGCTATCATATAGAATCATCATCTATATATAGGTATATATTTATTTCTTAACAATACCATTCATAATGTCCATTCATATTGTTCAATCTTAAGATAAATTTCAATGGTAACAAAAATTTTGTAAGAAAATATGAAAGATGGAAATCAAGTCAAACCTTATTTGGTCTCGGTTTGGTTTTGGGTTTTCACATGAGCAAACGTTTTAATTTTTATCGAATGGTTGACAGGCAGCGGAACGTACGGTTGGACAGATGGGATGGACGGATGGTCGGATGGATGGATGGACAACGATTGACATCGCCAGGGTCGGTCCTTACAATTGAGCACGCTTGGCAGCGCAAATAAGTCCGATTAAAGAACATGGCCAAAGGGGGTATTTGGAGAATGGAGGGATGGGTCACAGTGTTGAAATGATGATGTTGGGGTGGGTGAAACCATTGGACAATGATAAACTGTATTACAAAAAAAAAAAAGGAAAAACAGGAAAATGTAAAGAGAGAGAGAGAGAGAAAGAAATACACACTCTGACTGGCTAAAGGACAAGCAATGAAACGAACCAACGAAGCTTTTGCTCATATGTGGGCGCATTTTACAAGCCGTTGCTCTTTAATTTAAATATGTTTCAATGCACAAAGCTAAATTAAAATGTATTTATATGGCACAAAGGGGTAGAGTGATGAGTCCTCTTACTCTTTCACCACTGTTATAAGGTAATGGAGGGCGTGGCAGATTGTCACAGGAACAAGCAAGCAACCCTTTTTAATGACTATTTTTATCAATATGGTTTTCACCTTGCTGCTGCTGCTGCTTCTGCTGTGGCTGTGGCTGGCTGCTGTCTCTCATCCTTTAATAAGGACGAAGAGTTTATGCTTGTGCACTTGCTTCATTTAGCGCGAGAACCAGAACACAAAAAAACCGTATAAAGAGAAAGAAGCAAGACGGGCGGGTGGAGTAAGGCGGGTTTTCTGGCACGCGGATCAGAGGCCACGGTTTGCTGGTTACTTTGTGTATGTATTTTGTATCCCACGCTAAAAGTGTCAACCACGAAGCCAAAGCTAACGCCAAAGCCAGCAGCAGCAGGCCCAAACCCAGGCTCAGGTTGTCCTTTTTCTTCTTTTTTTTTTTCATTTTGGCAGAGTGGCATGTGTGGGCAGTTGCAAAAGGCCAACATATGTTCAGGGCAATTAGTATTCGGTAATCTTTACATAATGAGCATATTATAGCTACAAGTAATACCAACAAAAAGGCATTCAAATGCATTCAATCTTTGCTGTGTGTGCACAATTTTACATATTTATGATTTCCTTAAGTATGATTGGGTTTATTTTATTTAAATTTTAAATAAAATATAAAGAGATTTAATCATAAACTAAGTTCTAAGCCAAGTTTAAGCATTTCTTTAATCTCTTTTGCTTATTTTGCTCTCTTGCCTAAACCACAATAATAAAAAAATGAAATTAACAAAAATTTGACTTCAAGAATACACTGCAACAGTTGGGATATTTTTTAAATCTAATATTTCTAATTTCCTAATGTTAATTTCAAGTGAAAAGAAACTTATTGTCCAGCTTACAAGGGGAAATAATTGACTACTTTTTCCATTGATTAGCAGCTAGCATATGAAGCTGCTCTCTATGTCTTCTCAAAGTGCATATACTTCTCCATACCAACAACTTTTATAGAGTATTTATATATAAGTCAAGAAAATAAGAAAAAAAGGAAAACAATTTGTCGTCCCGTGTAATTTTTTAACGTCTATCTTGATGGCATTTAAATCAAAGTCGGTTCCCAAATGATTTCCTAGCATGCTTTTGGGCTGAACCTAAAAAAAAAAAAAAAAAAAAAGAAAACCAGCAAAAAAAAATATATATATATATGAAAACGAGTGAAAAGCGTCGAGGATGGAAAAGCAAAAAAAAATAAGTATAAAAAGAAAAAGAAAGGTAAATAAAATTGCCGCCTAGTTGAGTTTTTGTGCTTTTCTCTTTTGGTTTCCAAAATGTTTTTGCTTCCCATCATTAAAATAAATAATATACAAATAAGGCTGCCAACTTGTTTTTCATTTTTTTCTTCTTCTTCTTCTTCTCTCTTTTTTTCCACCCAACTCTAATTCAATTTTCTATAACGCTGAATTGCCGGTTTTCTTTTTTCCCCAGCGTCTAGGCAAGCAAGTAGAAAAAAGTGGAAAAAGTAAGCAAAGAGAAAAAAATAATAGAAAAAAAATAATAAAAAAAACTGAAGGAAATGGGTAAGCATGATTATTATGACGCCACGGAAAGTTTTATTCCTACACTTATATATATATATATGCATATATAATATTTTTACACTTGACAAAAGTTCAGATGCATTTTAAGAAGAATTATGAAATATAAATATATATATTATACTATATAGATTATATATAATCGATCATTAGAACAACTTCAACTATGAACATTTTGAAATCAGTTTTTAAGGCTTAAGAAATTAATATTTCTTTTATTGCAAAAAACTTTTAAAATTTAATTTGATATTTAACCAGTTTCAATATTTCGAAATTTCGTATGAGTATTTTATATATTTCTAGCTGAGTAATCTTTTAAAAATTTAGTATCCATAAATAGAAGAACTTAGTTTGGAAAGTTGTGTTTAAAAAACTTTTAAATCAATGTCAAAAACATAAAATTCTTATCTAAAAAGTAATGAATTGTTAGCTAAGAAGTTTTTCAGAGTTATATAACTGATTTGATTCCCATTTTATAGAACTAAAAATACTTGCAATTGTTCAATCTTTGTTTATTATTTTAAAATTAATATTAAGAATCTTTACTTAGTTCTTTTGATGCTAAAGAAATAAACAAGCTAATAAAAGGATTAAGTATAAAGTTGCTCACAAATCAAAACTCTATATCTTATATAGTAGGTACTATATATATATATATATCATAGCTCTGATTGTACTTCAAAAAGTTGTTGAAATGTTAAAAGAAGAGCACAATTATGGAGTGCAAAAAAAGTAAAGTGTATATAAACTTCGATGGTGTACGACCCTTTTTTTTCTTTTTTTTTTTTTTATTTAACCTAACGGTAGTCAGAGGCAATTGTAAGAGGAGGTAAAGAGTAAGGGAGAGAGAGTTGGGATAAGGGGAAGAGAAGTTGGTGCTTTCTGAAAACTATTGAAGCGCGCATTCATTTACTGAGACCCGCCCAACCGCCTCTGCTTCTTCACTGTTTGCTGGAGTGAGCCAAGTCCATTGCATGCTTCAATGGTCGCGCAAAACATGCCATCATCATCATCAAAGGGAAATTAACCTAAACGGCCATGAAGCTGTTTGTGTTGTTGCTCTGACTGCGGCTGCTTTACACGTCCAACGACCACGAGAACTGGGGAACTGAGAACTGAACTGAACAGAACAGTATAGAAACACGGAAACTGAGAACTGAACCTGGTCTACACTATGATTCATTCTCTTTCTCTTTCTATCTTTCTCTTGACTCTGTTTTTGCCCACATTTTTGCTGATTATGAGGTTGAGCAAACGCAAAACTGCAAAATGTGCTCTACTCTTGGAATTGCCTCGTTCACTCTAACTCTCTTTCTCTCTCTGTCTCTCTTTCTCTCTGTCTCTTTATCACTTTTCTCCATGTAGTTTTATCCAACTTTCGACTTATAATGGAAGCCATGGTGAAATAGCAACAACATTCTCGGATATGGTTCCACAGTTTATTTGGTGCTAATTGTGGCTGCTGCTGCTTGGATGGGTTACAACCGAACCATCAGCTCAGCTGGTGCTTTGGGTTAACTGCGCTAATTGAACTATATTCCCACTGTCTCCCACTCGTTTGAGTGTAAGAGAAATGATGACTATGATGATGATGATGATGACGATGATGATGATTCCCTCTTTATGGTTGTGATTATTGAGGCGTTATATTCTCTTACAATTGGCACAGATTTCAATATGTTGGCCATATGTGTTACGTATATATCTGTATGTATATAGACTGTTTAATCAACGTTTCTATATATTTGGGCCATTAAAATTGCTCTAGATTAGTCTAACTGAACCAAAACAAAATATATTATAGAAATTCCATTTGACTGTTTGTTGTTTAACGTTTAAAATCGTCTGCTCTTTTGGACTTTATGGAAAATATATTTTACTTGTTAATAATTTGCTCTAATTTTATTATAACCTAATGTAAAAACAATATATAAGCCAATATATAAAGTATTTTAATGAATTTTTTTAAATCAAAACTAAACTTTTAAAGCTACAATTTTGGCTTTTAAATTTTTTATTTTTCTTTAAGAAAAAGGAAAAGTTTTATACAGAATCTTTTAAGAAATAGTTCTTTAAACAATTTGCTGATATTTGCAAATATTTAAGGCAACCCCAAGGACTCCTTACATAATAGTTCTTTAAGAGCTTCTTTAAGAAGTTAGCTTTAAAAATAGTTTGAATACTTTTTATAAAGTTTTTCTTTATAATTATTTCCATATAAAAGGCGATTCGGGGAGTTAACCAAATTAAGAAAAGAATCTATTTATTTATGTTTACTTTTGTCTAAACAAATATTAGTTAAATATTGTTTTAATATATTAAAATCAACTTATAAATGCTTTATATGAAATTTCCTTTTAATTTTAAATGTGGACTAAATTTTAAATATTTTATCCTTTCCTTTATCCAACTTAAACAACAATATATTGAAAATTACTTATAAATATCTTTAAATACTTACTTTAATTAATGAAATTAAACAATTATTTAAAGTATTTAAAACCTTTAGTCACATACCTGAAAAACAAAAAGAAAAATTTTATAAAAATAAACAAAATTTAAGAGAAAACTTTTTCTATTTTAATTGCTAAGAGTATTTATTTTGGTTAAAGTAAAGTTCAAATTTACAAGCAATTTGTATTTAAATTGTAATTACATTTTAAATACTTTTTGCTGTAAATGTGTTGGAAGTGGGGTGGGGGGGTAAGGGGGGTCTGGGTGTGTACACAAATTTAAAGAGCTTGTCAAATTGATCTAACATTTTCTGATTTCTCACTGATTGTTATCTAACATTTTCATTTTATACTTACATAGATAAAACATTCAACAAATGCTCAAATAATATTTTTCCCCTTAAGCATTTTATGATTACAGACACATCATAAAACCCAATTTAGATCCGACACGCCACACTTTCCCCCCCTCCTGCATCCCCTTATACATTTAGCCATCTTTCAACTGAAGCAACCATCCCATTTACCAAACAACCCCGCCATATTTCCACTCCACCTCTCTTTTGCCAACAAATTTCCCTCCTCTATATATGTACATATATATAGCAGGAGCACTTGTGCCTTCTTTCTTAGATATTGACTGAAATCTCAGCTGTGAAAATATTGAAATCTAAAAAGCAAATAATTTAATTCGCTTAAACTTTCGTTATGCGTTCGTGGAATGATGAGCAAAAAAAAAAAAGAAGAAGAGAGGAGTGGGGGGGGAGAATAGAAATATATGTAGAGAATAGAATTGGATGGATGGATGGATAGATGGTTGGAGGTAGGAGGCAGGACATAGGCAAAAAGGACAGGACGTGAGTTGTGTAGCCGCAGCCGCCATCAAATTTGAATTTTTTTTTTCTTTTTTTTTTTTTTTTGTTGTGAAGAGAGGGGAAAAGGACAAAAGACGCTGTCACGCATTACCTATACCTAAACGCTAAGTGGGACAGAGATAAAAACAAAGAGACAGGGATAGAGAAAGTGAGAATTGAAGCCACTTCCTTCTACACAGGCTGATGCTCTTGGAGACACTCGGCATTTTTAGAGCAAACCTGTCACAGGACACACACTCACACACATACGAGATGAAACGAAGCGCTACCTTCTATTCTTTCTCTTGTTGTTGTTGCTCTTGTTGCTACTTCCTGGCAGTAAGACAGCCGCCGTGTCCATGTCCATGTCTCTCTGTCTGTCTGTCTCTCCCTGTCTCATTTGCTTTCAATTTTTATTTGCCGTGTTACAACCAACAGACAACAACAACATGAAACTTACCCGTGAGGCATTTGACGCGTCTCTCTAAATGGTGGTGGAGAGTTTAGTGGAAAGAGACACAGAGAAGGTTGGTTGGTAGGCAAAAGCTACTATGCGGAAACATGCGGAGTGTGCCTGGGCATTGTTAGCACTTGGACAGGTCTCTGTCTCTCGGTCTCTCGTTTCATTTCCTTTTTTTTTTTATTTGGTTTCATTTTTTTTTTTTTGGTTAAAAAATCTTCACTTGAGCAGATAATTTTCACTTTGGCCCTTCATCTCTCTTTGCATTGTTGTTGTTGTTGTTAATGATGATGTGAAAATTTCGTCGGTTTTTTTTTCTTCTTAACTTTGTTTTATTTTATTTAGAGAACACGGGACAGGGCATTGTGATAAGCCAGGTATTATATGGACTGCGATTCAATAGATAAGTACGTATATACATATATATATATATATATATATATAGATGGCTTGAAAGGTAGATTGTTTGCATTCCAATGAACAAATATTTCCATATAGTTTGTCGCGTGAAGTGGCCAATTAAAAATCATCCAACACAGAAAATGGGAAACGAAACCCAAAGAGGGGAAGAGGCTAGAAGATTCTTTAGGTAGGATTTGTATATATATATATATATATATATAGTAGCCACCCTGTTTTTATGTCCAACCAACTATGCTAATGTTGTGAATAAATTTTCTTTGGATTTTTTTCTTTCTTCTTCCTCTTTCTCCTGGCTTTTGTGGCGGGGTAGGTAAATTAAAAAGAAAGATTCAAAGTCTTCAGCATAAAAGCTGGCAATAAAAAATAGCTTAAGAATTTCACTTAATTTAAGAAAGCAAAAAAAAAAAAATTATTTCAAATATTTAATATGGGATATGTAAACGAAATTTAAAATTAGCTGACATTAATATATTTTGTAGATTTGATCATTGATTTCATTTAGTTTTTAATAAAACTTATAAATGAAGTTTTTAAAAATTAAAGAAAATTTAGTTAAGACCGAAAACCAAGTTTAGTTGTCACTTTAATCTTGTTTTGTGGGAATCTGAAAAGTTGAACTTTTATAAATTGTTTTCAAAAGTAGCTTTTTTTTTAACTGATCATTTAATGGTTATTTAAATGGTATGTACTGTATAGAATAAAATGGCAAATATGAATTAAAGCCCATTCTGTAAACAATATATTAAAGGACTTTCCAAAAAGGGGCACTTGTGTGTAATCTCAACTTTGCGTTTTTCATGGTTTAAATTATTAGAAAATCATAATAAATATATAAATAGAATTAAAATTGATAGATTTTTTTAAAGAATAGTTTATAAAGTTGATATCAAGGGAAGGAATAATACAAATTTTAATTTTAAAAGAAATTGCGACTATTTGAATTTATTCTTTTTTTGGTTTTTTGAATAAAAGTTTTGCATTAAATTGGCAAAATTCGAATTATTTTTTTCCTAAATTTTTTTAGCTCTTTTTAATATATCTAAAAAATATGTCTGTGGTTTTGAACCAAAAAAAATGGTTTTCAGATGAATTATAAACAGAATTAAAGAGAAATATAACAAAAATGCAAGGAAAAGAAATTGATTTACTTTTATGAATGAATAAATTGATTTACTATGAATATGAATATTTATATAAAAGAAGAATAAAATGAATTGATTTATTACAAATATGAATATATACAAAAAAGAATTTTTTAAGATATAATAATGAAAAAAATGAATGTTCAGAAAAAGTAGCCAATTCAAACTGCAGTGTTTCATTTGCACTTTCGCTGATTCTAGTTTTAGTTGAAGTTTACTTTAAAATTTTTTTTAAAGTAAATTTTTGCCAATAAAATATTTATAAAATTTATTTAACAATTCCATTTTCAATTTCCAGTTTCAATTTCCAATATAATCCTTTTTCTTTTAGCTTTAAAAGTCCTTGTGGCAAAAACTATTTCTAAGCCATAAAATCGTTAGACTGTGTTTTATACGAGTCAAAGTTCAATGAAGTATCAAAGATATCATTTTGTATAGTTTGCACTTGATTTAAGTACTTAACTGTCGGCCCCTCCACCCACCCTCTTTCCATTCCATTTTTAATTTCAACTTGATTTAAGTACCTTTACGTTGTCAATCGAAAACGAATTAAAGTGCAATTTGAACATGAAAATTCGTTTGTTGGTCTAATTGAAATCGTTTTGTTTTCCTTCGTGTTACATTTACAATGCTTTAAAAGTTGTCTAAACATCATTTATCCGATCAAATGACAGAGGGTATATATATATATATATATATATATATATATATTCATTGGCATCCAGCAGCAACGAACACTTAAGATTAAATGACCAAATGACCCAGCCAAGATGAAACAGCTAACAGGTATAGATGAAAGATATTTTGTACTTTGGTTCACATGCCATCACGTTTTAAAGGTAGAAAGATATATATATATAGGTATATATATAAATTTTATAGCCCCCTTGGCTAACTTGACTACATTTAAAATCAGTTTTAGTTTGCATGAGAGACAGATTAAGAGGGGGCATAAGGTGAGGGGTGTGTTAGATAAACCCAAAAGAAATTGAATTTTAGCTTGACTGACTTGTGACTGGGTGATTCGCATTTCTTTTTTGTTCTTGTTGTTTTTCGAATACTTCAAAAGGGACAACAACAACTCGAAGGCAAAAACACTCGAAATTCGACGCCTATCGATTTACATTTGTGATTTTTGACTGTTTGAATTTGATTCACTGAATGAGTGAGTGAGTGAGTGACTGTATGAATGACGGACGGCCAGACTGACTGAGTGGCTACTGGATTAAATGATTGCCCCTCGTCTCGCCGGCATCCTTGTTTGCCTGTCAAGTGTCTTTCCTTTGCTTTTGCTCCACTTCTCCTGCTTTCGATTTCCATGCTGGATTTCTGCTTTTACTTTTCTTCTTGGTTTCTTTCTTTCTTTTTGGTTATGTTCATGTTATTTGGCCATGGGCTAAAAGCTTTTGTGCTAATCATAGTTAAATGTCAATTTTAATCTAAAATAACATACATATCAAAGCAGACTCCCGTGTGTTTTTATACCCTATACCCTGTAGGGTATCTACAAGGTTATATAAAAGTCGTTAAAATGTATGTAACAGGCAGAAGGCATCCCATAAAATATATATATTCTTGATCAGCATCAATAGCCGAGTCATATGCATCATATTGGGTTTGAAAACGAATATTTCTTTGATCGATTAGGAGATTGTGAATAAAAGAGATATAAAATAACTTAGGAATTGACTTAAATAATGAGGTAATGTTTTCCCTCCAATGTTTTCAAGAGTATTTAAAATTTTTGCATCTTTAATTTCTATATCTATATAATATATATATATATATATTATTGTAGCAAAGTATACAGAATTAGATTACATTTCATTCTGTTCAAAACTTTGACAACCATAAATTAAATTGTTCAACAAAAGGGAAAAAGGTAAAATTTAAAATGAATGACTTTAATGATTAATGATGTAGAAAACTTTTGTAAATTTTACTTAAATTTCAAACTGACAAACGAGAAGGAATCGTCATGGTAAAATTGTTTCAAATTCCTTTAAACAGGCATTCTTAGAAATGATTTTTATTTTGAAAGCGAAGTTTAAAATTAAGAATTTGTTACTACAATTAAAGTGAAAATGTAGTTCAATCAAATCAGACAAAAGCAATGTATATAAAACTATCTATCCATTTATTTATTTTTCCATCTATCCGTCTATCCATCTATCTAACTATCTATCCATCTAACTTATCCAACTATCCGTCTATCCATCTATCTAACTATCTATCCATCTAACTTATCCAACTATCTAACTTATCTAACTATCTTTCTATCTAACTATCTAACTATCTAACTATCTATCTATCTAACCATCTAACTATCTAACTATCTAACTATCTAACTATCTAACTATCTAACTATCTAACTATCTAACTATCTAACTATCTAACTATCTAACTATCTAACTATCTAACTATCTAACTATCTAACTATCTAACTATCTAACTATCTAACTATCGAACTATCTATCTAACTATTTAACTATCTAACTATCAAATTATCTAACTAGCTAACTATTTATCTTTCCTTTTATCTATCTTTCCGTTTATCTATCTATTTATCTGTATATTCTTTATCCATTTATCTATCCGTCTATGTAACTGTTGTTTCGTTTATTTATCTATCCATCCGTATGTCCATCTATTTATCTGTCTATTAATCCTTTATCTATCTATGTTTCGGTTTGCCTATCCGTCTGTCTATCTACTAATCTATTTATCAATCCGTCTAGCCAACTATCTATCTATCCGTCCATCGATCTATCTTTCTATTAATCTATCTATTTATCAGTCTGTCTATCTATCTATCTATCTATCTATCTTTCAATTAATCTATCTGTTTATTAATCAGTCCGTCTATCTATATGTCTGCCTATCTATCTATCTATCTGCCTATTTATCTGTCTATCTACCTTCATCTTTCTATTCGTCCATGTAACTGTCTATTTATCTTTCCGTTTATCTATCTATTCAATTGTTTCGCCATCTATCTATTCGTCTTCCTATCTATCTATGTAAAGTGATTTTCCTTAAATACCTTTAACTAGAATATAAAATAATATTAAGGCAAAATTAGCCATGGTTTACTCTAGTTTAATCGATAACAGATTAAACTTTTAATAATGAAAATATTTGTTTTAGTTGCCAGAAAATTGTATTCAATTTTTAACTCATAGATGATTATGTTTGTGTTTTTGGCTAACTAAAAAAAACAAAAAAATTGGCTTACTAAATTGAAATTTGGCCCCCATTTTTGTAATCAATTCTTGTCCATTCTGTTGCAACTCTCTCCCCCTCTCTCTCTCTCTCTCTCTCTCTGTCTGTATATCTCTTTCACTCTATCATGTTCTCTCATTCTCTGTGTACTTCTCTTCAGTTTTGAGTTTAATATGCAAATTACTTCGTTTCTAATTAAAATAACTGGGCACTGCTTCACGTGATTTTTTTTTCTTTCTATTTTTGTTTTTTTTTGTTTTTGGTATATTTTTTTTTTTGGCTCGTTTTCTCGTTTTGAAAACACATTTTTGGCTGACTTTGTGTCTGTGCCATGTTTCTGTATCTACTCTTCCCGCACCTACTTTTTACTACTCTACTCATTTACCATTTACCATCTACTTTTCTGCCAACGTTATTCATATTACAAGCACCCCTCTTTCCCGCACACACACACACATAGATTCATAAAGTTGAGGATGCAGGTGGTTGGAGATGGGGCAGCAAGAACAGGAGGAGTAGAATGTCCTGGGCTTTAGCTTTGGGATCTATTAGCGCTGGCAATGCAGCTGTTGTTGGCTGAATTCTGGCTGAAATTCTGGTTGAGGTCGCCATTTGGGGGTAACATCTCTTCCACCGCAAAGGTGAGTCTCCACTTTTGGGGTTTGTCTGTTGCTCTCTCGCGTTTTAAATTACAAAATATTTTCCGTTAGAGTTGCGGTTTTCAGTTTTTTTTTCCCCTTCACACTCTTTTCTCTGAACATTTTGTGTTGTTGTTTTCTTTATTTTTTTTTTTCTTTTTTTTGCTGTTTGACATGGCGATATGCGGCAATTATAAAGCGCTTTTTGTTTTGAAGGCAAGCGGTAGGTGTGTGTGTGAGGGAGAGAAGGGATGAGGGCATTATGTAAGAATTTAAGCAGCCCGGAAATTTTTTACAATTTATTTAGATGAGGTTGTGTTGAGCTTTAATGAGCCTGTAATGAGTTGAGGTTGAGGGTTAAAAAGTTTCGTTGCGAGTGCAAAGCGTTGTAATTTGTGAGCAAGGATTATGAACTCATTATGTGAAAGGAAAAACAACAGCAACAAGGACAATGACAAAAGTGACAGAGGTGAAATGCTGAAAGAAAAACATTGCAATGAAAGGACTCAAAAAAAAAAAACAAGAGTTAGAGAGAAAGAGAGAGCAAAGGAATATGAATACAGCAAATGAATAATAATATTAATCAAAAGCGTTTTACATACTTTTGTTTTTGTCAACATAATCCGATTTACTATGATTACTAATCAGATAATGATTTAATCTTAATCACAATATAGTACTTGGTATATTAAATCTGTTTAACTATTTTTTGCCAACAAGGAACACAATTTGTAATATTTTCTATAGCCTACATTTGTGCTGGTAGTAAGAGATCGTTTCATTTGGTATTCAGTTATGTTTTGTAGTCCTTTTTATAAAGTAGTTGAAATATTTTTAGTAGTTTTAAGTATTTATCATTATTATATATCTATTTAATATACTTCCCTGTTTCAAATTTATAACTTTTATCGCTTATTCCTTAAAGCAGGTATCATGAAAGAAGTAAGTAAAATCCAAGTTGGCAAATATTTGTCAAGTCCAAAAATTTAATACTTTATAATAAAAAGGTTTTAGTAATTTAGTAACGTAGCATTTGGTGGCTAATTCAGACTAATATATATTATGTTGCTTAGTACAAGAAGCTAAGTTGATAAAACCATGTCATTTTGTCATCTTATCTGTTTGAATCAATGCCAACTTTTTCCTCAATTTTGAATATAAAGAGATAAAATTTTCCACATACTCTTCTTTTATCTACATGCTGCACATATATTAAGGCCAACAAGATCAGACGACTATATCTTATAGCTCCCATAGAAACAATCTTTAGTTTATATGTTTTTAGTCTCTAACTATATTTTTACCTTATTTAGTATTCACCAGTTTGGTATACATAAAAATCACATTGCCAAGTTTTATTAGAATCGATTGACTATATCATATAGCTGACTTGGAAATAATAGGTTCAAAATAATGGTTTGGTATGAAAACCTATTACTTTGAAACCAAACATAGCAGTCTTTAGTTGTTAATACTTCTTAAATATTTAAGAAATTTTAATTAAACTAGTTTTAGAATATATTAAAACTCATGTCCATGTAACTTAAAGTTCAATTACTAAAGTTTAACTACTAAAATTGAATTCAATTATAATATAGATTAAGACTTTTTTAAATTCTTATAACATTTATCATTCATTTCATAATTAACTATTGACAATGGAATACTAATAACAAAATATGCATAACTGATTGAGAAATCTTTCTTCTTTAGCTAACTTTCAAAATAATTTCGTTTTAAATGATCCATTTGATTTGCAGTCACTTGAAACTTTCTCCATTTCATTGTGTTTTTGTCATTTAGTTTTTCTACTTATATCTTTGTCTCTTTGAAACGAAAACCACCTTATTTCATTTATTTATAAATGCATGTCAAATAAAATCAAACATCTTTACAATGTAGAGTAGAAGGCGTGGCCCGAAGTGGTATAGAACAAAAGCACTTCAAAAAGGCTGAAAACTCTCTTAGCTCTCAATGTCATTGGCAACATTGGACACACACACACATAGACATAAAGTGAGTTTCTCATCTGTTGTTGATTTTCACTATCGTCAGGCAGGTGGTAAAAACATAGCCTTTGCCACGCCCATGCTCTGACTCTTACTCTGATTCCAGCTCCGCCTCCATCATCATCATCATCATCATAGAGAAGGACGTGCCTGCTCAATTCTTAAGAGCATCAAAATGAAAAGTGTAATTGAATTTTGATTTAAAGTCCTTTGATATATCAGGAACAGGCAAGTTGGCCAAGACAAAAAGTGAAACATGAGGGTTTAGAAAACGGGGGGAGTGAAAGAGAGAGAGAGCGGCTGCAGGCAGAACTTCCATTTAGTTACCCATGCCCTCATGCCACAAACTTCAATTTACACAAAGTTAGGAAAATAAAATAGTTGCAATTGGAAAAAACCAAAATTGATTTGTTGCAGATGTGGCATGAAATCCCTTTTTTCCACTTTATCCCTTCCCTTTCTCTGTGTCTCTCTCTTTCCACTCCTTGCTCAATCCAACATTTTGCTTATTCTCTCATTTCCCGTTTAACTTTAATTACTTAGATTAATTGAAAAGTTTGTTTGTCCTTTTTCTTTCTTCTGTGTCTTTTAGGTTTTTTTTTTTTTTTTTGGTTCCCTTTTTTTCTTCTTTTTTGTTGTGCAATTTTGCAAAGAATAAAATTGTTATTTTAATTAGAGTCATTTAAAAATCGATTGTAATTTATCCAATACAATTTACTATATTTTTTAAGTAAAATATTAAAGGTTAGCGAAATTGTTCTACAAAGATTCCAAGAAAGAAAAGAAAACTATCTGTAAAGATCCCTCAACGATTCCATTTTTAATTTGTACAGGAAATAGAAAATAAAGATATTTAAAATAGAATATTATTAGACAGTTGAAATTAGGACAAATTTGTTGTAATTTTTGTTTTTTTTTTTTTTCATCCAATTAAAATAACATTTCATATTGAATTTTTAATTTGAAAATTAACAATAATTTTTTGATGCTTTTCTAAATGTTTGTGCTTCTTGTTTCTTTTTTGGCATAGAACAACAAATGTTGTTTTCCGTTTTCCCTCTCCCTCTCTATCTCTCTCTCTCTCTCTCTCTCTAACTATCGATCTCTCTCGCTTACTCAAAATCAAATATAATTACAGCAAATAAAATTTTGCTACAATTTTACATATTTCTGTGTAGCATTGTAAGTGGGCAAAAAAAAAAAAAAAGAAAAGAAGAAAAGCAGAAAAAGAAATGTTCAGCAAGAGGAAAAGAAAAGAAATAAATAAAAGGGGAAACTGTAGCTATAAATAAACGACATCAGCGCGTTGGCACTTTAAAGTGCCTTCTCGTCGTCGACGTTTGGTTACAACAAGCTCAGGATGACAGAAGAGCAAAGATGGAGACGTAGACCCGAGACGAAGAGCTAAGATGAGATGCAATGCAAAGCGATGAGATGAGATGAGGAGAAGAATTCTCAACGTTCTATGCCAAATGCAGTGGCCAGCCAGCCAGCCAGCCAGCCAGCCAGCCCAGGCACTTGAGATGTCACAGGGCTGGAGGCAAAAAAAAAAAAAAAATAATATTACAAAAAAAAAAAAAATGAGAAAACTAAAATATGAAAAAACCCAGCAAGAAGAGAGGGTAAAAAAAATAAGGGATAGGAGACGAGGGGAGGGGGAGGATAAACTTGGATCTTTCTTGCTCTCTAACGGAATTTTTGGAGTGGCTCACTCTCGGTGAAAATGTTTATGCAGCTTGGCCAGAGAAGAGAAATCCAAGTGGTTTATGCTACCATACCAATGAAAAATATTTCTATGCTTACCCTCCCCTTAACCACTCCCCCCTCTTCTTCTTACCAACCAGAAAATCTCCTTCTTCGTTTTATGCATTGTTCAGCTTCATTGGAAAAATAATTCAGAAATAATAAGAATAAATATATTGATATTGGAAATACAAATCACAACAAATTTATAACTAAAGTGCATCATATATATATACATATATATAAAAAATTGAAAAAAAATCGTTTGATTTTTTTAAAATTAAGTTTAAGCTCTTAAGTTTTCATTTGAAATGTTTTAAATTATTTGATTTTAGTTTTAAAAGTGTTTTATACTAAAGAAAGAAGGAAACAAGAAGATTCTAAATGACGAAATTTTGTTAATAAATCTATATATAGTAAAAAATCATAAATTATATCATCTGATACTTAAAATTTATACAAAATATAATTTTAAAAATCTATAAAATTTATATGAATTTGTTCTCTATAAAATTTTCCGACTACTACAAAGTATTTTAGCTTCCCAATGTTTAAACAAATATTTATTATTGAATATATCAAAGGATTTTGGATTACATATTTAACTAGAGTGGACATCAGTTCGGAAGGCATCTTTTAATATCAAGTTTTAGCTTTTCATTTTATATGATTCTTTAAATATTTGCCTTATATTCGTTTCGATGCATTTGAATTTGAAATTGAAATTGAAATGGAATATATTTTGTAGATTTTGCATTTTGCTATTTGGAAAGTTTCCATATTAACGCAACCCTTGCATATTGCTCATACATACACACACATATATATATATATATATATATGTATATATATATATACACACATGTCTTGTGTATCTCTATATATCTGAAAAGACATAGACATATATGTTGTCTATATATTATGTACTAAATCTGTCGTTTTCCTTCAATATGTCAACGGTGTTGGCCGTTGACGTTGTCGTTGCTCTTGTAGAGCTTTGCCACCCGAGGGTATGGTGAAACAGAGAGGGTTACGACAAGGGGTTTTTGAGACGGGTTAGGGGAGATAGGTAGGGAGGGGGATTGTATTTTGCCTCATCGTTGTCGTCGTCGTCGCTAAAATTTAATTAATGTGAAAATTTGCACAGACTAAGGCTATTTATAAGTTGTTGTAAGTGCTCGCCATTGCACCAAAATCCTCAAACCCCAACCATACCCTCTCTCTCTCTCTATACTCCTCCTAATACCATTCCTCATTACCCTCTGCCCAAAATATATACGCTTACATATATATATATATATATATATAGACAGATAGATATAGCTATTGGATGTAGATTTTGCCATGTGTAATTGAAATTCTTTTTAGCCTTAAGCTGGAACAAAAACAAAAAAAAAAAAGAGGAAAAGAAATAAAAAACCAAAACAAAAAAGCGTGTAGAATGAAAGCTTTAAAATAATGAATAAATTCAATGGAAATGATAAAATACAATTGCCTTGCCAAATAAGAAAAAATTTGATTCTAAACTATAAACTTTAAGAATCTTGATTGATTTACAGAAACTGATATAGGAATTGAATATAAAATAATATGAAATATTTCAAATTATATAAAAAAATATCTTAAAAAGCATTTGGCATATTTTAAAGAAAAGACAGCAACTGTTTTTTTAAGAGAGAACTTCAACTTAAGATTAAAAATTGTATATTCAAAATCATTTTAAAGTAAACTTTATTTTAAGATATAACGTTTCAAAGATAGAAGAATGGAGAAGAGTTCTCTTAAAGCAAAGAAAACGACTTGATTGTTTTTTTTTTTAAGTTAAATTGTTTAAAATTGAATTGAAATTAAAAAATTAATATTATAATGTATTAAAATTGGTATAATAATGGATTCTACTACCACATTAAGTAAAATAAAAACTAATTGCAATTAAGGTAATTTTTCAGAGTTAAGAGTTTCAATTAAAAGAAAGTTAAGGACAAGTTAATAGGAAAGAATAGAGTTCGTATTGAAAATATTCAATTAAATGTAATAAAAACAAAATTCTTCATATAAACAATTGCTTGTAAATTCTTAAAGAAAAATAAATTCATTTAACTGATGGAGCATATAAAAGTATTTAAGGATAGAATGATTATTAGTTTAAGCTGTGATTATTTGGTTGATTTAACTGAAAACCACTTTAATATGGTATTTATGTACAGTTTAAGCCGGTTAACAGTGGTTTTCCAATTGTTTATCAAACATTTGTTATGGTATAGGAACTAAGAATTTGAAACCGCATTGCGGTTAACTTTGTAAATAATTGATAATTGGATGAGAGTAAAGTTTTACAATATATATATATATATATATACACTTATACGCAAATACAATTTGGTTACCTGTCATTCACTTTTAAATTCTCTCTCTCTCTTTCTCTCTCTCTCTCTCTCTCTCTACCCCTCTTTTGTATATCACATTCGATTTTGAGACGAGAGAAGAACATTCTTTGCGGCACCTTAGGTTTTTTTTTTCTATTTTTTCAGATTTTTTTTTTTTTTTGTTTTGGGTAAAAGTTTTGGCAACCTCAGTTTTAATGAAAAGCTGCGGTTATCTCTTCCTAGCATATAGACCACAGCCAATCGCTACCACAGCGGTATATTGCGAAACTTTTAATGAAGCTGCCACCGTGCAGCAGTAGCAGTAACAGCAACAGCAACAACAACACCAACGGAAATGGTGAAAATCTTCCAAAACGTTGCTTGTGGAGTGTATGCAAAACCCAAAGATGTGAAGAACAAAAAAAAAAAAAAAAACATAGAATAAAATAACGAAGAAGCATCAATCACAGCTGAAGCTAAAAGCTGTGGTAAATTGCTTTGCTTGCACAGCTAATCAAATTAGATTTCAACCAAAAACCGTATCCAACTATGCGAAGTCATCCCCAATTCATATCATCATCATCATCATCATCATCATCATCACTAGGAGAAAGAACATCATGAGATCTCGTCCTCATCAGGGGAAAAGTTACTTTTGCGGTCAACCCAAAGATGCTGTGATATTACTTTTCATTAATTATTCACACCCGCGAGTTGTATTCGCAATTGCCTTGAGCAATATTTATTTGAAATTTTCATGAGCCAAGCAAGTGACAAAATGATTTTCCTCGTTTTCCTTCTTCTTATCCTTTTTCGTTTGCATTGTTTTTTGTTGTTTATGTTTATTTTTGCTAAGGCTGTCTGTGACAAATCGTGGGATATTTGTGTGGTTTTTTTTTTTTTTGGTTTATTTTTTTAAAGCCGGTAAAATAACAATATACGCAGCGGCAGTGGCAGCTACTTAAGCGCAAAAAAGTGTTGCATACTTTTTGGTGCACATGCAAGGACACACGAACTTACACACACACACACACACACACAATGTGATTGATGTGCACGACAATGGCACTTGGGAATAAGAAAGAGAAACACTAAAAGAATAGAGCAAGACAAGAACATGAAGGAGTAAAAGGATGAGAGCATGAGACTGAGAATGAGAATTGAGGATAAGGAGAAGAGGCGAAAGCTTACATGCTCTTTACATGGCCATTAGATACATATATATATATATATATATCATATCTCAAGAAATAACAAGGAAAGCTTAACGTAAAAGAAAAAGTTCACTTTTTCTAAGCAAACGCAAAATAATTCTTATTCATGCAGCATTCATTGCACTCTCATTTTTCCCTTCTCTCTGCTCTTTCCCTTTCTAAACGAAGTTTGTGACTGATATATTTAAACAGATTTTGCAGCTTGATATTTGAATTACAAATGATGGACAGAAATCCTCAAATCTTCTTTTCCTAATATCCTTCAAAATAAAATCCATATAGAGTTATTGTCTCGCTTTACTTTGACTATTAAAACAGTTGACATTTGTTAAGTAATAGCAGAAATTCTCTAATTGTTTTTAATAGTTCAAGTCATCATATTTATTTATTTGTTTTCTGAACTTTTAGTTTTTTAAAACTTGTAAATGGTTTGGGGAATAGTGGTAAAAGAAATAGTAGTACATGAAATAGTAGTAGAACCCCAATCTTTAGGCTTTAAATTAGTTTGTGAAATCCTTTACTGTTTACTAGAACTTCTGGGTAAACCATTTAAAAAATAAGCTTAGAAATACAATAGAATACCATTTATTAGATTTCCAACTATTTGAACCGAAAATTTGAATTGTTTTTCAATTTAAAATGAAATTTTTAATATGTGATCTAGCAGCCCAAAAATGAGTTCCTCTTATTAAGACAACTAACATATTTTGTATAGTACAATATTTTGAAAAGAGCTATAAATTTAGTTGATTTAAGCCTTATGCCGTGTCAATCATTTTATTTCTCTCACTATATATATCTATGTATATATATATGCCGTTTATCTGTATATCCGATTACCTAAATTGTATCTGGAACCCATAAAACTGATTAATTGGAACTCTACTGTAGATGAAAGAGTTTTTTATAGGAAATTCTGGAAATGGGTTTAGTAAAACGATTATAAAATTTTAAAAATTTTAAAAGGAATCTTCTGAATCATATCCATTTACTTTTCATATCTTTTTTAAAAAGTTGTTTTAACTATTTCGTTCAGGGAACTATTAGTAGTCGAATCATTTAAAGCATTTTGTTTACAGAAATTGTCTTAAAGAGTTAAGTGAGCTCCAATCTATATAAAAAACATCTTCAAAACCTATAAGCAGGCTTAGAATATCTCCTCTTAAACTTCCTTTTTAAAGCTTAAAAAACAAAATACACAAATACCAACTTATTAAATGATCCTTGGACAATGTTTATACATAAGTAAAAAAAAGAACCAATTAAATGGCATTCCCTAGATAATTTTTTTTTTATTTTTATAGTTTTGTCATGTCAATTGCATATCGACAAATACATATGTAGATAGACATACATACACACATATACATATACAGCAATTTCCCTACCGATGCCAATTTTAATTTTCCAGCTTTTTTGGCAAACGATTCCCTACAGGGGCGAGATGTCGAGCGTTAGATAGCCCCCAAGATTTCAACGGCTGTCAGGCCAACAACAACAACAACAGCAAATAAAATGAAAAAAACAGCAGAAGAAGAAAATGAGAAGAAAAAAAAAAACATAAAATAAATGAGAAACCAAAGCAAAGAACGAACAAACAAACAAAAAAAAAAGAGAAGAAAAAGTGCGCCAGTTGCAAATCAAAAGATGTGCAACAAAATTGAGAAGAAAAGAAAAGGATTTTTGTGCAATTTTTTTTTCTTTAGCTGCTACAAGAATACTAGAAGAACGGAGGTAGCTGTGATGCGGGGGTGGATGGGGTGCATCAAAGGGCGTGCACAAAATTGGCCAATTTACATGCGTTTTGTTGAAAGAAAAAGAAAGATGGCAAGATTGAAGTTCAATTTTGAGTTGGGCATTGGTGTGAGTGTTTATTGTATGTATATGTGTATGTGTGTGTGTGTGTGTGTGTGTGTGTGTATATGTCTGTGTGTATGCAAAGTGGCATTGCAGATTCTGGAGATGGAGCTAGAGCTGCGTTGAAATGCCTGGCAAAAAGAGTTTAAACCCAGCCAAGCGAAGCACTCAAGAGGCATTAGGACAGAGACAGAGACAAAGAAAAAGATGAGAATGCCAAAGAGAGAGATAGAGATAGAGATAGAAAGAGAGAGAGAGAGAGAGTAGGAGTAAGGAGTAAGAGACAAAAGCCCGAGCTGTAGTTGGAAGTTGCAGCAGATGCAAAATAGACAAAGTGCTTTGAAAAGGGCTTTAATAACATCTTCAGGTGAAATGTTAAATGATTCTATGCTTCTATGATTCCCTTACTTGGCTTATTTGCAATTTAAAAAGGCATTTAGTTAAAGCCCTCTACACTTGAATATATATCGTCTATCTATTCAAATATTCATATATATATATATATATACATTTAGCTTGTATACTTAATGTATACTTGATTGCAGGTAGGGAACAAGCGTGTGTTCCTTTGGCATTAAGCTAATGAGCTTATCATTTGAAGCACAAAATGTTACTAATGAAGGGACTTGAGAGTTTCACTCGCTTTTAAATACATATTAATACATATTTACATATATATATATATATTAATCACTGTTCTGCGGTTTATAAGTGTCACAGCAACCGCAAGGGAGAATGGTAAATACATTTAAAAATACTGAAATTGAATCAATTCAAATTGAAGAAGGTCAAATAGACCAATTACCACAAAAATAAGTCATTAGCCAAGTTTAATCAATCAATAAAGAAATTGTAATCAAACCAAAACTAAATATAATCAAGCTAATATACAATTTACTTTATTTTTTTTAGCAATAATCAAAAATTAAATTTTAAACTTATGGAAATTATGCAATTGCCTTTCTAATACTTTAAAAATTCTTTGAAAATCTTTACCTTAGTTTACTCTCTTTAAACTTGGATTTTCCTTATAAAATCTTTATTAACTTAATCTAGCTATATCAAGTATATATCTAAAATCAATCAAACTCTATCTAAAGCCTTTTTTTGTATTTCATTCATATTTAAAATCTTAGTTAAATTAGGCTTTAGCAAATCTTACTTAAGCTTACCAAGCCTAACCTCTTCTTCTCCTACTATAAACTTTAAAACTCAGTTTCAAAAACCTTTTCAAGAAAAGTTTTTACTCAAAATCCCCAAATATAGATTAGTTAACTAAATATTTTAAACAAAAACTATGTTTAAATTAACATAAATAAATTAATATTTAAGACTAACCTTAGCTAAACTTATTTAATTACTAGAACTGACTGTCGACTTTACTTACTCTCTTCTCTAAAAATAATATTTTTTAATAAAATTTCCCCTTTAAATTTACAAAAATTAAACTATATAATCAAGAGTAGAACTTAACTTAACTCAAAGGCAAATTTAAACTTAACTTAAATCTCAGCAAATCTGTTAAACAAAATTGTAACTTAAATTCCCTTAATGCCAACTAAATATTTTCCATAATCAAATGTTAATTTATTTTACCTACCACCCTTGAGTAAGCTTCTATTTATCCTTAACACTTTGTGAATTTCAAATTGTAAATTTTGCCAAAAAAAAAAAAAAAAAAGAGCAATAAAGTGAAACTCCTTTTCATCCTCAGTATTCAGGATTCTCAATAGAAATTACTTATATTTAACCTTTAGAACAAACCCTTTTTCATTTAAGCATACGTAAAGTTTTTGAGATTAGTTAACTGGTTGTTTTACTACTACAACTACTGCTACACAATTCGCCTTTTTCCTTTTGACCAAGCCAAGTGAGTTTTATTTTTTGGTTTTTGCCCACCTGTTTCATTGCAATATACCAAAACTTTCTAATCCGGCTTATCAGCATCCTCTGTCATGCATCCTTTTTTACTCTCCATTCCACATTTTGCTACTTTTTTTTTTTTGTTTTTTATTTTAGCAAACTGATGTTAAATACTTTTCACACATTTTCCCAACTACACAACTAATACTACAACATGGAAAACTTTATTCATCATCAGCAAAATTTGTTAAATAAACGAAAATGAATGAAAATGAAAAAGTAGAAAAAAAGAGATAGGAGAAATTCTCTAATTACACATTCCGTATGCATATCTGCATATAACAAAACAATTTAAAAGTCATACAGATAAAAAGGACACACACGCACACACAGACACAAACATATATGTATATGGGAAAACTCTTATATATGAAACAAAACAAAGCAAAATGCAAAATAAAAAGAAGAAAAAACCACACAAAATGTCAAGCACAAAATGAATGAAGTTTTCAAATACAGGACCAAGAACATCAGCCAGGCAAAACAGGATGACAATTTTGCAGGAACAATATTCAATTTCCGTCTGTCTAATAAGTTTTTGGCCAACACACACACACACACACACACACTCACTTAGCAGGCTAAGCGATAGAGAGAGAGATGATCAGAGGGTGGATGGGAATTGTAATAAATGTCTATACTGAGGTAGAGGTGAAGAACATATACAAGTTTTGGCCATGTAATAAGCCAAGTCAAGCCACCGTTTCGCCTAACTCCATTTTTCCATCAGCTAACTAACTAACTCACCGACAAAACTTCCATTACTCAACACAAAAACAAAAAGCAAAAAAAAAAAAAGCGACGCAACATTTTCCTTTAATTTCCTACTATTTTTTTCCTGTTTTTGTAGTTTTCCTTGATGCCAACTAAAAACTTGGCATGTCTCCTTTTTTGATGGCACTAAAATAGTCGTAAAAATAATACAGAATGCACGAAAAAAAAAAATAAATTGGAGAGAAAGAAAAATGCGGAAAATTGTCAGCTTAAAGCCTCAACTTTAATGAATACCCGTGAGGCTATGCAAACACAACAACATGATAGAGTCGGAGATGGAGAGCGGCGGGAGGAAAAACAAAAACGGAAAAGGAAAAAAAAAAAAAAACAAACGTAGTTATATATAGTAAAGTAACGGCTAACGGGCCATATAAAATGCATTTCAAGTAACAAACTTTAAGCATAGCGGAACGCGTTCATTTGGGAACATCATGAGAGAGAGAGAGAGAGAGAGAGAGAGAGAGAGACAACAAGAGATCGACAGAGCAAGAGAGCGAAAGCGAAGCAAAGGAAGGAGATGAAAAAGATTGGCGGCAAATGGTGGACGCGACAGTTGTGGGTGAATAGTTGAGGGTTGCCAGGTCTATCATAATCAAAGAATGTTTATGCCTATAACAAATTAACGAACAACAAAAATATTTAAATAAATTGAATAAAAAATTTCAGAATAATAATTAAATAAGCAAAATATTAAAAAAAATTTAAACAAAAATGTTAAAACGTATAAAAATTATCATTGAATAAAAATTATTAATTTATAAATTTGAATTTTTAGACAAATTTACCATAACCTCAACTGAAGTAAAAAGTTTCGAGTATTAAAAAATATTTAAAAATTTATTGTAAAAATTTAATTACTAATTAACAAATATTGTAAGTCATAAAAAAAAAACTTCATCAACTTTATATTTCAATTTCAGCAAAGACAAGAAAAATGACTTATCATGATATTATTTAAACGCATAAACATAACTTTTTACTGCATTTACAGCCTAAAGTAAATACACACGCCGAAGTCTACTCCAGAACAACAACAACAATGATGATGATGATAATAATGATGATGATGATGACGTTGGTGAATGGTGAATGCAAATGGGAGCCTACTATATAGTAAAAGAAAAAAAATATATATATATATATGTAAAAAAAAAAATGAGAATTGACGTAGACGGTTTTGGAATGAGAGAATGAGAACAAAAATGGGGTCTGTGGTTTACACCCTCACTTTGCACCCACACACCCCTCGCACCATCGAATGCCATGGAAATGACAGACGATGTAAAAGAGTTCATTAATATTGCAAGGTATACTGACGATGACAACGGAGACATCGAGTCGGGAGGCAGAAGAAAGTGGGGAATAGTAGATAGGTAGGTAGGTAGGAAGGTAGGTGATAGGTGGTCGGTGGACGGTTGGTTGCTTGCTTGCTTGCTTGGTTGGTAGGGTCGTTTGGGTGCTGGCAAATGAGGACACCGAAAATAAAAAAAAAAAAAAACAAGAAAAAATAAAGGAAAAACATTTTGACTGCGCTGTGCGCACAATTATTTTGTAATTTGTCATATTTTTGTAGGCCCCAGCGACGACACCGACAACAACAACAACAACGACAACGACGAAGGAGCACAGAGGCCTTTGCCTTTGTTACCAAAAATTCAAGTAGCAAAGTCTCGGACTCAAGTGGCTCGAAGCGGCCTACTAAATAGGAAATGTGCTCTGTATAAATATGTGTATATATATATATATGTCTATGTATGTGTGTGTATGTGTACTAACTGTACCTAGTAGGCCTACACCAACAAAACTGCATAATTGTTTGTATTTTACGCTTTACATGAAAGCTAAGCAAATCTTTTGTTACACTGTGTCTAACCAATCCCGCGCTTATGTCGAAACCCTTTTATGCACACACACTACCCTCTCCTTACCCTAAACCTGCGTCTCTCCCACACAACTACCTTCATCTTGTTCTAGTGTATACATATCTACGTATATATATATATATATACATGTTTCTTTGTATATGTCTCTGTGTGTGTGTGTGTGTGTGTGTGTGTGTGTAGCTTTTGTTTGGCCTTACGCTTTGTGTGCATATTCTAAACATGGCGGCGTTGTCGGCTAGGCTACCTCAACCTACTTTTTGGTGGATTGCAGCACAGTCTGCGTTTTCGTTAAGACTTTAATAGTGCCTATGCCGCCGACTCTGACGACCCCCAACCACTCATTCTCACTCCTACTATGCCTCCCCTTACCTCTTTTTTATGCCAACCCCTTCTTGCAGTCAGTCAACACTGAGGCAGTCAGTCAGTTTGTCAAGCATTCAGTTCTCGTTCTTGTTGTTCTGCATGTTTACCTAGAACCGAGTACCGCCCATTTACCCACACCCCATCTCATACCCCCTCTCTCTCTCTCTCTTTCAGTCATTCTAGTCATCATCAACATTCAACATAGCTCTCATAATTATACCCTGGTTTGGGGGGCATACAATAAGTTTGCGGTAAAGTTGGTAACATCCTCCGAAAATGTCATATGGCAAAGTCAAAAGATAAAGTCTAAAATAATTTACAGAAGTGATAACTAAATGAAATTCTGCAAATATTTTCGTAACTAATTAAAGTAACAGTAAATTTAATCTCCTTTCATCTCCACTCTCTGTCATTCTCTCTCAATTTTGCTATTCTCTGTTCACTTTTCTTTTAATTTTTCTCTCTTTTTTCTTTTAATACAGCTTTTGTTTTAATTGATTATTAAATCGATCTACTTTAGCTTTTCTCTTTTTTTTTTGTTTTTGTTTTTGTACTTTGCTTTACTGTCTCTTTCTTGAGTTGACCATTGAATCTTCTGTTTGTTTTTTTTTACAATATTTCTTTTCCTTTCTTTTTGTTCTCGTTCTTATGGTTTATTAGTCCCCTGAGATGGACTTTCATCTCACTCGAACATTGCTAATTCCTTTCCCTTTTTCTACTTTTTGTGCCTTTTCTTTCTCTTACTTGATCAGTATTTCCTTCGACTCTAAACTTTTTTTTGAAATTAACATTTCTTTTCTTTTTTTTCATCCCTTTTCTTCTCTTTACTTCTTTTTTCTTTCGCTTTCTTCTCTATTCTAGGAAAGAAATGAAACAATGTGAAAAGGGAAGAAAACAGAAGAAAAAAGATGAAAAGAGACTTCTGTTTTCTTCTCTTTTCTTTCCTTTTCTTTGCATCTCTTTTCTTTTATTTTCTTCTCTTTTTTCTATCTTATATTTACTTTCTTTAACTTCTGTTCTTTTAATTTGAATTTCTTTTACTTTTTATCTTATTATTTGAACTTACAGTTTTAGCCTTTCCTTATTTTGCCTTAGCTCCCTTTTCGTTTTTTTATATTTTTTTATCTGTTCTTTTAGCTTTATTTCAATTTTTGTCAAACTTAATAAACTTAAGGAACTTTTTCATATTTTTTGCTATTCCTTTTCTTCCTTTTTTTTGACATTTTCAATAAAAATTTTTTTATTTTCTAATTCTTAAATATTTATTCCCTTTTCTCTATAGCTATTTTCTTTTTAATTTCTTTAACTCTTTTGCAGTTTAAACTTTTATTATGATCTCTCTTTTCATTCTCTATCTCTCTCTCTGCAGAGTATTTGCTCTTCGACTTTACATCTCATAGATTACAATTTCCTCTTATAATTTTCATGTGCAGTAGTTTCTGTCCATTTGGTCCGGCTCCTCCGTTTCCTAACCAACCAACCCCAACCCCTACCACCTCCTCCTTCCATGCGACGCAGTCAACCCTTGCCCATTTCTTTGGCTTGCTTTCACTCTTCGTTCCTTTTTTTCATAATTCTTTTTTTTTTTTACAAATTTTTTTTTTGTTTTTATTTTGTTTTTTCTTTGCTGTTTTGTTAAATTACATGCACACATACATAGACAAATATTTATTTAAAACTTATGCCCAAGGCCTTTCATTACTGTGCACGTAAAAATATTTTCTCTTCTGTTTTCAGGTTTTTTTTTCTTATATATAAATATATATATATATATATATATTATATAGTATATATATTTTCCCTCATTTTGCTATTTTTCCTGTGCAAATGTACGCGGCATATTGCTTTGTGCTAGCCATTCGTCTTTCTTAGTTTTCTTTTTTTATTTTTCATTTCGCTCCTTTCTTTCGTTTCTTCTTCTTTTTTTCCCCGCCCCCCTTTTCTTTTTTCTTTTTTGTTTTTTTTTTTTTTTTGGAATTTTTGCTACGAAAAATTATATGCACTCTCAATGGACAAGAGAAAATGCTTTTCACAGTCTTCGGCTAGTTAATTTACTTGTAGTAGTCGGCGGTAGCCTCCACCCTTCCCTTCTTTCTACCCAACCCCTCCCTCCTTTGACACTCCCATTCACTCTTATAGCCAGTTGTTTCTCCCTCCCAGTTACCATTGGCACTTCCCAACGCTCTCATTCATGGCGTCTAGCGGAGTTTTAATTAGTCCCCTCCATCTCCTGGCAGCATCTGTGTCCTTGTATTTGGGGCCATTGTCTTGCCCCAAAAGAACAAAGCATTATAAAAAGAGGGAGAAATAGTAAGTGGAAGCTGTAGTGGAGGTGAAAACACAAAAAAAAAAAACCAAAATTGTTGAAAATTTTATGCGATTTACTCGCCGAATTGTTTTAAATTACATTGCTCAAGTGTCCTGTGGGAACGTTGGCTGAAGTGCATAGAAAATGAGAACAGGTCAAAAGTGTGAGTGATGCCAGCTGAAGGACTGATAAGTGATGCATAGTTGCAAAATGTTTAAAAAGAGACAAGAACTAATGGAGATAAAGTGCAACATTGCATCTTTTACAGGATTTCAACATAATTTTCAGGATTGGATTGCAAAAGTGAATCAAATTTTACATGGGATAAAAGAAAAAATTCTACGCAAATATTTATTCTTTTTTTTAAACTAATTTAAGTATGAAAATAGTTAAAAAAAAAAAGTTTTTAATTTTATATATATATTCCAATAAAGACTTAAAATCAGTAAAGGATGTAGATCACTTTAGAAATCCTTTGAAATAAAACCAAGTATGTAAATCTTAATATAAGCTTTTTATGGAACCTTTTTTTTACTGCACAGTGGTTTAAAAACACCCTTCACTATAATCCTTTTTACTAAAATATCAATGTAGAAACCATTCCTAACTTTTATTAGAACAAAAGGATCAAACATACATATTTAATATGTGGTTTAGCCATGTTTAAAGGAACTCGTTTCCCCTTTTTAATCATATATTTTAATTTATATAATTAAAAAACAATTTACTTAACTATATTTACATGAAATTATTAGTTATATATATATCAAAATAGCTCTACTTACCTTTCTTTTCAATTATTTGTTGGTTTTTCCTTCTCAATCGCACACTAATGTCTGAACGTTTCAGTTCACTTGACATTCACTTAAAAAAATATTTAAAAAAAAATAAAATAAAATATCAAGTACAATATATATATAATTGTATATTAATTTAGCAATTCAAGTTTTCATTCACTCACACACGTACTTTAAACCGATTTCACTATGAAATGCGTCATTAATACCGATTAATTGAATGCCTATGCGACGAGTAGCAAAAGTAACGAAATTTTACTAGTTAAAAACTAACGAGAGAGGCAAAAGAAAAGAGGGCAGAGTTCAGGAGATATGCTGAATATGATAATAAAAGCTTTTAGATTATGGCCAAATAATACTTATATTTGAAAATATATATTAATATATTGATCGAAACCGAATGTAATTATCTGTGAAATCTTTTGAAATCTTCTTTTATCTTCATTAATTGTTATTATGGTTTCTTAAAGATATAGTTATCTGATCTTGGTGTTTGTAGCAGCGAAAGAAATAAGCAGAAGATCGTAATTGGAAAAGAAGAAGTGATAAAAAAATGATGCTTTTTATATAAAGCAGAAGAAGAAGCATTTGAAGAAAAGTATTGATTGAAAAGTATTGAAATATGTATAATATTTTATATAAAAGTCGTTGGAGAAAAAATATTTATATATATTTTATATAAATTCGAAATTTATATATATATATAGTTTAATTTAAAGTATTTAAAGAAAAGAATATATATTTATTCTAAACATAAGAAAATAATTACCTAAAAGTATTGCATACTTCTTGGCAAATTTTGCATGTGCAATTAGTAATTGAAACGATTTGATCTCAATAAAATTATTGTTATAATATAGACACCTCTTTAAAACAATATACAATTGAAGTTGATCTTTATATATATATATATAGATGAACCGAAATTTGTTAAAGTGAATATAAGGTAGCCAAATTTTGGGTTGAAATCAACATATTTGGTATTAAGATGATCATAAACTTATTTTAGTTTAGGTACTCCTCTGGCAAATGTGCCTTAAAGCTGATAAACTGAAACGAATCAGATCTGATTTGAGACCGAAAGAGAGAGAGAAAGAGAATAATAAGCTCTAAAGGAAATGCATTACTGGAATGTAAAGTTTACATAATCTACACGATCTGTTTCGATATTTTTTCAAATCAAAGATTGTAAATAAAAATACTTCTAATGCTTCTTGTTATAATAGGTTTTTATATGAAATGCTTCAATTACATATCAGAGATCAACCAGGAAACAAAATAAGTTTTAAGACTCAAGGAAAAACCTATTTTGGAAGTTCTTCTTAAACGTAAGCAATTTTTAGACAATTATTGTTTTTTAAATACTTTTCAAGATCTTTGACTTTTAGTTAAAAAAAGATTTCTCTACATTAAAAATGATCAGATATAATCAGGATCATATTTCAAAAAGTATTCAACTTAAGAGAAACTTCTAAAAATGCCAAGTTGATTACCTCTACCAATCAAGAACAAATGACTAGCTATAAGATCTCTATCTAATGGTAACTAAACTATAACTAATCGTTGATTCAACTAAAGTTCCATAGCAAATGAGCAAAAAGGAAATGGAAAAAAAAAGAAAGCATTTTATCATAAATTATGTAAACTGACCGGAGATTTACTTAAACTTTTTGACGGTCATTTCCTGTGCTGGTCATGGTCTAATGTACCTGGATTTCCCTAATGGTATTACCGTCGCGAACAGGTAAGTAATTAAACGTGGAAATGAAGAATGTTTTTATCCCTATCAACACACACACACACACATGCATGCATACATACATATATATATATATATATATATATTTATATATGCATAAATCGTGTATTATGATAATCAAATTCAAATTACAAATAACTAATTCAATTTTGACACTCTCATTTTACCTGTCAATTGAATTTTGTCTGTTTGTGTGTGTGTGTGTATATTTTACAAGTTCCCCCCTTAACACACCTCCTGTGCCCTCCTCTTTGCCTCTCGCAGTGTACTTTAGTTGATTTAGTAATCGAATTATTGTTTTAAGGCAATAAACAAAATTATTGCCATTTAATTATAAATTCAGTTGATCAAACTTTTCAATTAGTTTCTCAAATGTTTGCTTTGGCTTTTTAACTTGTTTTGTCCTGTTTGTTGGTGGTAGCATTTTAGCTTCTTCTTTTCCTTTTTTTTGCTGTGTTTTTTTTTTGGGCGCCAAAGTACAGTCACTCACTAACTGCTCTTTATCTACAAACACACATACACACTCGCACACACACACACAAAATAACAACAACAACAAAATCAAAATAACATGCCGCAAAGTAAAAATGCACACAGAGTAAGAGAGCAAAGGAGATTGTGAGAGAAAGAGAGAGAGACAGACACACACACACGTGCAGTTACAAAATGTTATTAGCAGTCAAGCTGATTTTTGTTGACCCTGCTGTGTTATATAGGTAAAACAGCAGGGTTAGGTTGGGGTTAAAACAGGGAGAGAGAAAGAGATAATGATCTGTATAACTGACTATATAAGATATCCTTTGGTTTTTTGACTCTGAAAGGACCTTTAGCTTTCTGTTTTTCATGTTTATTATGATGTTTGTTGCGGTTGGCGGCACACACAACCCAGCCCGTACATTCACACAACACTCATACACACACAGACGCACACACATATCACCACCAATGCCGAAGAGAAGCGTCAGCGGCAGTTTAATGCAGTTTTGTTTGCCAAAGCGACGTTTATTGGATTTGTTTATGTGTGGCTACTAAGTGTGTATGTGTCTATGTGTGAGTGTGTGCATAGTTGGGATAGGTTCAATGTAAACTCAGTAACATACACACACATACACACACACACTCAATTGTTGATAGTGGATTTACAAAAATTTTTGTATAGAATATTATTCTGGCTATTTTGTCGTCTTTATTGAATGATGTTAATTTGTTGCCAACAACAAAACAGGACCAGGACAGGAAAAACACACAACTTGACTGAGCAAAATTGCACAAATAACTGAAATGAAATTTCTCTGCCCCCCAAAAATACAAAAAAAAAATAACAAAAAAAAAAAAGAAAATGCAATGAGTAAGAAGGGCCGCAACAACATTGAGAGCAACCCACACACACATAAACACACAGACACTCTTACACAGAGAGTAAGCGAGAGAGAGAGAAGACATTCATCCAAAATATTTCTTACACATTTCATAGAGCAACAACGAGGCAACTGAGAAATGCACTCGAGTGCATTTTAATTGATTTTGTTGTTGTTGTTGTTGTTGTTGTATGCACATTTGCTTTACTTTTGAGTTTTTTGGATTTATATACCCCCCTATACCCCTTGCTCTCACTCTCTCACCATATCTCTCTCTTTCTCTCTCTATCTCTCTCTGTCTTTCTCTTGCCCACTCTTTGTATTTCTCTTTCACTTACTCTAGCTATTTCTCTCTCCTTTGCTCTCATTCTCTTTTAAGCTTTTTCTCTCTCTTTCACTCTCTCTTTCTCTCTCTCTCTCTCTCTCTGTCCGTCTCTCTGTATTTAGCTTTGCATCTTTTGGCCATGCTATCTCTCTCAGTGGGCACACGCGGCGTATGCGTAACATTTCCTCAGTTGCATTTCACCTTTTGCAATTGAGTGAGTTTTTTTTCTATTTTTGAGTGAAATTTATATTTTTGGCCATTTCTGTGATCTGTTCTAGGTCAGTTTGATTTTGCTTCATTTTTTTTTTTTTTACTTTTTCATGTTTTTAAGTTTTAATTAGGTTTTTTTTTTTTGCATTATTATTGTAATTTTGACAGCAGTGAAAAAGTTGTTGTTGCAACAACAAAAATTTTTAATTAATTACAAGTAAAAAAAATAGAAAGAAAACCATAAAATTGTAGGAAAGAAAAGCAAATAATAATGAATGTTGAGCGATGAGATGAGAGATAAATTTTTGAAACTGGCCAAAAACAATTAGCATTCTCAGTGTCCCAAATAATTCAGTTTTTATTAAGGATAGCAAAAAGTTTTTAATATGAAAAGTGTTTTCATTTTCTTTTTCTTCTTCATCTTCATCTTTATTTTGTTTTTTTTTTTTTTTTCGCCAAGGGTTGCAAAGTTAGAGTGTTGGCAATTGAAAGGATGTAGGATTTATTTGGTATAGCAAAAAGGGTAAATAAAGTTGGTAGCGTATTTTTAATTGTATTTGAAAGGCAACTGAACGGAACAGCCAACAGCCAAGAGCTAAAAAATAGAAAGGATACTCGAAGTTGAAGGTTAGCTAAATAATCCTTTAATGAATATTCCCAGGCTTATGCAGAATATCAATTTTAATTGGACAAAAATATGATATTACCCAATAAAACGAGGCATAAAACTAACATCTTAGCATATTTAAATTGTATTTTAGTTAAAGAACATTAACTAATATTAGACTAAGATAAGACATATTAGATAAATCCTTAGAATTTAAGGATTTTGGCATACGCTCATCAACAAAAACGAGTTAAATTTGTAGTCCTCTTAAGGAAGTTACCAATGAAATATAGGAAACATATTGTGCTGTCAGTCATATCCATTTGATATATAATTATGATATGATAAGATATCAACATGATCAAAGATATATATATGTTTATATATTATCTTTGACTTTTTCTCTCTCCCTCTCTCTTTATGTCTTTCAATATCGTCTCTTATTTGATCTGTCTCTGGGCGATGATGTAAATTCTGCTTAATGCCTGAACTTCTCTGTGGTTTTTCCTATATAGGTATAAAGAATAGGTCTCTTTATGGATATAACAATAATGAAAGAGAATTGTTTTATTTTTTCTAAAAATGTGAATAGTTTTTGCTAATAATAAGGGAAAAGTTTAGAGAAATTTAAAGTTACAAATAATTGTTAACTAGCAATTGATAATAAGCAATTAATAAACTTTAAAGTATCTTCTCTAAAGATTCTTCTAACTAAGAATTAGTAAAAGTTAAGGAAGATGAAGCTATATAAAGGATGAATACATGAATGAATACAATGACTAATATATATTATTGTATATATGAAAAGATTAAAAAGTATTTAGAACCGAGTAACGTAGAGTGTAAGAAGTTCTACTAATATATCAATACATAAATCAATAAATTAAAGTTTCTTAATATAAATTTTAGCTAACATAAAATGATATATAAATTGCTATATCACAAGAAAGAATATACTGCATAAGTCTAATATTGAATAGACACCAAATTAGCCAAGAACAAGGCCAAAAAGTCACCCAAAACCAAAACACTTGAAACTAAAGTAGCTAACACAAAGAAAAAGCTTATAGCGATCATTGGCTTATAAAGTACTTTATTTTATAGAACCTATCAAAAGCTAAGGAAAATAACCCATATAGATAAGATACTGTAATTCCTCTACAACAAGTTCAATTCCATTTTACTTGCTTTTCTGAACAAACTAAAATATATATTCTCTTGTTTAAAAGATGTTTAAAATACAATTAGAAGCATTACCAATTGAACTATTATTTAGATATAAAAAAAAAAAAAAACAATAAATAGATCTAATATTAGTGAGTTAAACTCAATTTTGAATACTATTCACACTCCAAAACTCAATCGTTTTACTATACAGGGTGCTCAGATATGCAGGTAAAGTCATAAGTTTCTCACTTGGGACATGCGCAAAGGGGAAATGGCTCAATTTCATACTCAACTGGACAATGGCAGTGGCAACAACAATGCAACACCTACGCTACAGAAGGTACACTAAAACAACACCTGTCCAACTGAACACCAATACAACAATAACACCAATAATAATAATAACAACAACAATAAAAGTACAGTACAAAACGTCAGCTGCATATAAGCCCAAAGGCACAATTCTACAAAAAAAAAAAAAGAAAATTTGTTAGCCAACATGAGCAACCGCAGCAATAACAACAACAACAACAATAATGGTTAAAAAAAGGAATTGTCACTGCATTTGCCATTTCTGGCTAGTGTAAAGGCACTCTCCAATACACACACACACACTCACACACACACATAGTTAAACATACAAAGACACTCAGGCATTGGGCTTTTAAAAATTTATGAATGAAATTTTCGTATACATTTGCATTTTTGTTTTGGAATACCCTTTCATTTTTTTTTTGTATAGCCCATGGGGCATATTAGCAATATTTTCAAATATGTAACAAGAGACAAAAATGATATAAGAATTAACTTTGATCACTATAAGAAAATGTAATTAGCATTTTAATTATATTCTAGAATTATTTATTTTACTCTCTTAAAGCAAATTTAGCAAATTTTTTAACTATTTTTTTTTAAGGCAAAAAGGACCAAGAATCGAAATTTATTAAAGGTTTAAAAGTGTAAGCCAATTAGTAATAATTTAAAAGCTATCAAAGAGTCTAAATTAATCTTATATCTTGAAGTCTAAGACAAAACCATTAACATATTAAGTATACGCCACGGTATCCCAAAAGAGTGAAGGAAAATGTTAGTTAGTTTTAAAATAATATTGGTAGCTTTTTTTTAAAGAATAAAACAAAACAAGGAACATAATAAGTATACGCCTCGTTAGCTCAAATGAGTTAAGATAAATATTTAATTTATTTATAAATTATTAAATATTAAATGGCATTTGTAGTAAACAATTATCATGGCAATTTTAGTAGACCAGAAAAGTTAACAAAAATTGAAATAAAACAAATGTTTAAGAATTCTAATTTATTTTGTTAGTTAATTTTGTTTTTAAATTAATAGTAAAAAAAAAAAATTTTAAAAATAAAATATATAACTATATAAGAAATTTTGTTTTTATTTTGTTACTTAATTTATTTCTAAGAAATACTAAATAATATTTAAAAAAAAATAAAAAATAACGATATAAGAAATTTTGTTTTATTTTTTTTTTGTAATATTATTAAAAAATTATTTAATAAATTAAAACAAAATAAAATATTCTTTAAGCTCTTAAAAGAAATTTAATTTATTTAAAAATTAATTTCAAGTTTTATTGTTAGCAAAGAAAAGCCTAGTTAAAATTTTAAACCACAAAGAATCAATTTAAATAATTTAAACTTTTTTATATATTTATAGTTATATATAGACTACTCAAATTCTTAGTAAAGGGTATCTTTATATTCCTGGCTGGCAAAATTTTTCTAGTTCAATTTTCCATAAAATGTGCAAAAGGAAATTGCATAAAGTTTTCTGTCTTGACTTTTTTTTTTTACGAGTTCTTTTTTTTTTATTATTGCTGTTGTTGTTGTTATTTTTCTTGTTTTTTACTAAGTGCAATTTGTCAATGTTCCAAGTTCCAGGGCAATATTCCCATTTTCAATAATGTCAAAGGATAGCAAAAGGCAGGCAAATAGTTTTATATGCTCTATAGATAAAAATAGATATATAACTAACTAATCAAGGCAAATTGACTTGAAGAAGAATAATACATATAAAGATAGGTATCTATAGTTCACACACACACACACACACACAGTACACACACAAAACAGCGCCGCTGAGAATAATTGGCAAATGACAGTATATAGGTGCCATATGCTTAAATATTAATAGGAAAATCAAGTTAGTTCAATTTCAATAGAATAGACAAGAATATTTCTATGCCTCATTATGAAGAAAACTGCAATAAAGTTTAAATTATAGAAATTAAAATAAAATATTTTGAAGATTCTAAAAATTTTGTTTATTACCAATCCATAAACTTTAATTGAAGTATTTTTTTTTTCCATAGAAAAGAAATTCAATAATCGACAAGATGTCGTCTATTTTCTTTTTGGGCTTTTTTTCTTTTACCTTTAATCAATTTCAATTTATTTCAACTAGGCAAATTGTCTATGACTTTTTTAATATTAAAAATTTATCAATTTGTGTGTATTTCGATTTCGTTTGGTTTTCTGTTTTGTTTTGGTTTTCTTTTTCTTTTTTTTTTTTTTTTGTTGATTTTTGCGACTTGAATGCCCTTTTCAGGGCAACTGATGGTCTAAACTATTATCGATTTTGGTTTGCTGAAATTCAAAACGGCATTTAAAATTAATTCCTATGGCTTCTGGGAGTCAATCAAATGAAGTTTAACTATGCATGTATGCAGGTGGGGTGTGGAGGGTAGAAGAAGAGTCCATTTATAATGCCCATGATAATTTCTTTATTATCATATGTATTTGTTATGAAAAATGAAATGATTTCCCATCTAAAATACTTAAAAGTCCTTCAGAATGAACTTTAGCTTAAACTAATTTCCAGTCCAGAAAATTAAATATATCTATAATAAAAAAAAAATCCAAATATAATTATACTAAACTGTCCATTTGTCAGATATTAATTGCTGACCTCATTTGAAGGGCATTGATGAGCATTGACCACAAAACTAGGCAATGAACCTCATCAAAGAGTGGAAAGCCCCCCAATAAAATACACATGACTAATTTAGTTAAAGGTTAATGACTGTGTTTATGCAAAAATGCGGGTAAACCACTAACAAATGAAATTAATATTGAAAACAAAACTGTTATGTGTCATGTAATTGCCATATATATAAAAAATAGGAAAAAAACGTACAACTAATAAAACAACAAATTAAGATACTAAAGACTTTGTAATGGAGAAAAATGTTTCCAAAAATTGTGTAAATATTGCGTATTCGACGCATAGGTTATGCACCAATGAGCAAACAATGAGCATACAGAGAGAGAAAGAGAGAGAGAGAGAGTTAGTCATTAAGTCTCATTAAAAAAAATGATTTGATATTTATTTATAAACATATAAAAAGAGTTTCCATCTAAAAACATTTCAGTCAGTTGCAAGTTGAGGATTAAATAACAGCGAAAAACATATAAAAGAATAACATATATATATAAAATCATCAAAATGTTGAGCATATTAATGATGAAGCGAATTCTTGTATTATTAACAATATTCCTGAAATTGACACAATCACAATACTATGGATATCCATATTATACGGGTGGAAATACTGTAGGTGCTGGTGTTGGTGCTGGAGTTGGAACTGGTTATGGCAATATCTATGGCAATGGCATTTATGGATACCCTTCATATGGCGGATATCCTTATTATTCGTATCCAAATTATGGTGGTGGCTATAATAATTATAATCCTTATAGCATATATGGACAATATGGTGGTTATCCATCATATGGTTATGGCGGTTACCCATACAATGGCATGAGTAAGTATACGTAAAGATTTTGGTACAAGTGTATTATTTTTGCCACATTTTATAAGTGCTTTGGAATTGTTATTTCTTTTAGATACAGCCTATGCCAGTAGCAATGGAGGATTTGCTAGTGCCAGTGCGAGTAGTGGAGGTGGCTACTATGGCTAATAAGCTATATGTTAAGCGAACTGTATATAGTATTTAAGTATTATCGTAGTTTAAAATATACCTAAAGAAAGATTTTTTTTTTTTTTTTTTTGCCAATGTTTAATATACTTTTTAAATTTGAATAACGCAAAGTTTAGCGCGCATTTTTACAGTTGGCGCATAACAGCACTTTAATGTTAACATGTTCTGTAAATTCTTTAAGTCATATCGATAAATTAAACAGCCCTCTGCAGGGCTGCAGAATTACATTATTAAAATTCAAATTGCAACTGTGTTCATCTCAGTGACAAAACTATTGTTATAAATAAACCCAAATAAATGTTTTACTTTTAAATCGACATGGAAAGCCGTTTGCGTTATTAAGCACGAAAAAAACTGAATTTGAATGCTATCTGGTGATATATTTGTTGTTTGCTAATATATATTCTTCTTGTTTGTAATATATATCCTTTATATTGTGTGCCTATATACAAGAATATCTACTGCAATTTCACATTGCAAATGAATGCATTTTTAATCACTTATTGTCGGCTAACGGTTGTCCTTTTTGGTGCATCGCAATAGAATTTCTCACATCGCTAGTTCATCGTGACGACAATTTACAGAAATTTTGGGCACACTAAAAAAACGGCTAATATTCGTTTGGCCCACTTTTTTCTAATTTGGCTTAAATAGTATCGAAAAAGCTAAACAAACGCATAGACGTCGAGCATTTTGCCGTCAAAACATACGCAAAGTAAGCGCTAATTCAATGATAAAGTAGCCACTAAAAGAAGAAAATCAACAAGGAAAAGCAAATAGAGCAAAGCTAAGCAAACTTGAAAAAAAAAAAACAAAATAGAAGTATCTATGAAAGGCACCATGCAAATTTAAGTTAATTGAAAAGACAATGCCAAACATGCATTGCGTAATTGAGAGACAACAAGAACAGCAACAGCAGAAACAACAAGCAAACTGCCTGCATTCAAATGCGCCTGTGTCTGTATTTGTGTGCATTTGTGTGTGTGTATCTGCAGCTGAACAACGTTTTTTGTTGTTGTCTTGTGTTTTATTTTTTATTGTTCTTTTTGCGCATGTTTTACTTGGCCTCAAAAAAGCTTGTGACTTGTTTGCTTAAAATGCCTAGAACATTGCCGCTACTGTTCACTGATTTAATATGATGTTTAAGTGAGAGGGTATATGTGAGGAGGTGAAGGGCAAGTAAAAATCAATCAGCTTGCTGCAGCCACTTGCCAATTTAAAAGACTCTTCAATTGTATGTATGTATGTACATAATAAAATGCTTCATGTGCTTATAAACCGCATAACGGCAAATTTAATGTTTAAATAATTTTTTGTCTACTTCACATATACCCACTCACGCGCCGTTCTCTTTTACTTTTAGTTTCTCGCTCTTTCTCTCTCTCTCTTTCTCATTCTGTGTCCGTCAGCTGGCTGCTGGGGTGCTTTTTTGCCGCCTTCGTCTACTCTTCTTTCCCTTCCTTCGTTCACAAGTTTAAATTCATAAATCAAGGCAAAGCGGCAGCAGCAGCAGTTAACAAACAACAAGAATTACCTTTCTCTGTCTCTGTCCTACCCCTCACTCTTCCTTAAATGTATAAAGTTTTCGGCAATAGGAAATTTCCGTTGACGCTGACATACAGTGGTTCGAAAGAATATTAAATTAAAGCTTTACGAATATTCGTTCAAAATAACGATCATCAAAGATCATTTTACGGTTTTGCACAATATTATTTATAATATCATATTTTCAAATGTACTTAATTATTTAACCCATTTAAAAAAACATAAAGTGTAACATAAAAAAAGATCAAAAACCTATTTTGTATTCATCTCACATCTTTTTTCCTTCTAAATGTCTGCAACGTGAATTATAATAAGAAATGTTTTATTTTACTTACGATTTCGTTGGCCTTGCAACCACAGTGCTAACCGTCGACAGAAACAGCTGATGCTTGTCAAAAAAAATTTACTTGTGTATGTGTGCGCGTTTGACTGTGAACTTTGAAGCGGATAGGAGAAAAAAAATATATACTTGCACAACAATTTAGTTTTTCAGTCTTCGATTTTCTGTCCTGCTTGTTAAATCAATCGAATTTATTTATTATTCGTTATTCGTGAAGTACGTGATAGTTTTATATTCTAACCAAATTAGTTGAAGTGTATTCTTATCTGTATGTTGATAGCTTTTGGGGGTGTGTCATGTTCTGAGGCTTCTTCACGTTTGGCTGCTTATCAAAATCACGCGACACAGTCGCCGGGCGCGCGACTCCTCAGATTAAGAGCCCCCCCACGAATTCTCAAGGTTGCACTGATATATAAAAGCTAATCAATTAAAAAATTTTTTTTTTATTTGCATACTATCTTATCTTCTCTCTTTATCTCTCTATGTCTTTCTCGCTATGTCTTTCTGTTGAGAAAGCAGATATTCTAGTTGCGACCCACCTGAAGGCGTTTATATAACGAAGGCAATAAAAAGCGAGCCCCTCCGTAAATTTCCCCAAAAAGAACGCTAAGATGTTGCAACTGCTGCGTCGTTCCTCACTGCCCCAAGGCGTGATCAAAAAGTAAGTAAAGTAAAAAAAAAAGGTAAAATGAAAAATAAAAACGAAAGGATCAAATTACTTTTAACTGCTGTAACACGCGTAATTATCAACACTGCAGAATAGTGTGACCAGACACTAAGTGACTAAGAGTGACTAAGTCACTAAGAGACACAAGGAATATTTGGGCTTAAATTGCAAGATCGAACAGGAATCTTATGATCATGCAATCAGTGAAAAATTTTATTTATGTATATAAATATTTAATTCTTTTTTATTTAGCTACGCCCGCAGTTTAGGCTCTGTAGTGCCGGAAACCAAACTCCAGGATTTTTCGGTGGTAAATGAACCAATATTAGGTTATGGCAAGTCTTCACCCGAGCGCAAGGCCTTGCAGCAGGCTCTGCAGGCAACCGCAGCACGTTGCGAGGAGGTGCCCATTGTAATTGGCGGCAAAGAGTTCAAAACTTCAAATGTAGTGCACCAGGTGATGCCACACGATCATCAACATAAGCTGGCACAATTTTACTATGCTGATGCGAAGCTTATCAAGCAAGCTATTAAAACAGCTGTTGAAACTCAACCCAAATGGGATCGTGTTCCATTATCAGAACGCTTGAAGATTTGGGAGCGTGCTGCTGATTTGATGGCCACAAAATATCGTCAAGATTTGAATGCAGCAACTATGTTGGGTCAATCCAAAACAGCCATACAAGCAGAGATCGATTCAGCTGCTGAATTAATTGACTTTATTCGGTAAGTTAAAAGTCAGGCCCAAACGTTGTCATTATAATTACTAATTTGGTTTATTTTCTTTTGCCTTTTTTTAGTTTAAATGCCTATTTTCTCAAGGAGTGCGCTAAATATCAACCCATTAGCGAGGACATAAAGGTCACAAAGAATTCGATGCGCTATCGTGGCATTGACGGTTTCATAGCCGCTGTCAGTCCATTCAACTTTACGGCCATTGGTGGTAACTTGTCATACACTCCTGCCCTGATGGTGAGCTGCTTCACTCAAATCCAATCAATAATCAAGTCTAAAAAAAAAAACAAAAACAACTTGTCATTATTCTAGGGCAACGCTGTGTTGTGGAAACCTTCGGACACAGCTCTTCTTTCCAATTGGCGTATTTTCAACATTATGCGCGAGGCAGGAGTGCCCGATGGTGTGGTGAATTTTGTGCCAGCCGATGGGCCAGTGTTTGGTGATACAATTACAGCCAGCCCCCACTTGGCTGGTATTAATTTCACCGGTTCCGTACCGTAAGTAATTGCTTATCGTATTTATATTTGTCCACACATTAAAATTATTTTTGTTTTGTAGTACATTCAATCGCCTGTGGAAACAGGTGGGCAATAATATTGACAACTACGTCAACTTTCCCCGATTGATTGGTGAATGTGGTGGCAAGAATTTCCACTTTGTACATAAATCAGCGGATGTGGAATCGGTGGTAACATCGACAATACGTTCAGCATTTGAGTATTGTGGCCAGAAATGTTCGGCCTGTTCGCGTATGTATGTTCCGGAATCACTCTGGCCACAGGTGTGTGTTTCAAAGCAATGTCATTAAGTTTAAACAATTATTAACATTAACTTCTAAATTCCCTTTAACCCAAGATCAAAGCTGGCCTACAACGTGAGGTTGAAAAACTGAAAATTGGTGATGTACAGGATTTCAGTAGCTTCACATCGGCTGTCATTGATGACAAAGCATTTAAACGCATTACCGGCTATATTGAACATGCCAAAAAGTCACCAAATCTAGAAATAATTGCTGGTGGTACATATTCCGATAGTAAAGGTTATTTTGTTAATCCAACTATAGTAGAAACTAAAGATCCCAAAGATCGCATTATGACTGAAGAGATCTTTGGACCCGTTTTAACTGTCTATCCTTATAAAGAGGCAGATTTATCAAAAACTATGAATCTAGTGCATACATCTACAAAGTTTGCATTGACCGGAGCAGTATTTGGACAGGATGAGTAAGTATTTGAAAAACACCATTGCTAATATAAAATAATAATTCAATTTAAACAATCTTATCAAACAGGGAGTTCATCAATTGTGCTCTGGAGGAATTCAAAATGGCAGCTGGCAATTTCTATATCAATGATAAGTCAACTGGCTCAGTGGTCGGACAACAGCCATTCGGTGGTGGTCGCATGTCTGGTACTAACGACAAAGCTGGCGGTCCTCACTATATACTACGCTGGACTTCACCGCAATCAATCAAAGAGACATTTGTGCCCTTGCGTGATGTCAACTATCCTTATATGAGCGAGTAAATTCACCAAAGGAAGACAGAGCAAGAAAGTGAGAGAGACAAAGGAGAACTACAAAATAAAGAAGGAAAAACCAACAGGAATCTCATATAACTAAACTAACTAACTCGTATATGAATATATATATCTTTATATATATCAATGTATATGTATTTTGTTGAACTATTTTTAAACTACACACCTATTTGTCGTCGTCCACCCGACCCCAGCCCAGCCCACCCCCTCTCCCTTTTAGTTCATCTAGTTAAATGTTGTAAAACAAAAATCTCGAAACTAATAACAAATGCCACGAATAGTGTTGTAAATTGATATGCTGATTTCACCCTAAACAACATGAATAAATACAACTCGAATACTATATAATAAAATAATATCTCTCTATACAGACACACTCGTATATATATATATATATATATATATATGTTTATATATATAAAAAGATATATGTAAAATTTTAAAACGTATTGTGATTATTTAATTATATATGATTTGTAATTATGTTGCCTGCTTTTGTTTACGTTTTCCTTTTTTGTTTTGTTTTTTTTTTAGCATATATATTATAAAAGCAAACACTTGACAATACATTTTGAGTACTAAATGTGAACAAACGAAACAGTTACATAATATAATATAAAATATATGAAACAACAAAAAAAAAAAAAAAAAAGAAAAGCGCAAGCAAACATTAAATTCAGTCAGAAATAAATAATTGAAAATTACACAAAACTTGAAAAAATCTCTATCAATAATTAAAAGGCATATGAATTTATATTCTCTTCGTTTTAAAATTGATATGTTTTGGTAAATTAAATATCTAGCTTTGCATGCTGGGTTTAATTCTGAACAATACAAAGTGCTACAACTTGCTATAAATACTTTTCTTTATATGGCATAAATGAATTTCTTTATGATTACTTAAATAATATATTTTTACCATACTGAAGAAAAAGTTTTTAACCGCATAATTGTGTACTATTTGTCATATAAAGTGATAATAAAGTAAGTCTAAGTAGTCTAATTCGCATTACTTACATTTCATCAAGTTTTCATAACTTGAAATATTTTTTATCCACTCTAAAACTATATATAAAGTTGTCATGACAACCTATGATAAAAAGGCAATATATAGTTTGATTTGAACAGAACACTATAGTGTAGATATGTGTCCGATATTATGTTTAAAAGTGTCAGAATATGGTGAACGTGATGTAGTAATTCTTCCCAGTAATTAAACTCCAAAGTTTAATTTCAGTGACTTCAGGGTTTGACTTGATATCTTTTAGTTTTTATAAAACCAATTAAACAAAAACTTTATAAGATATATTTATATATATTTTTTTGATTTCTTGTACAAAATATGACTAAACTATTTAAAGAAACCGATTGACAACTAAAGGAAACAAGGAGTTTGTTTAACCATATATTGAAGTTCAAAGTTATCAACTGGTAAAAAGAGACATGAAAATTTATTGAAAGTGAAAATTAATTATTTTTTATACAAACGTTTATAAACAAAATATAAAATTTAAATCGTAATATGAAAAATATTTGAAATTTTCAAGTTTTCTTTTATTTTTCATATTACGAATAAATTGAACTAAATTATATTATTAAGTTAATTATGATGATGAAGGGTATTTAATATATAGCATTTTATATTCGTTTCGATCAGAATACATATATATATATATATATGTGTGTGTATTCAAATTTCCATTGCCAAATTTTCACTTTCAATAAATGGCCACCTATTTTATCATTGGATCATCGATTTACATTCAAAATCTAAAACTTATAGAGCTAAATAGATTTTTTTGTTTGCTTTTGAAAAGATGTTAAAGATTATGTCATTATGTAAACTGCAAGTTAGAAGCTTACAAATTGGTGAACAAAAAAATGATATAAAAAAAGATTATTACACATTAATAGTATATATATATATATATATATATATATATATATATATATATATAGAAACTATTCAACATATTTTCGTTTTTCTTTTCACTTAAAACTACGTACATAAAGTTATGTTATATGTTTATTAGTTATACATATATATATGTATATGTATATATATATAGGAAAGTATATATATAAATCTAGTCAAATTTTATAGAATTGACGCCAGTGTCAATTTGACCGCCCCGATAGCTACCGCGCTTCTTCTTGGTCTTCTCATGTTTAAAAGATTTACCGCGGGTATGCTTCAAATCCTTATTGGCGCGCTCACCCCAAGATCCGGCAGCGTTCCTCTATAATTTTAAATTATTTAATTATAGAATTGAAACAATTTTTAAAGTGTCTGTGTGTGTGTTTGTGTAGGAGTGTGTCTTGCGGTATGGGTGGGTGAGTGGTTTTTTAAAGGGCTCTAAAAAAACTAAGCTTAAATTAATTGTCAAAGGTGATTTTCTTATTTAGTTTTTGACCCGAGTCAAAAGATTTGTTGCCGAAACCACCGCCGCCTCCACGTCCACGTCCGCCACCGCCACGTCCGCCGCCTCCACGTCCTCTATCACCAAAACCGCCACCACCGCGTCCACCACCTCCACGGCCTCTATCACCAAATCCACCGCCACCGCGTCCACCACCTCCACGGCCTCTATCACCAAAACCGCCACCGCCGCCGCGTCCTCCACCTCCTCTCTGATTGTTTTTATCAAAGCCACCAAAACTTTTACGTTCACCAAACTTCTTAAAGCCGCCGCCGCCATCACCACCAGCAGCATCATTGCCACCACCGCCATTCTGCTTATTTGTCTCCCATTTGCTGCGATCCGGCCGTCCAGCGAAACCAGTGCCACCTCCACGTCCACCGAATTTTTTGAAGTCACCGCTGTTATCCTGCAAAATAGCGAAAGAGAAACGCCAAAGAGGTTCATCAAACACAAATCATTATTTAAGAGAATAGCAAATAGATTGGCCAAAATCAATGGTGCCACAAATGGATTTGAGTTTCGTTAGGTAATTTGTGTGTGCAGTCCCTCTCTGTGCGTTTAACTTTCTACAAACAGAACCCACCCACTTACTAATTCCCCTGCCCGCATGCAAACACACTCCACACGCAACACTCAAATGCATTTGCGGCACTCACCTTGGCCTCAAAGGACATATCTTGGACACGTTGATCCACTTCAATTTCTTCCGTGCGTACACGCCGGAAGGGTGAACGACGACGGCCACTGCTGCCACCGCCGCCGGCACTGTTCAACTGCCTGTTGCGGTTGTTCTCGGGAGTGGAATTCTGGTAACCATTCTGTGTGTTTATCGTTTCAATTTAAAATATATGTATAAACTCATTAGATACTATATATGTAAGATTAAAGGTGCATACTATAACTATTGATCTTCCATATAGAGCCATAATCTAATAACTAATAATAACTATAAAAGATATAAAAATAAAAAGATTAACTACAATTCCTGAGCTCTTTAAAATTCTATGTTAAACATTAAATAACTTCAACTATATATTCAACAGATATCTATGCAAAAATCTATTATAACTGTATATATATACCGTTATGTTCTTTTGGCTGTTTAAACTAGAAAAATATGTAGATCAACATTTTCATATTTCTTTTTTTCTCACCTGCTGATCTCCAGATTTAACAAAGTTGCTGTATTTCTTATTGGGTGTAGCTTCATCGGCATCACCGCCGCTGAATTTACGCTTCTGACCAGGCTTAGGACCACCATTAGCAACAGATGCCTTTGGCTTAACCTCACCAGATTCTTCTTCAGAATCGCTGTCATCAGAACTGCTACTCTCTTGCTTCTTTTTGGCTGATACAGTTGCTGGTGCTTTCTTCGCTGGCTGTTCGTCGTCATCGGAAGAATCATCACTGGATGAGGACTCCTGCTTCTTGGCTGGTGTGGCAACTGGTTTCTTTACAGCTGGCTTAACAACAGCTGGAGCAGCGTCTTCATCGCTAGAGGAATCTTCTTCACTGCTACTTTTAGAGGCAGCAGCTGGAGCAGCCTTGGTTGTGGCTGGTTTGGCCTTGGGTTCTTCATCTTCAGAACTGTCGCTATCATCGGAGGAATCTTCCGATTCAGCTTGTTTTTTAGCAGCTGCAGGTGCAGGTTTTTTGGCAGCTACAGCTGGTTTTTCATCTTCTGAGGAGGAATCATCACTAGACGAATCAGCTTTTTTAGCTGCAGCTGTTGGTGCAGCCTTTGTAGGAGTGGCTGCTGCTTTTTTGGGTGCTTCTTCGTCGTCTGAGGAGGAAGACGAATCTTCGCTAGATGATTTAGCTTTCTTAGCGGGACTAGCCTTTACGGCAGCTGGTTTCTTCGGTGCTTTCTTTTCATCTGAATCGCTGTCGTCTTCACTTGAACTTTTTGCCGGCGCTGCCTTTGCAGGGGATTTTTTAGCCGGTGCTGGTTTCTCGTCTTCAGAAGAGCTATCTTCACTGGAGCTTTCTGCTTTCGCAGCCTTTGCTGGTGCAGGTGACTTTGCGGCCACGGGTTTCTTTGGAGTAGCTTCTTCCTCCGAAGAACTATCTTCGCTAGAGGATTCAGCTGGCCTCTTGGCCGGAGTGGCAGCAACAGCGGGCTTTTTGGCCGCTGGTTTTTCTTCTTCTGAGGACGAGTCTTCACTGGAGGAAGAGGATGCTGGTTTCTTAGTTGGTGCGGCGGGCTTGGCAGGTGTCACTGCTACTTTTTTAGGCGCTGGCTTTTCATCTTCTGATGAGGAATCATCACTGGAGCTGCTGGCAGCTTTCTTGGCAGATGCAATTGGTTTTACCGGAGCAGCCTTAGCATTTGGTTTAGCTGTCTCCTCTTCTGATTCACTATCCTCGCTGCTGGATTCCGCTGCTTTTGTTGCTTTGCCATTGCTTAAAGTGGGCTTCTTAGCTGCCGGAGTTGTGGGACTCTCTTCTGAGTCTGAATCTGAATCACTGTCATCGTCACTGTCGCTGTCCTTAGCTGCTAACTTTATTTGTGGAATTTTTGTTGCACTTTTTGTTTGATAAAACTGCAAGATGTCATGCAGCTTTGGTGTATTCTTAGCAACGTTCGCCTGGAAATGGATAAAAAAAAAACAATTGTTTGGTTATTCCAAAAAGAGAAAAGCACGTGGTCTCGCCATAACCGGATGATCCGCTCCAGAATTTATGTGTTCCATCCATCATGTGCCGCCACGCAAAATACCACCCACATGCACATACACAGGCACATGTATTCAGTATTCTGTCAGTTTCATATACATTTACATATTTGCAGTTGCAGTTTGCCGCTAAACACAACAACAAAAAAAGTACACACAAATGTCATTTTCTTACCGCTTTCGTCTTCTGTTGGAAAACCTTAGCTAGGTTTTTGTCTTTGCCTTGTAAATACTCGAATACTATTGCATCCGTAATTCTTAGCAGATCCGCCATTGCTTTTAATTAATAAAATTAAGTCCCTTTTTCCAATTAAATAAATCTGCCCGTTTTGCCTCACACACGTGTTTTTGGAAATGAACGTTGAGGTTCACCGCAGCGAATTTATTATAAGTAAGAAAGAGCGGCGAATCAAATTTTTCCCAAAAAGCGCGGCAAATTCAGTTTTTCAAAAGCGCGGCAAATTGTCTTTTTCAATAAAGAGTGGCGAATTATATTTTTCAACAAAGTGCGGCGAATTACATTGTTTAATAAGTGCGGCGAATTATGTTTTCAAAAGAGCGCGGCGAATAATATATCTTTCAAAAAAGTGCGGCAAATTACATTTTTCAAAAAGTACAGCGAAATTCTCAAATTGGAAGAGCGAATTCAGGTATCTCAAATTGGAAGAGCGAATTCAAGTTTCTCACAAAAGCGCAGCGATTTCAATTTTTTTTCTCTGCCCCGGAGTTGAAACTTTTTTGGCGCCAGTTTGTGTATGTAAGAGCGAGCGCGCGCTTTCACGTTCTTGCGGTCTCAAATAAATTGCATGTTAATACATACCGCCAGTGTGTGCGACAGAGGCGGCATATAAACAGTGAAAAATTTATCGTTGCTGCAGTGAAATTTTCCAACACTAACATGAAACAGCTGTTTTACTGAAGCACAAAATAATTGTTTTAATGCAAGTACTATCAATTGGTTGCGAATTGAAATTAAAAAGCCATGGCTGCTGCCACACCATCACAGGAGAAGCCGGATATAAAGCAACCTGAAAGTGAAACTGCCCAGATACTGAAATTAAACGATGATTGTTTGGCTTGCATTTTTGAACGTTTGCAAGACTTGCACGCCGAAATGGCTGTTTCTCGTGTGTGCCAGAGATTCCAAACAATTTGCTTGACCCAATGGCGATATTCACATTCTTATAATTGCCTGGACTTAGATGAATGGCGCGAGATTCTACCTAACGTTGAAGACTTAATGTACTTTCTTCAGCTAATGCGTCCATATATTAAAGAAATGTTTGTCAACAGTTGCCTGCGCACACTGCTTAAAGATTTGGATGATATGGAAATTTTCGTGCTACCAATGGTAACGTTTTTCTACTATGACCCCGAAGATGTGGATTGCTATCCCTCGGATAGGAGCATTCGTAAAATGGCGTATATGTTGCCAAATCTAAAGCGTCTACGTCTCACCACGCCCATACAAGGGCGATATTTGTCAAAATTTCGCCAATTGCAAGAATTACATTTGTATGATGACCAGCATAAAGACTACGAATTGGAACAGAATCATCTCGATGAGTTGTGCAAGTAAGTAAATGATGTAATAAATTATTCATTCCCTTAATATTTCATATTTTCTTATTACGCATTTAGCCAATTGGTTGATCTGCGGGTCCTGGATATACGAATTTATGATTCGATTAGTCAACTGCGTCTTGACAATTGTATTCAATATCTGAAGAATCTCACTACACTCAAATTAAATTTGGCCACCCTAAAATCAGTGTTATATGATGTATTAGAATTGCCATCACTTCGCCAATTGGTTGTTTTATTAGACCCAGAGTGGCCCAAACAGGTCAGCGTGGAGAGCTATGATCATAACATTGGTCTGTCCTATGAATTCTATGAAATAATGGAGAAAAAAGCTAAGAATATAATTGGTTTTGCTGTCGATGGTTATTATATGCCATTGGAACCCGGCTGGAATGCCAAATTGCCTATATGGACACACAAAAAACTTCAACGTTTGGCCATATGCAGTTGGACGCATGCGGTTGATCATTTGGAACGCTATACAACAATGACAGATTTGCGTTTGTTATGTTTGCGCAATTGTTCCAATTTAAGTGATGATTTCCTAATCAAATTCATTGAGTTATGTCCACGACTTCAATACTTGGACGTATCGTATTGTCGTGAATTGACACCAAAATTTCTAGAGCGATCTCTGCAATTGCTTAAAGCTCGTGAGCCACACAAGGAGCGACCAGATTATCGACAAACACCTCCATTGCTAATCTGCTGTGAACTATGCGGCTTTGAGGATTTTATTAAAACTAAGGTAAGCTTAATCCATTTTAAAAATATCGCATAAATAATACTCCTTTCCCTTTAGAATCTGTACAACTCGACCGATTATAAGGATTATATTGTGTTTGCAGACTATTTTCCATTCTCAGAACGCGGTTTAAGTTTTGTTGATCGTGGCTATCAGTTTGACTTCGACTAAATTAAATGTCGTTCAGTATGTATGTACATATATAAAAACACATGTAAATAGCAGGGACTAATAATCATTATTAGGTAAAATTTCATAACTATGAAATACGAGAAAAACAAATATGAGAAATAGAAATTATCAACAGAATAATGTAATAGAAAAACCATTTCTTTAAAAATATTATCTATCTAAACATTTTTTGTTTTCCTCCCATTTAAATACGCAAATAATGAGCATAATTTTTTTTACTTAAAATATAAAATTATATACATAAGAAAGTTGTCAATTAGATGCAAGAAATCGATGCTATATAGTAGTTAACGATTTCTTGTCTAGATTCAAAATCTATATAGTTCTATATTCTTATGTAGAATCTGGTTGTACATCAAATGTGTTTAATCGCGTTTTAATAACTTGAGAAAAAAAGTAAGTCTCTTCTGTTGTCCGATAGTTGGCGCCAGAGTGTTAAATGCTAAAATGAAACTGAGTGAGATGGCATATATTTAACAATGCTAGAGAATTTGTCCGAGGGCAAAAATGTTGGCCAAATAAATACTCCTTTTTTTTTTTTGGGGTTTTAACAGAAGCTACTTAATTGTTGCTCGCTGCGTTTTTATTCTGTTTCTTTGTAAAAGTTTACAGTTTAAAGATAAATCTTATGGACTACATATACATAAATTAGATTTTAAAGTATGAAAAAAGAAATATACAAACTTTGTACATTTTGAACTTAACTATATAAGTTATTTTTTTTTTTTAATAACTTTAACTCATTTTATTTTCCTATTGTTTTAAAATCGTTTTGGCCTTATATTGTTGCTTCTTAGTGTCGAATTTGTTGTACTAAACTGATTTTACAGTTGGATACATACATTATAAACATTTAAATGAATTATATTTTTATTTTTTTAAGACATCGAATATTTAGAAGCAACATATATACTTAAATTCTAACTATACATATTTACATTATATATTATATAGAAGCGAATACAAAGGATTCTTAATGTATATGACAATTTCTGAATCTATACAAAACCTTTTTTTTTTTTATATTTTCATTAAATACATATTCAAATATCTTCAAGTTATAATGGTTTTAATCACTTTGGCATAGTCTGTACCCCACATATGGATGATAAAAGTAGTCGCTGATATGCCATTATAATCTTATCTAATAATTAAATAAATAGAAATTGAGTTTTCTAAAATTACTTGAATTTTTATCAAGATTTATTTAAAACCGATTGATAATTTTGAAGTATATAACGCAGTTTTGTCAACAAACAAACAAATTTAATTTCCTATATGCACGGGGGAAAGAGAGTTGCAGATTCGCTTGACAATGACCAAGCGCATCTATGAAACTTTTAGGTAGACAATGCGGGGGAAAATCCACATAGATAAGATTTCAATAAGAATTTCAATTTGATAATTATTGACTTGGTCATCTACTTATACATACTATATAAAAGAGTCTAGTCTGATGCCATGCCAACAGTTTTTATAAGAAATTCAAATGAGGTGGTTACTTTTTGGGCTTATTGCCACATTGGTGGTCAGCATTATAGCAGCAGCAGGAGAAACAGCTGGAGTCTCTAATGAAGAATTTGAAACCGATAGCACATTACAGCCGCCATCAAGGGAGAATGATTTTGATGTAATTTCAATGATCAACAACTATCTAAAATCCAAGGAACTCGAGGAGACAGTGATTGGTATTCCTAAAAGGATTGGCGGCCGTCCACCACCGCCGCCAAGTAGCAGTGAGATGATGCCTCTACCGGATATGTCGGCTGAGCCTGGTGAACTGAAAGTGCCTCAACTTAAAAAATATGCTATCAAGTTGCTTTAAATTAATTAATACAATTTGTTAACAAATTCTTTTGTTTTGGCAGAACTAAACAGAAAATTTATGGATTATCAATATCACATTCATCAGGCTTCTTGTACACCAGTGCATAGGTCAAAATGGGATGCACATTAATATCTGCGGAGGCTGTGGAAAGCAGGGAATGCGTGGATTGACTCTCCATGAAAAGCATTTCCGCATCATACATGCTCCAGCGACCACGTTTAAGTTGTTCTTTCACGTACTTCAACTGCCCATTTATCTAACCAAAAAAGAAGTATACCAAAAGAATAAGATAAGGAAAAGGATTCAGTCTCTCGCAATCTCTTATTTTACTCACCATGGGTACCAAAAGCGGTGTTTGCTTGCAATTAAAAAAATCAGCCACAAATTTGCGTACTTCCGGGCCTTTCGGTTGGGCATTGACAGCCTTAGCCAGTATTACACGTATAATGGCACGTATCTAAAAAAAGACTTTTGAGCATTTTAGAATCTATTTATGTCTATATACTAACCTCTGGATGATGGCAGAGATATGACCAGTTGTCTTGTCGTAATTCCTTCTGAATTTTCGATATAGAACCATATTTTTTAATGGCCCGCGAGTCCCAATCTCCAAGATCCCAGACTTTAGAAAATTCTACATTTTTTGACATGATAGAAATTTTACTTATTTTTTTTATTTACTTAATTTTTTTTTATACAAAAATTTTCGTAAATTTTGTGGTTACATATGTTCTATGAGTGTTGACTTTTAAAAAGGTTTTCCCCAGACAACAAATTTGTATTTCTGACATAATATTTCAAGTGCGTCGATGGAATGTAATGCTAATGAAAAGAACTTAAATAAATTGTATACACAATAAATTCTCAAAAAGTAAAGTTTACTATGTTTATCCCAAAAGCACAAAGACCAAACAACATCTGTGTTTGTTTGACGTACGGACAATGGGTTAAAAATAAGAGCATTTATTTAAGCTTCCCCCTATTAAAAGATATAACTTAGATTTTGGTATAAATATTCGTGATCTTTCCTCAAACGATTGCAGTTGAAATACGGTTTCAATATTTCCACTACTTATCAAAATGCGTCCTGTTATTCTATCCCTGTTTGTGGCCATCGTTGTCCTGGCCACAATGGTCACCTATGGTGAGGCAACCGGCACTGCCACCACAACCACAACAAGTTCAACGAGCACCACCACCACCACTACTACCAGTGCATCAGCAACAACAACAACCACAGCAGCCTCAGATACCACAACAACCACCACAGATGCTTCAGCTACCACAACAACAGATTCATCATCAACAACAACAACAGAGAAGTCGAAAAAGAAGAAGCACCGTCGTCGTCGTCGTCGCGTCATTATCCGTCGCATTATCTCTGGCGGTGGTAACTCTGGCAGCACTGGCAACAGGCGCAGGCGTGTTGTTCGTGTTATTCGTAGGACAACAACCGTTTAAGAAGAAACTAATGTTGCCCAACTCACATATGTACCTAATAAAGTAAATCGATGAGCATTTAAAACCCAAAATCTGTCTATAACTGCCATGTATATATCCTCGTTTAGCTTCAAAGAGAGAACAGAACTTGTCTTTCCTTTTATTAAGCATATTTTCCCACGCTTCCATTACATTCATTCAATTCATTTATTCTTGTCTTTATTATTTGCATATAAAGCCTTTCTCTTTGTTTCATCAAGAAGCCAAAAAGCTTTTTATCCCATTTAATATTTTGATTCTTAAAGTTATGCTATATTCATTTTGATAGTCTTAAAGCCGAAATTTCGACTATGATATCATACACTAGTCTTAACCGATAATTATGCTATAATATTCTAATAATTTAGAAGATTGGGTTTTTTCCTATCAATAGTTTTGGCTATAGTTTATATATATTTACTCATCTGCACAAAATTCCACAATGGGCAAGACAATATTTATATTGAATCAATAACATCTGCTGTAATATTTGAAACTTTATAAGAAATTCAATTGAATGAATGTAAATATTGTTTTATCATAAAAAAGTATTCTCAAATTTCTTTGGCCCAATCAAAATCAAAAAGGTCTTTTCAACTTTCCTATAAATACGTTTGTTTTGCCAAATTTCCGATATAGTATTGAAATCATTTCGTAAGAAAAGAAAAAGATTCACTTGAAGGATGCGTTTTATATCAGCGTTTAATTTGCTCCTTTTGGCAACACTTGTGGCATTGTCTGCTTCGGCTGACACTCCTGCGGATACTCCTACCACGCCAAGTGATACTAGTCCAACGACTCCAACAAGTCCTTCGACTCCAACTAGTCCTACGACTCCGACAAGTCCTAGCACTCCCTCAGATACGGCTACACCTGCAACAACAACTACCACCACAACAACAACAACAGAAACCGATGCCACAACAACAACAGAAACCGATGCCACAACAACAACTGAAACAAGCACCAGAAGAAATCGTCGTCGTCGCAGGCGTGTGATCATCATCAGGCGCACAGGTGGTAGTCGCAATGGAAATGGTAATAGCAACGGCAACCGTCGTCGTCGTCGGGTTCGTGTCACAGTGCGCAGGACAGCCGGTTAGGCCTTCTATAAAAGATTCTTTCTCTAATCAGCTAAAAAATAAATACATTTGAGCAATTCAAGTTTTTAGAATTTTCATGAATTTATAAAGCATTCATCTGTCTCGTGTTTTATATTACGTATACGACATGTTGGTATGCAGTAGGTTCTTGTATATTTTTAATTTAACTCTTTTTTTAAACGGTGAGATTAATTTAAAAGGATTTTAGACTTAAAGAAATTATATAATATATAAAAATTTCATGGTTGTCTCTTTAGAGTTATTTGTCTTTATTTAAAAACCCAATTCTAAGACAAAGTATATAAACTCCTGAGAGCTAACTTTTTATTCTCAATCCTTTTTTATATAGATATGAATAACTAGATTTTGGAAAATAGATTTGAGTAATTCATCACTTAGTTTTTACTTTTCCTACCAATTCTTCAGAAAAAATGCATAATTTAGGCTTACTTTAAAGGCGGGTGAGATATTTAAATTTTTCATTTTATTTTTCTAAATTTGTGATAGTAAAAATCATTGTTTTAAAATATTGTATAAAAATTTCAAGTTAATCCTAAAAAAAACTAACTAACATAGAGCGTTGTTTTAGTTAAGTTCCTTTAATAGGTTTTCCTTTGGTAAAATTTCTTTACAACTTTCTTTGTAAAAGTTAATGGACTGTCATTTAAAATCTAACGTAACGACTTTCTTTTTTGGAAATTTTTGGTTAAACTTTCTACATTTAATTAGACAGTTAATGGTACAAATAAATAATTGTAAATATTTATATCAATCAGTTCTTACAAAAGAAAAAGATGCTACATTTTGTCTAAATTATCCCTCTTATACAGATTTATAAATCTGATATCCATTAGTTTACCAAAAAGTGATCAGAATGATATGCCTTTTCAGTTGAATGCATGAACTGAGAATTAAATATAAAATTGGTTGCTAACTTAATACATTTTGTGCTTCTGACGTCATAGAGAATAAATGTAAAGTAAATAAAAAGTAGTTGAGGAAAAAGTAAAGTTTTCTATGTCTATCTCTAACGAACAAAGACCAAACACCATCTGTGTTTGTTTGACGTACGGACAATGGGTTAAAAATAACACCGTATAGAGCAATAATTTATGCTTCTCCCTTTAAAGAGATATAACTTAGATTTTGGTATAAATATTCGTGATCTTTCTTCAAACGATTGCAGTTGAAATACGGTTTCAATATTTCCACTACTTATCAAAATGCGTCCTGTTATTCTATCCCTGTTTGTGGCCATCGTTGTCCTGGCAACAATGGTCACCTATGGTGAGGCAACCGGCACTGCCACAACAACCACAACAAGTTCAACGAGCACCACCACCACCACTACTACCAGTGCATCAGCAACAACAACAACCACAGCAGCCTCAGATACCACAACAACCACCACAGATGCTTCAGCTACCACAACAACAGATTCATCATCAACAACAACAACAGAGAAGTCGAAAAAGAAGAAGCACCGTCGTCGTCGTCGTCGCGTCATTATCCGTCGCATTATCTCTGGCGGTGGTAACTCTGGCAGCAGTGGCAACAGGCGCAGGCGTGTTGTTCGTGTTATTCGTAGGACAACAACCGTTTAAGAAGAAACTTATGTTGCCCATCTCACATATGTACCTAATAAAATAAATTCAATGAGCATTTGAAATCCAAAAACTTAAATCTATCTTTAGTTGAGCTCAATGATCTTTTCCTCTTCTGTCAAGCAGACCAAACCCATGTTTTCCCACGCTTCCCATCATTCCACGCTACTATCACTTATATATTCTGTTATTCACATATTCATTTATTTTATTCTAAGTTTTTTTAATTACTTAAAATGGGGTTTGGTATTCTTTCCCAAAGTTATGCTATATATATATGTACATATACATTGTGTCTTATTCTACACTATTCTAAACTGATAAGTATGCTACACTTTTTTAGAAAATTGGGTTTTTTTCCATCATGATTTTGGGTACACGAATTCTACATATTTATTCATCTGCAGAGAATTGAACAAAGAGCAATTCAAATACATTATTTGGATCAAAAACAACTGCTGTAATTTTTGAAAATTTATAAGAAAGTTTATTTAAAGATGTCAAATATTGGTTTACCACTCTTTGTTTTCGCAATTTTTGTAGACGTTTTGTAGGCGTTTGAGTCTTATCAGACGTAGATATCATGTCTGTCTAGATCCACGCTTCAATAACCTATAAAGAAAAAATATATTTTGAAAATTCCAAGTTCAAGATTTTTGTCAATATTGTTTATTATATATTACGTATACGACAAGATGGCATTTTGTTAGGTTTTCCAACCACGATATTTTTGTAGTTCTTAATAGCTCTTGGGTCGCTTTTCCCAGCTAACGAAGATATCAACTATCTTATAACTATTCTCTATAGTGTAAGTCTGTGACCTTTTAAAACGCTGTACTTCAGATTGAAAGTTCATCAGTTTTAAACTGGAAACTGCTTTTTAAGCTTTCAATAATCGTATTCTATTGAATCAATGATCTCTATTGTAATTAGATTATGTATACTACATTTGTCTCGCTTTAACTAACTGTGCTGAATATGTTTGCTATGGCACATTAATTGCCAACTTGGTTGGAAGAAAGGAAAGTTCCAAAGACTTATTGTTTTCACTGTTTTCTCTGTGTTATGGGAGGGGTTGGTGTGGAAGGAAACAAAAGAGTACAGACTTAAAAACAAATATTGCTGAAATAATAATAATTTAGTTATTTGAATATAGCTTCTGTTTCTTATTCTTTTCATTCGGATTATACAGGCCACAAATGGAACAATGTAAACTAAAAATTTTGCAGACTAACGGTACACCAAAAAAAAAAAAAAAAAAAGGGAATGTCGGGAAAATCCAAGTTAGTCTTAATTTCTATTTACTTTGCAAATATACATTGTCTACAAGTAGATGAACATCTTTATCTATTTTTGGAATATATACATGTAGATTTCCTATAAATAACCAGATAACTAAGCTAGAGAAAATCAGTTATTTGAAGTCCATGAATTAGAAACGATGCGACCTGTACTAGTGCTTTCTTTGGCCATTCTGGCTGCACTTGATGCAGTCTCTTGGTCCAGTACCGCAGCTACTACAGCAGCTACTACCGCAGCAACAACAACAAGCGCATCAGCAGCCACTACCACCGCAGCGACAACAACATCCGCTTCGGCGACAACCACAGCAGCCACTACTACTACATCCACCACCACCGCTAGCACTACCACCACCACAACCGAAGCCACCACCACTTCCTCTTCCAAAAAGAAGCACCGTCGTCGACGTCACCGTCGCCGGCGTGTGATTATCGTCAGACGGACTGAAGAGGAAGGAGGAAGCGGCCGTCGCAGACGCCGTAACACAAGACGTGAAGACAGCGGCAGCGATAGCAGCGGAGGAACAATTGTTAGACGTGTCCGTGTACGTGAGCGTGGTTACCGCCTAGGCCGACGAGGTGAAAGAAGATTCTCTCGTTTCTAAAGTTCATCTCGGTAACATGAAAATATTGAAAAAAATACAACTGCATTGAAAAGAAATCTGGTCGTTTCTATTGAATTGCTGAAAAAAAATATGCAATAGTCTCCAAGAACAAAATCGAATTTCCTAGGTATATTTGGATCCCATTTCCTTTTAAAAAACAGTTGACTGTTTTTCTCTCTTTATTTACTTCAGAATTTATTGCTTCTGCATAAAACGGAACCATACTTTTCATTTTAAAATTTATTTTTATTCAGTTTAACATTTGTACAATCGAGTCTAATACCTAATTCCTCCTGCGGCGGACTATAACGATGGTCTTGTGGCATCTCTTGGGATTGCGGCATTTCCTAACTGGCCTACGGGTGTGGCACCAATTGTTGCCCTTCCAGCAGCGCTTCTTGTTGGTGCTTGATGCCGTTGTTGTTGTAGTTGCCGATGCTGAAGTAGTTGTAGTGGTTGTTGCTGCAGTGGTAGTTGTTGTTGCAGCAGTAGTAGTTGTTGCAGCTGTGGTAGTTGTAGTGGCTTCAGTTGTGGTTGTGGATGAAGTTGCAGATGCAGCCAAATGAATGGACAGAGCAATCAAGGAAATTACAATAAGGAACTTCATTTTGAATTGGAAGGATATAAAAATTGAAGTAGAAATCGATTGTTTGAAGCAGCTGAGTGTTCTGATTTAATTCTCTTTAACTGGGTAGTATTTATACCGATTTTTGAAAACAATTTCAGTTTCGGTGTTTACCTATTTGTTTACCCAAATTGATCGAATCAATTGGTTTATATAGTCAAAAGCAAACACAATATGAAAAGTGTGTTTGAACAGCTTCTTGTGGCACAGCACAATAAGCACTATCTATGTAGTTGTTAGGAAGAGTCTTACAAGATGTCCCAGAACTGTCTAATGAAAACAATTCACATTTCCGTACTCCTGATTCTGCCTATATAATTGCGAATTGTGCAACTTGATATTTTTACATATACTACACCACAGATAATATATTCATGCAAAGGATATAAGAATTAGTTCTTATTATTAGTAGAATCTGAGAAAATTTGAGAGATTCCCACAGGCATTGTGATCCCAATGATCTTTCAACTGAAGAGAATCAAAACTCGATCACTTTGAAATGCTTGCCTCAAAATACAATAGAGAATGGATTTTCAATTGATCCTTTTTTTCTTTCACTATTAAATTTCTCTGTATTAAGTTTAAGTTTAGATAATGCTTCAGTTTCAAACTAGAAAAACTTTAATATTTGGTTCCTTACATAAAACACAAAGCAATTGATTCAATCTTTCGTCACACAGACTAAAGAAATCTTTTGGTTAGGCGAGATTCCGAAGTCTGTTACAAAAAGTTTGTAGATTATATCTTGTAGATTTATAATGTTGACTTAAAGGTCTGGGTATTAATGAAAGTATCGATAAGTAACTAGCATATGCCACTTAAATGTACCAGTAGCTTCAAAAACAAAAAGTTCTTTAAAACAAAACTTTTATTGGGAACAATATTGTTCCAATAGGAATCTATATGATATAGTTAGCAATTGTGTAGCAATTTATATAATAACTGTGCAGTGATTTAAATTTCATCTTGAATTAAAAAAGATTTTTATTTATGATCATAAAAAAATAAATGATAAAATTTAGTTCCTTCTACGGCGGACTATAACGATGGTCTTGTGGCATCTCTTGGGATTGCGGCATTTTCTAACTGGCCTACGGGTGTGGCACCAGTTGTTGCCTTTCCAGCAGCGCTTCTTGTTGGTGCTTGATGCCGTTGTTGTGGTAGTTGCCGATGCAGAAGTAGTTGTTGTGGTTGTTGCTGCAGTGGTAGTTGTTGTTGCAGCAGTAGTAGTTGTTGCAGCTGTGGTAGTTGTAGTGGCTTCAGTTGTGGTTGTGGATGAAGTTGCAGATGCAGCCAAATGAATGGACAGAGCAATCAAGGAAATTACGATAAGGAACTTCATTTTGAATTGGAAGGATATATAATTAATTATAATTGAAGTGGAAATCGATTGTTTGAAGCAGGTGAGTGTTCTGATTTATTCAGTTCAATACTGGGTCTATTTATATGTCTATTCAAGTCAGATCAAAGTATCTCTGTTTACAATGTGTATTTGAAAGTAACTTTTGGTGTATTTAAACAGCTGCGTTTTGTGTTCATATTTTTCTAACTTACATTTTCTTAATTTATATAATAATACATAAATTACGGAAGTAATATTTGTAAAGTGAATCTAACTGTATGTATGTTAATATGCCGAAATTGTTTAGAGATTGATTCTTTCGTAAGATCGGGAGATTTAAAACATAATTAGTTAAAGTATCAACATTTTCTATACTGTAAGAGTCAACTTTTCTTCGTTCTTTATCAGAATCGTTAATTTGAAACAAAATTAAATCTAAAAACAAATCTTAATGCAAGAATAGCCTTTCTGATTAAATAATTATGATGCTGCCTATTTTAAATGTATATAAATGTGAGGAAATATTTTTGTAATTATATATATTTTATGTAAGTCTTTGAATCATACTCTGAACAAATCTGTAAAAAAACCAGATGGAATATTTACCAAAAATTTCTGTTACTTTACAGATATATTGATAGTTCAAATTGGATTTCCGTAACTTATATTTTATGTAAGTTTCTAAATGTAAGTTAAGAAGATAAAAAAACAAAACGCAGCTGTTTAAATATTCCAAAAATTACTTCAAATACGCATTGTAAACAGAGATACTTTGAAATGACTTGAGTAGACATATAAATAGACCCAGTATTGAACTGAATAAATCAGAACACTCAGCTGCTTCAAACAATCGATTCCCTATTATTCTTTGTATCCTTCCAATTCAAAATGAAGTTCCTTATCGTAATTTCCTTGATTGCTCTGTCCATTCATTTGGCTGCATCTGCAACTTCATCCACGACCACAACTGAAGCCACTACAACTACCACAGCTGCAACAACTACCACTGCTGCAACAACAACTACCACTGCAGCAACAACCACAACAACTACTTCTGCATCGGCAACTACAACAACAACGGCATCAAGCACCAACAAGAAGCGCTGCTGGAAGGGCAACAATTGGTGCCACACCCGTAGGCCAGTTAGGAAATGCCGCAATCCCAAGAGATGCCACAAGACCATCGTTATAGTCCGCCGCAGGAGGAATTAGATTTAAAAGTTTTGCTTGTTTTTTATTGTCATAAATAAAAATAAAGCTTTTGATTCAACATAATTATTTGTTTATTAAACAGTTATTGATGGTCTATAAGGCACATTTAAGATGAAACAGAAAAATGCAAATTGTTATGTAAATTAGTTTGGTTTTTAATTAACTTATAAAACGAATAATTAAATAGTCTGAACTTAATGGAGATAATTAAATAACTAACTTGCAAAAAAAAAAAAAAAAATACTGGGTACAAGAGACAAGGGTCGTCGTGGTGGTATACAATAAGTAGGAAAAGTATGAAAGAACTTAAATATAGAAAAATACAAATAACATTTACACTATATTCATCAAATTACATGGCTACGTTTGGTGTGTGTGGGTTTTTTCGGGGACTTCCCCTTTCACTTAGGACTAGGTAAACTAATAAAAAACATCTTAAAATTGTTGTAACACTAACATGGGATCTATGGTCTTATGATATGGGCGCAATTATCTTAATGAAGTCGCGATTGCGCTCGTTTTGGTTGTTTCTGTGGTGTGGTCGTGGCCCAATCCAATTTGGCCAACGAGGGCAGGCTACTTTCATTGTAATTGTTATTATTAGTATTATTATTATTGTGACTCAGTGATGCTGATGGCACTTGTAGGGTATAGTCCTGGGGCAGCACAATGGGTTGTAATGTGCTAAAAGTCACCAGAGGTGGTGATACTGGAGCATAACTGAGGCGTCCCGCAATCTTATTATTATTATTATTGTTGTTGTTGTTGCTATTGGAATTGGTGGGTACTTTCGGATTGGCTACAGGGAGAGGAGATGGCGGCGCATTCACATTCAGAGCAGGTACATTCCTATAAAAGAAAATTAAATGAGTAAAAACGAAATACATCTAATGAAAGCTGTGGTGATTTTGAGATCCAATAATAATGGGTGAAAAAGGCAAGAGATTAAGCATTAGAATTGGGATTGTTGATGGTCAATAGCCAATTGAACACTAAAAACTACCATAAGTCTACTATATATATTGATTGACCCAATTTAAAATAATAATGAATTGAAAAAAAGTTCTTACGATAGATAAAAATAGAATAATTCCTTAAAGATTTACTAAAATAAAATTACATCTTAATAAATCAAAAACTTCCTTATAAAAATCGTGAAAGTTACCATGGATAAAATTGTTTTAATTTTTTATATACTAATCAATATATTTGGAGTCAGAATAGAATTCAAAAGTAAATTTCAGCGCAGCTATAGCCTCGTAATGTATCATATTCGTGGTTTGTATTTTATATGTATAATTATAGGTATATACACATGTGAGAATAATATTTGAGCAGCATTTTGAAGTCTTAAAACCTTTAGCCGGAAAGAGTCAACGTTTAAGCAAATCTTTATAATTTTAATTCAGATATGGATTATAGATATTTTAATAGTTCAAATTGGATTTCCGTAACTTATATTTTATGTAAATTTATGAATGTAAGTTAAGATAATATGAACACAAAACGCAGCTGTTTAAATATTCCAAAAAATTACTTCAAATACGCATTGTAAACAGAAATACTTTGATCTGACTTGAATAGACATATAAATAGACCCAGCATTGAACCGAATAAATCAGAACACTCAGCTGCTTCAAACAATCGATTCCCTATTATTCTTTGTATCCTTCCAATTCAAAATGAAGTTCCTTATCGTAATTTCCTTGATTGCTCTGTCCATTCATTTGGCTGCATCTGCAACTTCATCCACAACCACAACTGAAGCCACTACAACTACCACAGCTGCAACAACTACTACTGCTGCAACAACAACTACCACTGCAGCAACAACTACAACAACTACTTCAGCATCGGCAACTACAACAACAACGGCATCAAGCACCAACAAGAAGCGCTGCTGGAAAGGCAACAACTGGTGCCACACCCGTAGGCCAGTTAGAAAATGCCGCAATCCCAAGAGATGCCATAAGACCATCGTTATAGTCCGTCGTAGGAGGAACTAAACAATAAAATTATACTTGGCTTTTTTTTTTTTAGATGCAATTATTAAATATTCATGAGTCTTAAATCAATTTTTTAATGTTTGTCTTATCCATGGTAACTTTTTCGATGCGGTTATTCGAACTAACTACAAATTTCGTCATTATATTGATCCTATCAACAATCCCTTTTTTGTTGTTTTATTTTCTAAATTAGGTGACGTCTACATATAATTTTGATATTTAGTGAGTGCCTTTAAGAAAGAAGCAGACCTTGGTCATAATAATGATTATTTCTTGGCTGTATCGCCTTTACTCAGCTTAACTTTCATATTGACTGTCACTAGGGGCAGTTTAGAGCTAAGGAAAAGATACAAGAGGATGGTAGTTATGATTGAGGGGTATAGCGTATATACAGAAGCTTAATTAATGGGGGAATAGTCGGTCAAAGGTTCGTCTTGGAGAAATCTTACTTTTGCTGGGTGATGGTAAATACAGATTTACTGACAATCCGCTTGCCGGTGTGCCAAATGCGTCCTATATACTTGATGCGCTGAATGGCAATAATGGCCAAGGCCACAGTTCTGAAAAGGTAAAACAATAATTAGTATTTGAAGTGGGTAAAGACTTGATTGGAACTTACTTGAACAACTTCTTTTTGGACCGTTTTTGTACTGGGGTGGCCTGTCCGCCGGCCAGTGCTTGCATTGCCATTTGTTCACTAGCCTGATAGCTTTCCAGTGTCAGTTTAAGGTAACGCTTCTGATAGACCAATGCCTTGCGATGGGATTCAAGGCGCATATAACGACCCAATAGCTGACGGCAACGCTCTTCCACTTCATTGACATAACCATTGGCACCCAATTCCTCACATCTCTTTTGCAGGGCAATACGTTCACCGACCAATTCCTCACATCTTTTTTGTAGGCCAATACGTTCACCGACCAGACATTGAACAGTCTCGGCCATTTGGCGATTCTCCTGGGTATTCTCCTCCAGTAGTGTATTGATATCTTTCATTTTCTGCAAGAACTGGGCAGGCACTGTATCATCTGTGCTGTGGGCCAGACGATCATTGGCATGGGCTAATGCTTCCGCCAGTTTGGCCTCCCTTTGACCGGATCGACTCACATCAAACCGCAATTGGGTGATCTTCTGTTCAAGGGAGTCTCGAGTGGACTCTGCTGTTAGTAGTTTACCTTTGAGTTCATGAATTTCTGCATGCAGTTTGGTCAGCTCTTGATGTTGACGTGTTCTTGTGTTGGCACGCCGAGTTTCTGCTTCCTGCAGGGTAACCAAACGGGATTCAAGACTCTCAATTTCGCTGGCTTGCAGAGTGAGACGTTCATTGAAGTGCTCTAGTTCCTGTTCGGCAGAGTCTTTATCCCTGGCCAATTTCTCCATTTCCTGTTTAAGTCGCTCACAGTAGGCAATGCGTTCTTGGAGCTCTAACTCATAGCGTTGCTTCTCCCTTTCACTGCTTCTTTGGGCATCAGCTGATCTTTCTCTTTCCCTCTCATTCTGGGCCATTAGTAATTTGATTTCACTTCGCAATCGCTCGCCCAATTCAGCCTCGAAGTCAGCACGGGGAGATTTGCGCGGTGATTCGCCTGGTGATTTTAACAGTAATGAACTATTTCGCCTGCTTTCTGCTCTTTGCAATGAAGTCAATTGGGTTTGTAGTCTCTCACAGCGTTCCCTCTCCATATCTAGTTGTTTGTGGAGGTCATCTTCGGCATCCAAAGCAGTTTCTAATCGCTTTCGCATAGCTTCAATAATGACCACATCTTGTTCCTGTATTTCCTGGGAATGCTGTTTCTCACCCAGTAATTCCTTGCTAAGAGATTCACACTGATCTCGCTCTACAGCCAATTGGGCACGCACCGCTTCCAATTGATTAAGCAACTCGCGTTCTCCTGTAAAATTTTCATCCTCAGAGCCATGTCCATTGCCAGGTAACTGCTCCTCCTCAGTCTGTACTTCTTTTTGTTGTTGTCTCTTATCTAAATTATTCTCCTCTTCACTTTCAATTGCCTTGAGTATATTAGAGTCCAGTTGGGCCGAGTAATTCAGTTCCTTCTCCACCTGCTGGGCAATCTCATCAACTGAGTACTGTTTCGAGCTGTGCTCGCTGTTTTTAAGACGTTCCAAGTCCTTTTCCAATGCCTGGACTTGTAATTCCAAGGCTCGACAACGCTCTGTAGCTGCCTGTAGCTGTTCTGCTTTGGCTTTGATCTCTTTGTTAAGGTTGTGCACTTCGTGTTTGCGCTTAAGTACCAAGTCTTGATGAATCTGATCGCACTGTTCATGGGCAGCACTCAGACAGTGGAGTTCTTTGCGTAAAGTTTCTTTTTCTTCCGCTTCTTGACTGGTTGTCTCCAGAAGCTTCTCTTCTAAAGAGCCTATGCGCAGTCTATACTTTTCCTCACTCTCTCTATAGGTATTCATTCTACTTTCCTGTGTGGTAAGCTTATCCTTTTCCTTTTTAAGTTGCTCTTCCATTTGTTTCAGTTTTCTTGCCATTTCATCTAGATCCTGTTGCTTTTCCAGCTCCAATGTGGTCAACTTTTGCTTAAGTTGTTGAATTTCCGGTGGCGATACAGGTTTGGGTAACTCTGGTGTCTGCATAAGCATCATGCTGGGAGTCTTTATTTTGGAATCTTCGGTTAAATTGGAGAAGTTTATTTGGCGCGGCACCAACTCTGGAGTCATCATATTGCTACTACTCTGAGCGGCTATACCCTGGAAGTAATGGGGATTCTCAAAGGTATTGACGGGATGTGGCACAGCAAAGCCACTTAAATCATCTGTCCGTCTGAGTGTTAGATTTGCCACAGCCTCTTTGGAAATTTCCTAAAATGATACAAAGTGTATGAAATTTAGCAGGCCAACCCCTGTAGTCCTTCGTCTTGTTACTTACCATTGTCTGTTGCAGGAAGTTGCCACCACCAGCAACGTCGCTCATTTGGAAGGGTGCATTGAGGCTTCGCATTGCTGCACGACGTTCTACATCCGGCTCGGGGAACTCAGTAATTGATCCTATGTCACTTAGTGTACGTGCACTTAGCTTAGTACTAGCATCATGTTGATTTTTTCCTGCCGCTGCTGGCGATGATGGTTGACTCATCTCTTGAGCTGCCTGTAATTCTTTTTCCTTTGCCTCCAACTGATCGCGTAAATGATCAATCTCATCATTCTTATCGGCTAACACTGTTTCCATTAAGTCGGGAAGAGCCAATCGATTGATCATCTCAGTGCGTATCTTATCCTTCAGCTTAGTTATTTCAATACCCTTCTGTTGCACTTCCGCTTCCAATCGATCTACCAAGCTACGATCGGGTTTATTGCGAACCTTTAATTCAGTTTCCAAGCTGGTTATCTCATTCTTGCTGCGTTGTAATTGCTGGTGCATAGTGGCCATTTGTTTGTCCCTAGCTGATAATTGTTCACTAAGATTCCGCACTTCGCCTTGAAGTTCATGGACGCGTGCATGAAGATCAGAAGTGCCAGCACGATGCAGTTGCTCGGCACGCTGGCGCTGCTCCTCCAGTCGAGTTTGCAAATTAGATATACGGTGTGTTTGCTCATCCATCCGTCCCTGTAGCGAATCACGCTCATGTTCAAGTTCCTGTCAAATGATAGAAAATGAAAGCCAGATGAGAGTGAGTGCATTGTATGGTCAGTTGTGGGTGTCAATGGCCGACCTAATGGCCAGCAACCCTTGCCCAGACGTTTAATTGAAATGAAGCTGCACTACACTGACAATTTAAATAGAATGGAATGGACTGAAGTGTGTGCATGCACACTGGAGTAAGATTGGTTTGTATATAAAATGAGTCTCAAAATAAAATTTAGTTGTTGATTTTTTGTACCCCCAACCACTGTGCGCTCTCTCGGTCTCTTATTCTTTTTTTACCCCCTCTGTTGTTGTTTACACGGTTTGCATATGCGATGCGGGTGCAGCCTCCACCTTCTACTGCACTCCACTTGATAGGGAAGCGTGCCAAGGCATAAAGACAGAACTTATTGAGGCAGTTTTATACCATATTAGGCACCATTAGTCTAGCATCTCAATTTTATATATATATATTTTTTTAAGCTGTAAACAATAGTTGCGAGGGAGTGACATAAGATGCAACACTTTATGGCTGATGGAGATGAGACAGGTATCCCCCCTCCTCCAAAACTATGTTGAAGGAGGTTGTAAAGTGCCAAGTGATTTGATTTTAAGAATGGGATAAATGGGTATGGATCTGTCCGCTTGCAAACTATTTTTGTAATCATTAGATTAGTTTTGTTCTTTTCATAGTTCTTTAAATTTGAAGTAGCACAAACCGGGCAGACATAATGAAGAATGAAGGCAGCTATTTTTGACAGGCCAAATGTGCCATTTTCTTCATATAGTTCACTTCTATATATTTTTATTTTCGCAACTTGTTGTCTTTAAGTTACTTGCCAATTGGAATTGAAAAATTTTCAAATATTATGACAACCGTGGGGCGGCATAACAAATGCATTTATTTTATTTATGTTTTATTGCCCTTGTCAGAGTTTCATCAATTGTCTGCCCACTTGTCATGAACGTAAAAACCTTGGTCATTCTTCATATATGTTTAAAAGTATTTATAATATATAGTCATGAATACAATTATTTAAATATTAATATATTTTTTACTATCAGTAAAAGACTCACTCGTATGGGACTGGGACCCAGAGAGAAGTTGGTACGCAAAAACATCTTTCACTTGTCGCTAAATTAGATTATTTTAATCAAATTGGATAAATAAAATTTTGAAAAAACTTGTCACTATTATGAGAAGCAATCATTGCTGCGCTTCAGTCTACCGCTCTTAGTGCCACTCTGAAGGCAACTGTGAGCGGACGAGCTAACAGGCGAACGAGCGATGCTGCTTTGATCGTAAGAGTTTTTGAGATCGCTCTCCGCATGCAGTATCTAAATTTATACATATACATACGTTGAATTCGAAAATTTTACCCTATTAGCCGAGACACCAACCTATAGTTGTCATTTGCCCTTGGGAGCTTTCACTTTTCCCCACATATCTATACACAGACAGTATTTGTACTCACCACACGCACAGCACGCGTTTGTTGAACTTGCATCTCCAAATCACGTATACGCTTAATAGCTGCCTCTTCGACACGTGTATGACGATCCAATTTCTCGGCTACACGTTGTACTCCCTCCACTGATAGTGAAGGCTGCGATGGTGAGGAGCCTTCAGCAGTGGGCGGCTGTTTGCTACCATGAACAGATACATCCTCGGTGACACTCAAACTGCAGGAATTGGATGCTGTATTTGAATTATGCAGGGATTCAAGAGCTTTAGTTTTCTGTTCCAGTGTGTTTTCGATATCCCTCAATTGCTCGGCCACTTGATTGAGGATCAAACTTTGTTCCGCCGTTGGGCGACCTTGTTGCAGCTTATCTTCCAACAAACGTATGCGTGCCTGATAGCCCTCGCCTATATCTGTCTTTAGGCTATGCACTTCCTGTTGCAGCACATCATTAGCACGCATTTGATGGCTCACATAGTCCTCCAATTGTTTGGCCTTCTCATCAAGCACCTGTTCATTGAGTGCCTTAGTTTGTACTTGTGTTTCCAACTCTGAGATTATCTCACGCAGAACAAAGATCTTGTCAATGGAGGCCTTTAGTTCCACTTCAAATTTATCTTTTTTGGCATTCGCTTCGCTAAGCTGACGATTGACTTCACGTAGCTGTGACTCCAGTTGGGCATACTAAGGGAATTAAAATAACGAATTAGTTTAATTGGTTGTTGTCAATTCAGGCGGGGGTGGAAGGGTGTGTGGTGTGCGGTTGTTTTTTTTCCAAAATAGTGACTTACATGCTTCATCTTTGTTAACTTCAATTTTAATTATTTTTATTTTGCAATTTGTGCGGAAGGTGCAATTAGTTTTTTTTTTTTGATTTTACGTTTTTTTTTGAATTGGTTTATTGAGTGCATGCAATAGAGTTAGGAATTGAAAAATTAGTTACACATTCTGTTCAAAAGGTTCACAAAACTTATATATATACATATATAAATCGTGATTCTGTATGTTTTATGCACATATATATTTAAACCCTGTCTGTATGGGGGATATTATATAATTAGTTGGATGAATGTAATGTTCAGAAGAATGAAATTTGGTAAACTAAACTATTGCCAAATGCAATAGAAAGTATTGAAATTGGTTTTCTAATAAGTAAAACGAAGTTACTTGTTCCAACATTAATAAAAACTTAATAGAAAATTTGGATTATATAGTAGTTAGTTTAGCTTTTGTTAAGCCAAAAGAAAGGAAACCTTTTTAGTTCATTATTTCTTAAGACTGACATTGAAAATTAATTCTGTGAATAAATCAGAAAATTTGGGAATGTGTTAAAACGTTTCCCTAGACAATTCAAAGTATATATTTTGGTTTATAAATACGTCGGCACATGTCTTACAAAAGCTTTTCATATATATATACATACATACGTATATGTGAATGAAATACCCAGGCGCTGCCCTTGACTCCAATTGAAACAAAATAACAAAACAAAAAGAGAAAAAAAAGCAATCATTGGAATGGCTCTAGTTCTTGAATTATGCCTAACAGGTGCTGGATGATATTTGTAAAATTCTTTGTGGGCATGCTAGTAGTAAATTTGTGCAATCAAAGTGTAAATGTGCAAAAGTATATATTAAATTATATATATGTATATATTATTGGCTGATCATGCAGTGTTTGTTTTGGGGAAATAGTCCAAGTATTACTTAATCTTAAAAAATCATTTAAAAAAAAAAAATTATAAAGTCAATAAAAACCAACCGAAAGATAGAGTAGGAGAGAAAACCAAACCAAGCCAAAAGATATTTATATATAGGTATATGTAAACAAAAAAAAAACCGAAAAGAACACTATATGATACCAAGCCCATGACAAGTCCATAGTTATATTGAAAATGAAGTGTCCCAGAGACAAAAACTAACTGACTCACCTCCTCGGAGGCATTGGCATAGGAGCTGTGCTCTTTTTCCTTGTCACGCAATTGTGTTTTCAATTGTTCGATTTCGCGTTGGAACTCATCGCGTTCCTGTTCGCGTTCAGCAGCCTGATCCTCCAGGAATCGGCGTGTATCCTTCAGCTGCTTATCAGCGGTGTCAATCTGTGTGTATGTGTGTTTGTGTTTATATGTTGTTTTACGAGGGAAAGAGTAAGGAAGTAAGGATAGATTGCAGCTTTGGCTTACAACATTTTTATTTATAACTCATCAACTATTCTTCAACTACATGCCTCCTCTCTCTCTTTCTTTGCCGCTCGTACAGAGTGCAAACACAAAAGAACAAAAGGGAAGGAAAAGGAATAGTTCCCTATAAGTAATTATCGTCACTCACCTGTGATTGCAAATCATCGCGTTCCTTTTTGCTTGTCTCCACCACTTTATCGCCCTCACGACAGAAATCCTCAATCATTTGGAGTAATAAGACAGTAGCATTGCCCTGGTCCCGGGTCTCCTGTTTACTGGGCGATGACAGCAAATGGCGGGCCTTCTCTTGCAATGCTATAAAACTGGCCGATGACTGATCAAGTGCCTGCTCTTGATGGCTTTTCATGGAGCCCAGGCCATAGCCCTCGTTGTAGTCTGTGTGATTGAGGGAGTTTAATTGGGAAAGTTGATCTCTTAAAGCCTGCAACTCCTGGCCCAACTCTGCATTCCGATCGATGGTATGATTTAGTTGCTGCTGTAACTTTTGACGATCATTTTCGGATTTGATCAGACGATTCTTAAGCTCAACCAATTGAAAAGCCAACTCCGAGGCGTTGCCGACCTGCCGCTGTAAATCGGTTGGTAACGAACTGTGCGGTTTTATGGAATCTGGTTGGCTATTCTTTCTCTGATTTGCCACTCCCAGATATTGATCATTAAGTGAATTGGTACGCAAAAATTTTGATAACAATTGCTGGGGAAGAGCGGAGGTGGTTTTAAGCCCATCTTCAGCTTCACAGCAGAGCTCATGCTCTTGCTTCTCGGGCTCATCCACGGAATCAATATGATCACGTTGCTTATTCAGATCCTCAGATAAATGAAGCAAATAAGAAGCTTCTGATTTGAGGCGTTCTAAGCAATCATTTAAATCAAAATCTTCGCTTTGCTCCTCATTGCTTTTACTGTCAATATACTGCACTAGACTGGGATCCTCAACCACTTCTAAAAGGCTATGCACATCAGGCACAAGACGCAACTTTGAGGCTGTGCAATTGAGAGAGCTACTCAAAGTCTGTTCCAAATCCTCGCCGGCATCTTGACTGCGACTATGGACAAGTAAACGTTGCACTTCCTCCGATAGAGTGGCATTCAAATCCTCTTCACAGTTGGCCACACATTTTGCCAGCCGGCAGAGTACACTGCGAAAAGATTTTGAAAGTTCTCGCAGACCATCACGCTCATTGATCACCTGCTCTAGGTCACGTCCCGAATCGAAGGTCGAGTGCCGTTTATTCTTTCGATCCAATTGTTTTTCATATTCCAGTTTCAGGCGAGACATCTACCATGAAAGAAAGTGTTCAAAATAAATGGAATCAATTTTACAAACATGAATTCGTTTAAAATCTTACCTCTTTAGCATGTTTAATATTCAGTTGGGTAATTTCCAATTGACTTTTTGCCGTAAATTTTTCCCTTAAAAGGATCAACTCTTTAGGCCAATGCTGATCATCCACAGTGTTCTCCGACAACAGATTCTGTAAAAACAAAAACCAAAAAAAAAAAAAAAAAGCAAACAAAGTGTTAATTTTGTTTATAATAATTTCCACTAAAAAGAAATGTGTGAAAATCTGTTGAAGCATTTGAATGGGACACTGAAAAAGTTGGAGCAGAGCTTTCAAGGAAAAACTTTCTTTTTCTAAAGAAGAAAGCATAAATATTTATTGTTTATAGCCGGCAAAGGCATAAAGCCAAAATATTTACATTGTCCGAGATGAAATAAAATGATTTTTCCAACTCGTCGGAAACGTCGAAAAGATGTTTCTTAAAAAGAAAAAAATGAAAAGGGGGATAATACAAGCCGGTTGTACGTTAAATAAATCTTAATGTAAATGTGCCACACTCCATCACTCCACACAGTCATCGATTAGTGTGTGGGCAGAACCAGTGCAAGTTTTATATTTAAAGAGAACGGCATCTGAATCAATTGAATACAACTTAAAATACAGCTAAATGGCGCTTAAATTGAAATGAACGAGCGCGTTCGAAACGTCACGACAGTCCATGTTATGTCTGTCTTATCTGTCTTTCTTCCAGTGACGTTACGGGTTCACGATCCCTCGGCTGATTATAATTATTTGTCGATTATTTTCTTTGTTCACCACCATATTTAAACGCAATGTTTTACGCGTTTGTTTATTTGGAAAAATTTTTCTTTCATTTGAAGGTTTCCCGCAGTGATTTCCTTATTATATTTTTAAAGAGAGAGAAAGACTTTTGCATTTTATTTTCGTGACTTTCGTGCTAGTTTCATCAAATTTACATATTGTATGTACAGATGTATGTATATATATGTATGCTAGGTATACTTGCAGTTTTGTAATATTTTTAGAAATTTTACATAACAAGGCACACAAAATTCGCATAAATCTCCATACAGCCCACATGTACATGTAGAGAGCAAACACTACAGACAGAATGAAATTTCTTGTTCGCAATAAGTTTTTATTTTGCATGCTACAGGCTAATCCAAAATTTGTTGCAGGGTGATGATATGTTTTTTTTCTATTGGTTCATATTAAGTAATAAGGCAAGTAGACTATAGGCCTGATTTAATATCTGTAAAAAACAACAGAGATCTAATAGATCTACTTTTCCAATAGTAATCATTAGGGGACAATTGTTTTACCTTTGTAAACAATGGCAAACCCACGCAAAAGAATCCCCCAGCTGATATAAACATCGGGCTGTTTAGATAAATAAAAAAAATCGATATTAAACGACGCATACGAAGAGACATATCTGGCCATTCTGAAGTGTATAAAGCATATGGTAACTGATCAGCACAATAGGTCACCTCATTGCCATAGATGCTGGGTAAAAAGATTTGCAAGGTCATTGCAAACAAGTATTGAGTCATGGCCGCAAATAAACCAGGATTACTCAAAACATTCAACTAAGAAAGAGAAAATATTTAAATGTAATTGATCCTTTTCCCATATTGTATAAATAACTTACCATCTGCATACGGTATATGCATAGACAAAGTATAAACGAACTAAGTAGGATCTGTATCAGGGTACTTTTTGAAATGAAGGACTCAATTTCACGAGCTTGACGTTTGAGTCTTTGATGAAGTTGCACAAGTTTGACAAATTGCTGATGGACTAGCTCATCACTAACATTAGCCTGATGTAGTCGGGAGAAACGCATACCCAACACTCGAAGACATAGCGATAAATGTAACATTACATAACAATTTAGTAGATCCATGCTAACATTCGACAGACAGGTGAATGGTATAGAAACAAGTTCAAACAGATACGGATACCAATACAATGTTGACTGCTGCCAATCGAACAGTACCCACATCGAAAATGGCAACTCATTGGGAAAGTTGAACAAAGGTGAGATAAATATACAGGGAACTACTCCTAAACTGATTAAAGCGTAAACTTTTAATACTCGTATATATTTTTGATGTTCCTTTCCAAACATATCTTGTTCTTCCTTCCTGGCCAAAACGAACATCTTATTGTCGCTCCACTCCAAAAGAAGTTTATCGGCTATCTTTGCATAATACCAGTTATTTAATATTTTGGCTGCCAAAGCTGTTTCCGTTAGTGTAATGAATAACACATCCGCTGTATGCTCAAAATCCTTACTTAGTAGAGCTTCCATCCACATCAGAAAGTTTAAGACGAGTGTTAGAAAAAAATGAAGAATATACGGCTGCCATTTGCAGCATCTTTTCGCCCAAAACGAATCTTTAGTTAATTTACTTTCAGGCCATAAGCCGCAGAAGGCCAGAACTCGTACCAGAAATCTTGCTGGTTGTATATTATCGAAACTCATGATTTACTTTGATTGACCCCTATTCAAAATACTAACCTTATATAGAGAAATTAAGCCTATTCACTAATTGATTTATTTAAAGGGCGTGGCTAGAGAATTCAATTAAAATTCACTTAGCAAAAATTGCTACTTTGATAATTTGAAAATCGATATCAGTTGAGAGCGTTTATACCGAAAATAAACGCAGGACAAAACTTGAAACTAAATGAAAATTTTTCGGTTTCGCGTCGTTTTTGGATTTGATTTAAAAATAAACCCTAACATGGAACTGCGGTTGGGGAATTGTGGTGTGGAGTGAATGAAGAAATGGAGTGAGGTACACGACACTGTTTATAGATTTTGGAAGGAAAAGGGCAACGACTTTTTGTTAGGTTGTTTTTATGTTTTTGGGGAACAGTTCTTTGACAAAGTGCATATTGTTTTTGTTTAGACTGATCTTTGAAGATGTTTGAGTGATTGAAGGGCAACGAGATTGACATTCAAACAAATTCATTTAAGACTCGGTAGATATTGAATTTGTGTAGTGTATGTTTATTTAAAACTTTTGATACTTGAAACTTTTACTAGTTTTAAGCATCGTATAAACAAATTGATAAGCAATGAAATGATTTACTTATATCTGTAAATCTGTAGCGAATTAAGGTAAGCCTTGCAGATGGTTTAATATTTTAAGGCCACAAATTTAAGCATGTAGAAGCTCGTTGAAGCTCGTTATTAAAAAAATGTTGTATATATTACCCTCTGTAAATCAGAGAGTTTGTACTGCCATATCGTATAACCTTCAGAGAAAGAGATTCCAATAATAAGTAATCTTCGTATCTTTAATGAATCTATTAAGTATTGTCTTAAGTTGTCAATGAAACAATCGATTGAAACTGAAGCTTTACTTCGTAACAAAGAATCATACCGTTATTATACAAATATATAAATTTGATAGGTATAGATTGTATTTACTGGTAATATATATATGGATTGCGGATATCGCTGTTAAAAATTACAAAATATGAATATGGGCTTACATTATTCTTTGGATTCCGGTGTAAAAGAAAAATTTCCTTCACAGACATTAATATTTCACCGTTATATATATTTAAATTCAAATAGCCGTTAAACGCACAATTGTTACGGTCTATTTCAAATTGAATTAATAAAGTTGTCACTTTGAAAATGAAAAACACAAATAAATAAAACAACAACACAATCACTTAAAAAACAACAAGTCAATTTAGCGGTTTTTAGTTTTTTTGCCGCTTCTTTTCAACAATGATTTGCAATTAATTTAGTATTTGTATATAGTTTGCTCCTCGCGAACCACTTGAGGAATTTCTCTCACGCAAATCTTGAATATTCTCACAATGATTTTTGAGCTACAAATAAAAATCTGCACTTATGTACAAATTTATATATCTCTATATATTTGGTAAGATCCACACATGAAATCCGCGTCCGTGCGTTGTGAAGTAACGGAAAAGACTGAGCAGGCTCACCCAGGCACGCAGGCATATAAACGGAGATCAGGCAGAATCAACAGAACGGCCAGCGAGAGAGAGACAGAGAAAAGGGAGAACGAAGAAGCAGCACTGCTTGCCCATGCTTTTGCTTCTCTCTCTCTCTCTCTCTTTTCTCTCCGGCGCGAGTGAGTGCGTGAGGAAATTAATTTGAATTTATGATCGTTATTTTTTTGGTTGGAAGTGAATCGCACTACTAGTTCTATGTGGGTGAATGTGTACATATATACTTAAATAGGTATGTGTGGAATGAAGCTGCCTGCAACTCTCTTATTTAATTAACTCCAATTCAGTAGTACACTCTAATACTTCCGGCTTTGACATTAATAAAGATGGTGTGAAATCTATTTGGAATGGCAAGCACATGGTTTGTTTAGACAGAAAGAGAACATAACAAACATTAGCGATTGTTAAAAATTAGGGGAACAAGATCCAAAAAATCAACAGTACTACTATGTTCTATGCCCTTTATATCTTTATATTGACATCTATATACACAGTATATAGATAGATAGCTTTTAATTTATACCTTTTCGTTTAGTTTAATATTATGGTTTGCAGATTTTAGTCAAAAACGAATGTACCCTTAATTAAGGGTATACTTAAGACGCATTTCTGCATGAAATTCTTTTATACTATATGAAATGTTGGCAAACAGACAAAAAAGTAGCACTCCCCCATATGTTATTTTTTGACATCATAAGTGGGACATAAAATGTGTTTAACGAAAGGTTTACCACACAAAATATTTTTGATCTAAGCATAGAAAATTTAGCTACTCGGATTGACCTTCGGCATATTTATTTTTGTTTCTACACACAATATAAATTTTCGTACAATCAATGAAAAATATATATATACATATGTATATGTATGTACATACATATATACTTAAATATTTATCAGTCCCTATTTGGTTGCTCACTGGAAAGATCATTGACAGTGGCTTTAAAAATAGTCGCCCCTGAGCAACCTAATTGAAGGTAAAAGCACTTTTATGCTAAGGAGTTGAGAGTACTTTTGGCAAGCATTATACATAGATAGAGTGGCAAAACATGCGATATGCACGGTTTTCGCATGCATGGGGGATTATAAATAAAATTTCGATCGGTGAATCATTTTGCAGTAAATGAAAGGATGCAGATGCAACAGTTAGTTAGTTAGACATATGCTCTCTTACCTGTATTTGCTGTTCCAGCTCATTGGCTATATCCTGTCTGGCCAAAGCCAATTGCTCTTGTAATCTTCGCTCATATTCTTCAATTATTCGTTGTATCACCTGCGACTCGTTATTGAAATTCAATTCATCTTCATCGATGATGATGAGAGAAGCGTTGGGATTCTGTTGGCCCGCTAAATCTTCCTCTCCATCAACATGATCATCCATGTTCTCTTGATCACAGGTATTCGATGGTGCGGATTTAGGTGCATTCTTTTATGGTCAGGTAGTTACAAAAATTTTAAGGTTAATTGGGGGGTTATAAAAATAAAAGCAAGAAAAGACATGCATGACGGTTAGGTACAAAAGTTAGTCAATTGACATGACATGAACAATCATTGAACAGGGTGAACTGTAAATTCAGGTAGCTGTTAATCACCTTATAATCGTCATCTCCTTGCTGTCTCTCATAGAATTTAACTCTGTCGGATAACTTGCGTACTTGCTCTTCATGGGCACGCTTTAGTTCATGTATATGAGTTTGATAGAAAATCTTAAGGTCTGCTATCTCCAGGGAAATCTATTGAAAGGAATAAATTGCGAGTTATAAATTAGTTTAGCTCTCTTTTCTAATACATCGTTTTATGCTTACATTATGATTGCCATCTTTGGTGCCTGCCATTTGACCAGCTTCTCCAAGTGAATCCAGTCCACATGGTGTGATTTGCCGATGACTAGGACTAAGCAGCAGCTCAGCTCTTTTACGTTTCCTTGGTGAAGTCTCCCGGGAAGCGGCAGCTCCCTCCTCAGGTAACTGCTCTGCTTCCGAACATTCCGATGAGCTATCGCCAGCCAAATGTTGTGATTTATGCGAGAAGACATCATCAGAGAATTGTTTCTCCAGATCAGCGCATTTGTTTTCAAAATATTTACGCAACTCCTCCATTTCCTTAGCATGGGCCGCTTGTTGTATTTGTTCAGTGGTAGACTTCTCACTCTCCCATTGATCGCGACAAATCTTCAACTCCTGGGCACCTTGCTCTTTGACCAGGGACAATTGTTGATTAAGATAATCATCAAATTTGCGTTGAACCATTTGAAAAACTCTTTGTTCATTGGGTAACAGATATGTTTGGAATTGTTCGATTTGTTTGCTAAAAGCTGGTGTCCAATCAGGATGAAGGAAATCATTGGCAGGTGGCAACTGCCTTTCCCTTGAACTACGTGATGCGCGATCCGCTTCGTTGTCGGTGAGAAAATGTTGATCCAGGTCATCCTCACTTTCGCTTATTAAATCCATCGAAATCTCCGAGATACGTTGACTGGCATTCGGTTCCGGTTCCCAGGTAGTAGATCTTTTCACAGTCTCCAAAGCCTCATGAAGTTGGCGACGTAAATCTTGTAGCTCATCGCCGAGACGATTAGCATCCACCTGAAGTTGATTGCGACTATTTAAGGAATGCTGAAGGGATTCGGTGAGCTTGGCTATAATTTCATCACGACGCGACATTTCTACATAAATGTCCAGAGTCTGAAATAAAAACAGGAGTAAGGAGTCAAAGGAGTAATGATTATTTAATTTCCATAACACTTACCGGTCCTCCCAGTTCATCTTGTAGTGTTCGATATTCTGTGGAATTGGTCATTAAAGAACTGGTATCCCTGGCTGAAGCTGGACCGGCACTAGATTCTCGTCTTGCTGCATCTAACTGCATATTCAAGGAAGCTAGACAATTGTCTTTTGTTTCCAGTTCAGTATTAAGTTCCTGCACTTTGGCTTCCAATTGTTTTAGCATGTTGAGGCTGACCAAACTGGAACTGCTTCCAACTAAAGGAACTACTGGTTGTTGTAGGGTTTTTGACTCCTCAAGCGATGGTTCTTCTATAGTTGTGGTAGTGGACAGCAGCGACATTAAACGTTCACTTTCTTCCGTGATATCTTCCAGGACATCTTTGCTAAACTCATTGCTTAGAGGAATACGTTCCATTTGTTTAATTTCCTGAATGTTGCTTCTATCAGCCTCTCCAGTTTCTGTAGGCGAGAGTTTTGCTACATTATCTTGAAGGGTCTGCTGTTGGTTCATGGCCATCAAACGTAATTTCATCAATTGTAAGGAATTATCTTCCTCGTCATCGTCTTCGTCCTCATCGTCCACGTCTAGCATGGTCAATTCCAACGATTCGGCTTGTAACTGCAGAGTCGTCAATGCTGTCACTGTTTTGTTTTCGATAATTTGAATTTGTTTTTCCTCTTCCGCATCTAAATCGGTGATAAGTTCCAATTTCTGTGACGATTTTGTCGTCTCCTCTGGCTCGTAAGTGACCTCTATTGACTGATTAGAGGCTACAATTTCTTCTAGCGAGTGATCTTGTTCATCAGTCTCTCTCTCTTGCTCTTGGCTAGTGACTTGAGTGAGTTCATCATTCTCCTGCTGTGGTTCGTCAGCCAGTTCAGAAACATCATGCGTGGTACTTTGATGGCTCAAACTTGCTTCAGGAGTAATATCCACCTGTTCCACCTGATCTGGGTTTTTCGAAGGCTCCTCTTCCTCTTGCTCCTCATCTTCTGTCTCGTGACGGGAATGGATTAAATTTTTCCGTTCTAAAGGCAAACTAATATCAAAATCATCATCGGAGGACGCGGTAACGTCAATCTCGACTTTCTCATCTCCTTCTAACTCGATATTTTCCTCTTCCTCATCCGTTTCATCATCCACTATAAAATGCTGCACCAATTGGCCACCAGAGAGCTGAGAATCATCGATACGAAACTCCTCAGCATCCGCCTCTTCGCTGCTTTTGCTCACATCCACATTTTTGGCACTTTGTTCCTTTTGCTTTGGTCTAGCATAAGCCGCCGCCTCTGATAGAGATTCCAGTTGCTCCTCCACCTCACTAATCTCAATGGCCTCTTCAATATCTTCCTCTATGCTACTGCTAGTTGTGGTGGTAGCCGTTGTAGTAGTAGCCACCACATCCACACTAGAAGTTGCCTCACTTCTCGTTGTTGCTGTCGATGTCTGTGGCTCGGCCATATCAATGGTCATGGAACTTGTTGGCGGCTCTATACTAAACGAAGATACCGTCTCTTCCTCCTCTGTTAAACTCAAATTATTTTGTTGCCTTAATAGCTCTGATGTATCGGTTGATGTAACGGCGTACGGTGTGCTGCTCGATGTAGCTGCCGATGTGGTCCAACTACTTCTCGAGATTATATATGTGTGTGTTGAGTCGTTATCACTGTCAGAGTTGTCAACATTGTTGCTGGCCTCCGCATGTTGCAGCCCTTCTGGAGAATGCTCTATGTGTGGGTTGCCTTCTTGTCTAGATGTTTCTGTTGTAGTTGTTGTTGCTATTGCTGGCGGAATAGGCTTTTCAAATAGAAATGTCAATGTTGGTATAATCTCAACATTCACATTTTGTATGTGAGATGAGCGTATTGCTATTGCTGCTCCTCCAGCTGTTGTTGCTGATGGCAAAACAGATGTTGCTGCCGGTGTTGTGTCTTCCGATGCTTCGATTGCCTTGTAGCTAACGCTACCGCTCTGCGTGCGTAGCAATGAGGTAATCTGTAAATGATTTATGTGCAAACAATTAAGTTTTAATGCTACAATTTAATAATCAGACCGATTCCAATAGAATTCCCCAGAGAAGGATTATTTTCAATCTTATCACAATGTTGCTGATGGAAATAATAAAGAAAGGCTAGTCAATTTAGCTGTTTCTAAATCATTAGCACAGTAGTTTCCATGAGAAAATATATCAAACAACCCAAATTCAAAAGGCTTGAATTATAAACTGAAAAACATTATTTTTTTAATGTGGCACTAAAACTGAAAAACTCATTTTTATCCCAATTCCGCAGGTATAGCATATCATCCGATGCTTGGTATGCGGTATTTAAAATATTTTTAAAACGAACAAGTCAATTTTCCAAAGACTTATCATAAAAATGTAAGCTGTCAAAAAAAAATAAATGCAATATTTCATAATTGAAATTTGTCAAAGTGATAAATTCTATATTTATAGATTTTTACATATCGAGTAAAACTAAAAACTCAAACACATTTCTGGAACATTTATTAAGTGATGGAATTAACATAGGAATTCCTTCAACTAAACGATATAGAAAGACATCAATTTTTATGACCGAAATATGCCATTAATAATTGCATATAGTTTCGTATTTGCCAACATTCTAAAGTATATCATTTTGATTAAATGGCACAATGCGACCCAAGCAAAACGCATTTAAACACATGTTGCCAAAAATTTTGTATAAATATTTCTAGAGTGCCCCACTTGGCCCATCCAAAAGCAAAGCGGCACGGCACACATGTCGTCAAAAATGTTAAATTTTCATTGTAATAATGTCACCCCGTGTTAGACGATGTCAGGATTTCTTTTGAGGACAAGGGATTTAGGTGCTTAAGATGCTTGTATAAACAAAAAAATTATATAGCAATCTATTGGGCAATACGTTATCTCTACCCCACCCCCTAACCAAATCCAACATCTTCCATTTTCAAAGTTGTGCCAATCCCGACCAATTGACCCGCATCTCAAGTGTTTATTAGAAAAAATGCAGCATCTCAGTGGCTGGAGAGTGAGATGGCTTGGCTATGGGTGGTTGACTCTGCCCACACGCGTTATTTGATGGATTGCAGCTGCGAGTTTGTGCGTTGGTAGTTTGCCCTTTTTTTATATATCTTATTTTTCTTGTATAATTAGAAACGTTCAGGTTTTACTTTTGCTGCCTGCAAGTTATTAGAGAGAAGTTGCATATGTTTTCGTTTTAATTTAGTTGTATATTTTTAGACTTGAGGGCATTAATTAGAAAATATATATTTCTCTATCCACTTGAGTGATCTATCTATCTATGTTAGATGGAAGGTGAGAGGTAGCAGCGCCAGCACCAGCATCACTTTGTATGATGAAATTTTGAGGAATTTGTCGTCTGGAAATCCAATTAGATATAGGGGATGGATGAAGTTACGATTGGGTGGGGGGTACGTATGCCAATAAGTAATCATAAATGGAAATTGCAAATTTATATTGCACATACGCCATGTGGGTCAACATTGTAAACGCTTGAGTAAGTTTATATAAATTGAGTCTAAAATTTACTTGTCCCAAGTCATCATTCAGGCTTTATCAAAGTGCACAATGAACGTCCTTGAACTTGTCGTCTTTGGTTATGGGCTAGTCCTTTGGGGCGCCCATCAAAGGATAACATATTTTCCTTTCTTTTTTCCGCCATATTGTCATGGTTACGTTGGAAAGTTGATTTTCGCTTTTCTTTTCGTGTTGTATGCGTGCGATTAAGCCAAATTTTGTTGTTGCTTTTGTTTGGGTGTGACACAGTTTTCTATTTGATTTTTAAGATGCGATGGGGTTTCACCACTACTTCAGGCACGTCAATGTCAGGAAGACCTAGCCCAACCTGGCATATTATTTAAGGGGGTTTTGATTTTGTCATAAAACTATATACGGATATACATAGATACAATATTGGCAGGCACGCGTCACAAATTAATGGCTGACACGGTAAAACACAGTAAAAGGTCCAAATATGTGTAAGAAACCGCTAAATTGATTATGTGTTAACCGATTTTGTTTAGATAATGGTTTTATTGTATGGTTTATTGTACCTTACTTCGATTGAGCCTGATATTACTTCAAATTTAAGGAATATTTATTCTTTCGAATTCTTTCCAAATCTTCAGTTAAAATAAAGACTACAAAATCCCTAACATGGAAAACCTACAAAACTTAAGTTCTAAATAAATGTTAATCATATTTAATTTAAAGATCGATTTTCATAACACGAATCATAAAATCACTTTCGCTTAAGAATCCTTTAAAAGAGGTTTCACTGTAGTTTTTTATTAATGGCAAATAGATTATATGATTTATTGACACCTCTCGAGTTCGCTGCATGACGTAAAATAAAATAAAATGATTATAGGAGAATTTATCTATGATTGGAGTTTGAGAAACCTCGAGTAAAGAACCTCTTAATGTATCTAAAAAATACTAAACTTAACTTCCAAAGTTCTTTACAATAGTTTATACGAAATCTCAACACTGAAAATGATCATCAAAAAAATGCCAAACAGTATAGGATGGATAGAGATAAAATAATCTCTACAGTTTAATTTTTCAAATGATAACTCACATGTATTTTGCTCATCCTTAGTTCTTTACCCAATTAAATGCGGTTTTGTTTGTCACTCGAAAAAAATATTTGTACTTAAAGATACTTAAATGCTTCTAGCATTGTGCAATACATTTTATATGCAAATTATTTGTGCCTACTCCAATATAAATTGTGTCTCTGTGTTTTTTTTTATAACTTTACACTGATATCAGCGCGCCCTTCTTTTATCTGACGAACTACCGCACTCCAACCGACGGAAGAAATTGAAGGCACACGAAACAGGGGACCGCCTGCAGTGCAAGTTCTTTTATAAATAAACGACGTTCAATTCAAATCACTCAGCAGTAGCAGCCAGTAGTAGTCAGCCAGTCAATCCAAAAAGAAAAATCAAAAGAAATGAGCGGAGAGCAGAGAAAAATTTGCAACGGCGACGACAACGGCAACGGTTCCAAGCGGTTCCGTGCACCGAAAAGCGCGCTCCCATTTTTTATTTATAAACAAAAAAATGTGGAACATAAAAGCCTTGTGGGCAACATGTTTGTGGACTGAACAATCGCTATAGATGTGGCAAAAATACATATGTATGAATTTGTGGGCATCGTTTGTTGAGATGGTATAATGTTGATAAGCTATGCTAAATAGAATACAGTTAAGACTCCTACCATGTACCTTTGTAAAGGTTTTAAAGTATAAGGATTAGCTTATAAACTTATTGTAATACAATTTACGAATAATAGAGAAAAAAACCATAGACGCAAATTGCTGAGAGTTAAACTTAAAAAATAATAAAATGTGTATATAGTTTATACGTTTTTGGTGCTACTTATAAATATTCGAAGATATTGTACTGTCATGCCCATTAAAACGCTTTCAAGTTAAAATTGATCGACTATTAGAAAAGATATAAATGCCTGATTAGGATTTGGGGGCTTTAGTCAATATTTACTGTACTGGTGTAGGAATTTTTATGGGAAGGGCCTTGTGTCTTGTCTAACAAAAGTTCAAAGGCGCATTCAATTTTCGATTTGTTGTAAACAAACACACACGTGTATAAACTTTATGTGTGTGTCTGTGTCTTTATTTGTATGGATTAAGGAGGCATTAAAATGTTTGTGGAACGTATGTGTGGAATTTATTATTACATTGCAAGCTACTTTATTTGCTGTTTACCTACCCAGTCATAAATCGTATAAAGATTCATCTTGTGTGCGATTCTTTAAACTTGAACCATTTACATACGTATGTACATATATTACCATATGATGTACATTCTCCGATTTTATTTGCACCACATTTGCGGCCAACACTTGCCACTGTCAGTTAACCATATATATTTTTATATTCAACTTGATTCCGTTTCACAACGGACACACAACACAAAAACGATATCAACGATTTGTTTTTTCAGGTTATGTACACGAAAATGTTTTACGTAAAAATTTGAAAGAACAATAAATACAATAAACACACTTAAGGGGAATCTAACTACGTTCAAAAACTATGATAAACTTTAGTTATACATCTCAAGTTTACTATTTTTCCCAAGATGACAAAAATAAAAAAAAAAAAAAAAAAAGAGTGAATTTTGAAGTACAACTGAATTGAACAGTCGCACGTAACCGCGCCCGGCCTCTAATGCAACTGAACTCAACATCGGCCAAGTGATTCTTTTATTTTTGGGTTGTGGGAGAGAAGAATAGTGATGGGAAAGAGCCTACCCAATAACCAAATGCGCTCATTGAAGCGCAACACGACATGTTTTAAAAATACGAAATCGTAAACAAAAATACTAGTTTGGGGGAAGAGATCCAACACCATAATAGAGATATCTATATAGTTATTTGGTTGGGTGACGAGCGAAGGGGTTTGGAACACGAAGAGAAGGGGTAGCAAAAAAAAGAAATATCCGGCCATTAAAGGTTTTTATAATCTAGACTCTTTTCATACTCGGTAGAGCATTAGGTGGAGTTATTCTCAAAAAGGCAATGAAAAGTGTTAAAAGATTGCTTATTGACTTTAAGGTTAAGATTTACATTCGATTTTACTATGATTATAGACTACCCGTAACGTAATAAAGAGCCTAAATTGTTAGACTAAAGCGATATTTCTGAGCAGTTAAAGAAATATTGCAACTTTGACGCAAGATAAAAGAATACATTGACAGTTCCTCACACTTATTGAGACTTGTTACAAGTTTGGGTTTATTAAAAATAAACACAAATTGAAATGGAGTTTCACGTACTCCATAAGATTCGATGATAATGTTTAAATCTGACTACATTTAATAATTTAATGGTTCCTTTTTTATACTTTAAAATAGTTTATCATTTATTGTTTTATTGCTTGTTATTTGTTCGTGTATAACTATTTTATATATATGTATATATATATATATAATATATAGGTACATAAAGTATATCTAAAAATATAATTCATTAAGTGTAAAATTATTTATTCTTCATATACAATATATAACAATTGCTAATTGGATTTGTTTTTACTATCTAAGAATTTATAAAGTACTTTCATACTTTGTACAAAGGCAATTCGTTCATTTTGTTGTTGTTTTTTCTTTTTATAAAGGGTCCATAATATTGTCCTGGTATTACGATAAAAAATTCATCAATATAAAATAATGTTTTACACAAAATTTTGGTAATATTTTGCTATAGTTGAGCATTTTGTTGCGTATTTGTTTAGTCTTTAGTCAAAAAAAAATCGAATAGATTACGTTTTTTGTCTTTCGTAATGCTACAAGTAGTTCCATATATATTTATATATATATTTTTTTTATAAATCACAAATGAAGCTATACCAATTCGAAAAAGGCATAATAATTGATATATCGAAGGTCAATCGGGTCTGCCACCAACGGCGCCCTCTTTCTGCTTAAATTTGGTAGAATATTTGTAGAAATCGGACATTTCAAAGGGTTTGGTGACCTCTTTGTAGGGTTGGAATGTGGCCTGCTGAACCACAGTCATATTTTTCGGTGATTCGATACGTATATCTGGCGATAAGCTGGCAGTGGCCACAGCTAACGGAGGTGACACAAGAGCCGTTTGTACTGGAGTTAAACCACTAGCTCCAGGACCACCATTATTAGTATTAACGTTATTATTATTATTGTTATTGTTAACTGGCGGAGGTCTGGGCGGTGGTGTAGGTTGCTGCATTTGATGTGGTTTCGGTGGTAAATTTCGAAATGCTGGTATATCTAATGGCTCGAGAGGATACGATGCCGATATGCCAATAGTTTGTTCCATAGCATTTAGATATGACGTGGATTGACTTAGCAACGCTTTGGAGCTTGTATTCATAGCATAACTGGGGCTGGGATAACTGTGGTGGGTTGTGGGACGCTGATTGGATGACATTGAATAGTGACGGGCTGTTGATCCTGCCCCAGCCACAGACATTGATTGTGAGGATAGTTTGGCTCTAGTGGGTTTCCCACTATTACTATTGGCTGTGGCAGTTGCTGGACTATGCGGCGTCTCCAATTGCCTGATTACTGCTGGACCATCTAAGGATGACTCTAACCACTGCTTCGGCTTCGGTTTCTTTTCAATGGTTGAGATATCTTCGCTGGGTTGGGCAGCATAACGACTAGAAGCTAGCATATCGCTTGACTGAGACTTTACATCGATAATGCCACCCAATAGATGATGAGGCGGGGGAGTTAATGGAGGATATGCAATGTGAGATTGTGACCGCCAGCGATATTGCTGCTGCTGCTGCTGTTGTTGTTGGTGTTGCTTTTGTTGTTGCGGATCGATTTCCACCGATATGTAACTGGGTGCCAATGAGATGGCATCTAATTGTCGTGGCGAGGATAGCGGAGAAACATATTTCTTAATATTTTGACTGGATTTTATGAAGCCGCCCTCGTTATAACTCTGATGCGTGGGCGATAGATAATATTTATCGCATTGCACTATAATCGGTTGCTGTTGCGGTGCCACTTGTGGAGGTTGCCTCAGTGTGGCTACATTCGATGAGTTAGCCGAATACATCACATCAGAATGCATTTGATTGCGAGAAAATGCTGCACTACTCATCTGTTGCGGATAATGTGGCCTCATGTATTGCATTTGATTAGGTGTGGGGGTAGGCCTCTTCTTTAGGGCACTTTTCACTAGTGGGGGAGGCTGTTGTTGCTGGGACTGGGCTACGCCTATGATCAGCATATCTCCGCCTCCTCCACTCGGCTGGTAATTATCATACTCTGAGCTTCGATTTGATAATGTCTCCGATTGTCTATTATTGTTGTTGGCATTATTATTAATATTATTATTATAATTACAATTCGTCTGTTGACTTTCGCGACTCTCCCGACTGGTGGTGCTCTGTTTTCTTCTTAATATGGAACTGCTAGAGCTACTGCCCAAATCCTTATTAAGGGCCTGCAATTGTTGTTCGTTCTTATATTGTTGGGCCAATTGTTTAAATAATTCATCAATTGTCATATGTTCATAGTTGCCATTGATTATGGCTGTCTCCTGTTTCTGTATTTGCTGCAGCAGCCAACTATTCTCACTTAATCGGTGTTCCAGGGCTTGTTTCCGAGCCTCCAAAACCTCACGCTTGCTTTTTAAATCGTCTTCGTTGTTATTGTTAATATTATTATTGTTAATGAAATTGTTGTTTTGGGTGTGGTTGCAGTTACTGATGTTGCTGGTGCTGTTGCTTGTGCTGGTGGTTGGCGCTTCTTCCTCATCTTTAAGACTGGCCATTATTCTGCTCTTCGGCACTTTCAATTGCATCGCCAGTGGTTCTGCTTCTTCCTCTTGTGGTTGGGGGGCAGTAGTGAATTGAGTTGCGATTACGGTCCTAGAAAAGACACAAGCGCAGTCTTTGATCAGTTCAGAATCAGTATTTAGAATACTCTTTCTGCATTCTTGTTTGTTTTGTTAGCATTTTGGAATTTGTTTTTGTTTGGTTTGTATTAGAAGATGTGCAGTAGTAGTTTATATATGTACATATATGTAAGTATCCTTTTTCTTATTATTTCCACGCACCACAACCACCAACCAACTGCAAGGGTTTTATGAAGCATTTTTTGTTTTGTGTATGTGAAAAGTCTTTCCCAAAAATACAGATGAAGAATGTTGAATTAACGAAATGTGTGTCCATCCACCACCACACCCAAGGCTCTATACATAACACCAAAAGTAATGACTGTTTGGAGGTGGCTCGCTCTGCTTAGACGACGCTGACGCCGACGATGACGACCTTCATTAAACGTATGCGGTGAACTAACTTAATGCCAAACGTGAGAACATAGAGAGTAAGTGCTAGTACAGTGGCTTATCGTTATGGTGGGAAATGTGTTAAATGCCTAACTAAAAAATGCTTGCTCTACACAGCGGTTGTTTTTGGGGAGATCCACCCAAACGTGTTCGACTTAAGTTTATACATTTTAAAAGGATATTGCAAATATGATTAATATCGAAAAAACATGTTTTCATATATGAAATAGTTTTACTAAAGAAAACTTATTCCGTTTCTAAATTTTCTGATTGATATTATTGGAAATGAGCTTTAAAGCCGCAACTTCAAATTGTTCAATAAGAAACACACATAGAATGCCCCCACTGTATAATGTATAAACAAAACAAACACTCACACACACTCTCGCACAATACACTCCCGTGCGAGAGAGATCACCAACAACGACAACAACAAGAATCACGTATATGTAAGAAATAAAATTGTCTGATGCATAATTTACAAACATCGATCGATTCAAGCAAGCCCACACATCAGTTTACATAAAGTAATTCAGAAAAAAAAGGACTTACCTAAAACTATTAGACTTGTGGCTCTGCTTTGTTAATATTTCCGAAATGCTGGTTTTGTGGCTTGGCCCAAGATACAGAATTTTTTCACATGCGGAAATGCCTGCAGAATCGAAAAAAAACCTTCATTTAGTATTTCTCATTAACAAAAGGCATAAAAACAAAACAAAAAAAACTATTTGGCCAAAACAACAGTTACCCAGGTGAAGAGCGCACACCTTATGTCTTTCGTTGTTTTTTTTCTTGTTCTTTTTCCTTTTATTGCTATCGCATAGCGTCGCTGACGCCGCGTCGTCACTGTACTCCGTGCCCAATTCGAATAACTGCGGCGCTTAGCTTGTCCACTCAATAATTTTGTATTTAATTAAAAAAGTTTTGAGCAATTAAAGTGCAGCACTTGATTTGTTTATAACTAAATAGAAAACAATTAACCAAATTAAATGAAGAAAAAAAGTCTTGCAAGAATACACAGAGCTGCAATCGTACTGCTGCCTGCGCCTACATAATTGAAACAAAAACTAACACTACCACAGACAATGTAGGCCTTAGGATTAAGCTAGAGAACTGATCTAACGTTTGGAACTAGTTACATATAAATAATATAGATTCGGCGAATATTTTATGGTTGCATACAATGTTTAAAAGGTCTTTTAATCTAGAATCCATGGAGAAATTTTAATGTAATTAAATATTTTGTTATATATAAATTGTTCGCTTCTCGGTACCCATTGATGAATTTTGCATACCCCAGTTGTGAGAATGGCACTTACAGCTCGCGTGAGTCACGCTGCCAGTGTTGTATGTCATTTAAATATCCAGTGTTGCATACCGGTACACAGCAAAACGCGTTGCAGCCGCAAGTGAAGGTATTACAATAGACAAAAATGGTTAAATTATATAAATTGCTGTGTAAAGACAAGTAAAATTAAAGCCGCCTTTATGTCATTGCAGCTCTTAAAAGCGCTTCATCAATTAGGCAAAGCCAGAAGTCTTTTATATCATCTGCAAAGCCAAGCGAGGACCAACGAGATTAAGCACATTGCCAACAAAGCAGTAGCGGCAGCCGGAAAATCATTTTTTACAACTACAACAACATCAGCCACACAGACATCTTCCACACCGATACAAAGTTGGGGATCCAAAAAGCAAAAACGTAACGTTAAATTGCGATCCGCTGCAGCAGATTTCATCATGTCTAATCCAGAGATTGAGAAGCAATTGGCTCCTCTCAGAGAGCGTGTCCAAGAGCAGGGTAACCTGGTTAGAGAACTAAAAGCTAATGGAGCAGCCGAACTGGATGTTAAGAAAGCCGTGGCCGAACTGAAAGTGCGAAAGAAATTGTTGGAAGAGAAAGAACTATCCTTGACACCCAGTGTGGTAAGCTTCGACAGGGCTAAAATGGAAGATCTACTTAAGCGCCGCTTCTTCTATGACCAAAGTTTTGCCATTTACGGTGGCATAACAGGCCAATACGACTTTGGCCCAATGGGTTGTGCCTTGAAATCCAATATTTTAAGTCTGTGGCGACAATACTTTGCTCTAGAGGAGCAAATGTTGGAGGTGGATTGCTCCATATTGACGCCAGAGCCCGTCCTGAAGGCATCAGGTCATGTGGAACGTTTTGCCGATCTGATGGTAAAGGACGTAAAGACTGGTGAATGTTTTAGGTTAGATCATCTGATTAAACAAGCCCTAGAAAAACTGTGCAAGGCCAAAGAGGCTACAGCGGAGATAAAGGCCGAGTGCGAGGACATCATTATCAAGTTGGATGGCTATAATAAGCAGGAATTGGCCGACATATTGGCCAAATTCAATATCAAGTCACCATTGACTGGCAACGATCTGACTGAACCAATTGAATTCAATCTTATGTTTGCCACCCAAATAGGACCAACTGGCTTGGTCAAGGGTTTTCTGCGTCCGGAGACCGCACAAGGCATCTTTGTGAATTTTAAACGGCTGCTGGAGTTTAATCAAGGAAAACTCCCCTTTGCAGTAGCCCAAATAGGCAACTCTTTCCGCAATGAAATTTCACCCAGGTCAGGTCTAATACGTGTGCGTGAGTTTACAATGGCTGAAATTGAACACTTCTGTGATCCCAGCAAAAAAGATCATCCCAAGTTTGTTAATGTGAAAGAAGAAGTGATGACCCTCTATTCGGCATGCAATCAAATGGATGGTAAATCGGCTCAACAATTATCTATAGGCCAGGCCGTGACTTCCTCCTTGGTGGCTAATGAAACTTTGGGCTATTACATGGCCCGCATTCAGCAATTCCTCTTGGCCATTGGTATTAAGCCAGAGTGCCTAAGGTTCCGGCAGCACATGAGCAATGAGATGGCTCACTATGCCTGCGATTGCTGGGATGCGGAGATTCTCACTTCATACGGTTGGGTCGAATGTGTGGGCTGTGCGGACCGCAGTGCTTATGACTTGGGTCAGCATACAAACGCCACTGGAGTAAGGCTGGTTGCAGAAAAACGATTGCCTGCTCCAAAAACCATAGAAGTTAGTGAAATTGTTCCTAATAAGCAAGCGTTGGGCAAAACATTTAAGAAAGAAGCAAAATCCATTACCGAAGCATTGGTCAAGCTAACTCTTGATGAGATCAACCAAGTGGAAGAGCAATTAGCTAACAACGGTCATTACAAACTGACTCTTACTGATGGCTCTGCTCATCAATTGGAAAAGGATACCATTCAGGTGAAACGATCTTCAAAAACCGTCCATGTGGAGGAGTTCATTCCAAGCGTGGTCGAGCCCTCCTTTGGCATAGGACGCATCATGTATGCACTTCTTGAGCACAACTTCCAATGCCGTGATGGGGACGAGCAACGGTGCTTTTTCACGTTGCCTCCGATAATTGCTCCTCTGAAATGCTCTATTCTCCCATTATCGAATAACGCTGATTTTACCCCGTTTACTCAACAATTGTCTTCATCTCTGACGAAGGCAGAACTTTCTCACAAAGTAGACGACTCTAGTGGTTCCATTGGCCGTCGATATGCTCGCACTGATGAGATAGCCATTCCTTATGGCATTACTGTCGACTTCGATACTCTCAAAACTCCACACACTGTCACTTTGAGAGATCGAAATAGCATGAAGCAAGTTCGTATAGGACTGGAAGAGGTGGTTGGTGTGGTCAAGGATTTGGCCACAGCGAGAATTCAATGGGAAGAGGTTCTACAAAAGTATCCCATATTTGAGCAACAGGAGGCCACCAAGTAACAAAAAGAACGATAACTATGAACCACATTTTCTACTTCTACGTGCTTATTTATGCATTTATAATGTTTTTTGATATTAATCTAAAAGTTGTGTACAACATTAAAAAAAATATGCTTTTGCCTTAAATGCTTATTATAAATTGCAAATAAAATTGATTTAACTGTTTAAATTAAATTGACGTTTTTAAATTGTAACGTAAAATATTTGTTTTACCAACACTGGTTCATGCTAAAAAATATTGCTACGAGAAGCTAAAATAATAATTTTCTGGTCACACTGCATACCCATGTGTTTAACGCCACGTGCAAAAAAAAGTAAAACAAATTAACGGCGCAATTTTTTGCAATAGCAACATCGTTGAAGCATCTTTGTTGCTAACTGATTTGGAAAGTGATTATAAATTGACTCGCGAAAAAATGAAATATATCTTGGTCACTGGCGGCGTTATAAGTGGCGTCGGCAAAGGCGTTATTGCTTCCTCATTCGGAACATTATTAAAATCCTGTGGCCTGGATGTGACATCAATTAAAATTGATCCTTATATAAATATAGATGCGGGAACATTTTCACCCTATGAACATGGTAAGTGCGGAATTATATGTATAAAAACATATAATATAGGAAAAGAAATATATTTAGGAAAAATTTTCAATATGATTCGGGTGTGTGTGTATGCATGCACTTATGTTTGTACGCGCCTTGTCTGTTTGCCATTTATGTGTGTGTGTGTATATATATACATATATATTTGCCGCATTGGCAAAAAAAATTGATGCTGTTTTGGTTGTTGTGTTGCCCAAGGTCACGAGGCATGTTGCAATTAAGTGTATAAGAGACAACCACAGTATCGCACTAGTTATCATCTCGCTCTGAGCGGCTCTCTTTGTTTTGTTTTGAATTGGTTTTGGTCTAGCGCTTTGCATTGACTTATTCTTGTCACGCTTCATGTAAGTGTCGCGTAAAGAGTAATACGATTTTCGCTCACACAAAGCCTCTCAGCAAAAGACAGTTTGACTAAAAAACTCAACAGAAATGATCTTTACCTTCGTGTGCATGTAAATACATACATACACATAAATGTAAATGAGAATGAAAATAATAAAAAAAAACAATGCAATCGGATGTCAAATATAAATGTGAAAAAATGTTTTGTTTTTTAAAGAACAATATTTATTTTTATATTTGGTTTTAATAATATTAATTTTTTTTAAATGGATTTTAGCTTAACAACTAATAACGCTTTAAGATTTTCTGCAGATATTGAGCTTCGTCTTTCACTTGAAATAAAATGAAGGGCAGAAAATATCTACAGATACCTGAGTTGCCGGTGTTGCTAGAACAACCTGAGCGAGTGTACTCAAAGGTGGCAACTTAAGTCTGAGATCATTAAAAAACTCAAAAATATTGGCGTTTAAACGACCATATATTGCGTCAAAAGTTTCAATGTCAGCATAAATTTTTATAAGTTTTGCTGAGACATTATCTTCTTTGATTTCTGTCACTGTCTGAACATCATCTAAATATGCCGACAAGCGCGTCTTCTCTTCAGCTGAGGATGCAGTTGAAAAAGATGCTAGAACATTTTCTGCTGTCTGTAATAATAGAGTGATAATAATTATAACCTTTTAGATTGATTTTATTTGTTAATATAAGTAAATACTAACATGAAACATAAATGACACAGGACAACAATTTTAACTATATGCAATTTTTTTAAGTTTAGCTTTGCCAGCCCTTTTTGATCGTTAGTCAATATGCAATTAACTCTTGGGTCTAAAAGTTTTATCTCTCTTATCTTAATCTGGGCCAATAGTTTCTTTTTTATGAAATTTTGATTTTTTTCGCATGCCAATTTAAGTTCCATCCAAATGATAAAAAACTCACTAAAAACAAGATTTTTTTCTTGTAACTTTAGGGTAGCTTCATATGTTTCCTTAAACTTTAATTCAAGGGTGGACAACCAAACTTCGCAAGTGAGCCCGACAACAAATTTTACAACAAACAACAATCGGGGCAGAGAAAAAGGTTGCGATCGCGAGTCCGAGCAGAGGTCATAAATGTGCGAGTTTGATGACAGAGGGACGCACATTCAACTGAGGAACGCACAAGCAAAGATCTCGAGCTCGAGGATGGGTCAAAAATGTGCAAATTCGTTGGTGGAAGAACGCACAAGCAACTGAGGGAGGGCAAAAAGAAAAAAATGTCGCGAACTCGAGGATGGGTAATAAATGTGCGAGTTCGTTGGTAGAGGGACGCACAAGTAAATGCGCGACGCACACTCAACTGAGGGAAGCACAAGCAGAGAAAAAGGTCGCGATCGCGAGTTCGAGATGTGCGAATCGCAATCGCGACCCTTTTTCTTTTTACGCCTCCCCCTTTTGCTTGTGCATTCCTCTACCAACGAACTCGCACATTCATGACCTCTGCTCAGACTCGCGATAGCGACCTTTTTCTCTGCTTGTGCGTCCCTTTCTCTACGAACACGCACATTTATGACCTCTGCCCCAAAAATAACGGAAAGAGCTCGGTGAGCCAAGTGAGCCACTGCGTGCCCACCCTTGCCTTAAAGGCGTCAATATAAGACTTCATTCAGTCCCAATCGGCATCAACATAATAAAAGAGTCGGTAGTCAGAAACTTCTTTAAATCAACAAATTTAGTCATCATCAAACGCCAAGATTTTTGAGTTTTTTAATGATCTCAGACTTAAGTTGCCACCTTTGAGTACACTCGCACAGGTTGTTCTAGCAACACCGGCAACTCAGGTAGGTAAGGTAAAGATCATTTCTGTTGAGTTTTTTTTAGTCAAACTGTCTTTTGCTGAGAGTCTTTGTGTGAGCGAAGATCGCGACACGCATTTGAGAGCGTCACACGAGTGAGTCAATGCAAAGCGCTTGACCAAAACCAATTCAAAACAAAACAATGAGAGCCGCTCAGAGCAAGACCGGGTCTGCACAATCTTTTCGGTTATGTTACGAAGTAGAGCATATAAGAAAAAACTATCAACTGTCATTTTGCGAGCTATGATTTATATATATTTATGAAATAACTAAACATTATTTACCCATTAGTTTCTGTGCGCAGCATTTTGCATAATGTGCGACAAGAACAAATTTTATCGTTAATCTCGTTCACCAATTACACACAATTGCAACGTATGTGCTGCACATCTCACTAGGTGAATATTGGCCAAATCAATGGTGTCTAGTTCTTCCATAACAGTTTCACCTTGCGTATCATCGTTAAAAAGAGATTCCTCTGTAGCATTGTTAAAAATTTGAACCGCTTTTATCATATTTCTTCCGTTGTCAGATGATATGCTGTATGCATAAATGTAATATTAATTTAAAGCATACATATATTTTCTGTAATTCAAATTTTACTTGAAAATTTGTTCCAGTTTTATTTCATAATCCATTAAAATTTCTAAAATTTTCTGCTTTATGTATACACCTGTGTGTTTTTACAACGATTTCAGTTGTATAAAGGCTTGCATCGATTAACTGCAAATTTATACCTAAAATGAACTATAAATTGGATCCTTGAAGCATTCTCTGCCCAGAAAAAGAAATGGTTTTCCATCCGTAGTCACTATTTTAATAATTGAAAAAACAATGGATTCTTCACTCGTGAGGTATGATATTTTTCTTTTCTTTTTTTTACACTTTCTTGTAATTGAGAGTCCCCGCTCTTGCTCCACTCATAAAAAATGTCACCATGTTTTAATGTGAAATGCCATCTTAAAGTTGTTAAATACGTTTCAGACATTTTGAAATCGCAAACCTTATACATAGATTTATTTTCTTCGAGAATAAATCTAAAAAAATTATGAACTTTTTTATTTTCGTCCCTTTCCATTTCGTAAAAAATATAGTGCTCCGCACACACTGAATTCACAAACGCAATTAATATGTATAATGCGAACAAAAAGAACGCAACAATCGCGTGTGTTTATACGCAAAAGACAATTTGCTTCATTTAACTCAAGCAAACGATCAGTGTTTGACTTGAGCGAAACGAAAACAGAAATAACTGTCTCGCTCAGAGCGCGAGCGGGCTAAGCCAGACGCGGCAAAAACAGTTTCTGTCTGAGTCTTTTTTGTGTAAGTGAAAGCCACTTATTTGCAGACAACGAAAAAGTGTCAACAGTTATTTGCGAGCTATGCCAACAACAAACCGCACGTGTTTTGAGTTCTGGTTATTGCTCTATATCAATTGATTTTAATTTTTACAACTGTTGTCAACTAATTGTTTATAAACAAAGTAATGGAATGTATAGAGAACAAATACTATTGCAATTGTTTGCATAATGAAGAGTTTTTTTTGTAAACAAAAGCCTTAAATCGTGACAAACACACAAATAACACACTCAATGTGTGTTTCCTTCTCTCGCTCTCTTCTTTCTCTTCCGCTTATTTTCTCTTGCACTTTTTTTAAATCCTCCCTCAAGTGCAATACACGGGGTCTCTAATACCCTGTACCAATAGGGGAGTAAGGTACATTTAAAAATTAGAACTACTAAACAAGTAAATTTTGTTGAGTATATATATGTATATATTAATGATGCATTATAAAACGATTAGCTAATTGTTTTATTTGATTTTGTTACGTAGACTTGTTGTAAATTCTTGCTGATAACCAACCCCCATGCCGAACTCGCATTAAACTCCTGTTACTTAACGATCCAAATCTAATCTAATGGGGTAATTTTAAAGCGAATGTATAGAAAAGGTAACCGTACATATGTACATATTGTACATATTTTCATACATTAATGAACAGGTTACAGGGTATTTTTAAGGTCCAAGTTCTAGTTATTTTACGAATTTTAGTTTTATACTTGACATTGAAATCGAAAGTTTGTTCTTATTTCAAGTTTCCGTTTTCGTTGCCTTTCGTTTGCTTTGTAATTTTTTCTACACTTTGTTGTCTGAGGTTATTGAATCGGTTGATTGTATGTACGTATATGCATGTGCGGAGTGTTTAGTGGGAAAAGGAATGAGTCATTCACAACGTAACAAAATATGATAACATTTTTGCTTTTTATGCGCTGAATTGACATTTAACTGTACTGTAATGATTTCTTTTTGCCTACGTTATTTTGGCCAACTTTGGCGATGAACAGGACACAGAACCGGTAATAAAAAGTTTTCCTCCCTCACATTGGGCGGGTTTTGGGTTGCCGCCAGCGACAGAAATTTGTTTATGCAATGCGCCAATGCAATTACTTTGCCAATGTATGTGTAGCCGTGTGTTTGTAAGGGGGGTTTTTGTTTGATGTGTGTGTGTGTGTGTCTGCGTGGGTGATGCACTGCTGCGGGTGCATGTCACCCGCTCGATACTTTGGGGATTGTCTGTATGTTGCAAATACCTTTAATTACAGTAAAAACTGTGCTTTGACGAACAAGCACTAAACAATCGTCTGCTTACAATTTAACTGAAAAATATTACCAACGTATTTGTTTAACTGTTTTAGGCCACTTGAGGCTACTTTTTTGATGTAAGTGATACTTTTGCCCCTAAACATCATGAGAATTTTCATCAAGTCGAATTTTGACAGAATCATTCCGGTAGTGGAAATAAATATAAAAAAAAAACATGTAGGCCTTCGGTATAAACGGCGCAAACTTTACACAATTTGGTTAGCTTGAAAAGAGAGAGTGCAGATGTTGGCTCACTCCTTTCTGATCTGACGTATCAAGGTGGTACGGGTGAAAAGTGTCTGCTTGACTATCCAACCGGCAGCCGCCTGTCATTTGCAATTTTTCGCTTGGTCTGTGTGTGTGTGGGGCTCGATTCGGTTTTGGGGGTCGATTGCATTCAGAGTGCATCTATGTATGTGCATGCTTGTGTGCATTTCTGCTCATTTATTGTTTCGTGGATGTGGTATAGTGGGCAAAATGTGAAGAACGGGGAACTTCTCTTTTCGCTGTCGACGTAGGCGTGAGCGTAGGCATCGACGTTGCCTACTGCGGCACATGCGTGTACGCGTGTGCTTCATTTGTTTTGCGTTAATTTTCAGAGTGTGGGATGCCAAATGGGTCGCCATATTGCCCAGCCGGACCCTCCTGCTTCAAGGCTGGCGCTCTGGCACACATACATTCTCACACATATACCAAAACACACACAAACACACATACTCAAGGGTGTCTTTAGCTTGAGAGTTGTTGTGCGTTCCAGCAATGTTGTTTCAAGTTGCGTTCTCGCTTTTGTGCTTGTCACTCCTCCCGGCACAGGCATAGCCATTGCCATCACCATCGCCACCGCGACTGCCTTTGACACAGCCGTTTCACCTCCCTCTTATCGCAGTTATGGGAGCCAACATTAGCGTTTTTAGCCACAAAGAAGAGGCAGCAGCGTCTGGTGCCTGACTGCCCGCTTGCTTGCTTGCTTTTGCTCCATTCCTTCCATCCATATCCATCCATTCGTTGTTCGTCCGTCTGTTTGGGCCCGTCATCGACGCGTCAACATCGTTAGCAGCTGTTGCTCTTTGCGCTGTGCCATTAACTTGCCTGGCCGCTGCTGCCTTACTCCATCGCTGCCTCCTTCTCCTCCCGCTCTTGCTCCTTCTTCTCTTTCTACTTCAACATCACCGCTTCAACATTCTGTTTCAGGCCTTGCATTTGCTTTTCTGCTCGCGCATTCGTTACGCTCACGTTTTCGCGACGACGGCAACGACGACGACGACAATAATGCCCTGATGCCAGTGCCAGAGCCAGTGCCTCTGCCTCCGCCTGGTGCGTGTGTGTGTACAAAAATTAAATGGAAAATACCATTTCGTTGTCGTTGTTGTTGTTACTGCTGCTATATAGCAGGATGTGGCCGTTGCTACGCTCTGGCTGCTCCACTCCACTCCCCTACTCTGGCCTGCCCTACACTACACTACCCTACCCTACCCACATCTTAAACACGCACCCAAGTTTTATGTATGTCTCTATGTATATGTATGTATGCAATGTATTTGTCTTTGTGTGCGTATGTGTGCTATAGCTTCATAAGCTTCAATCTTAGCCTAAGTTCTTGCAGATGAAATATCTGCTTAAATATTTACACAAGTTCCGTGTATTCAAATAAAAAACGTTTAAGTCTGAAATCAAAAGAAGTTATCCCAAAAAAGAGTCATACATCATCGTCTTTGGAATCAATGTCACTTCACTGTAGTACACTTTTAGAAAATTACTTGTAGATATATGAAATGTATGTTTGAGAGTCAATGTTTTTGTTTGTACTGTTAACAAAAAAGATTTGTTAAACTATTGTATAACTCTTGTAATTTTTACAAATGAGATTTACTATTGTACATTGGCATACTAATTGTTAACAGAGATAGAAAGATCCTTTATACCAAGGATCGAACCTTTGATGTCGAACAAAACATTGGTTCTGACAAATTCTCATTACACCTTCGCAATGCTGCCAAATAATGTCTAGGGCCATCCCATCCAAATCCAAATTATTCGCATTCAGACATCCTTTTACAATCGTTGGCGTTGCGTCGCATTAGATTGAACGACGAGTCGCTTTTTAGCGTTGCACGCTGACTTCCCTGGACTGGCTGGCATTGGCACTGGCACTATGTAGCATTTGCTGCCTTGCCTACCTCCTGTGTCGCGTGATTTTAACGAGCCCTCCGCCTCCGCCTCCTCCTCATCATCATCATCCTACCGCCAGCCAACTCACCATGGTTTATGCTTTCCACTCGCTCGCTTCCGCGCGTTGATTGTCGTTACTGGCGTTGTTGGCGTTGCTGCTGGTGCTGTGTTCTTGTTGTTGTTGGTTGTTGGTTGTTGGTGTTGTTATTGTCGTTTTGCGCATGCAGCAGGCAAGCAGACCACCGGCACCATCTCACACACAACAAAACACACAAACACACACTGACGAGACGGTCTACGGCTTTGGCTTTGACTCTCTGCTGCTGTCTCTGTGTGTGTGCGTGCTGGTGTGCTGGTGGATAGCCGGCAAATGTCGGCGTCGCGCAATAATATGCCCAAAAGCAGCAGAAGCAGGCTGGCAACGATGTCGGCGGCGGCCGTTTTTAGCGTTTGTGCGCCCCCCAAAACGAGCACCAACACGAATGTACAATACATAATGTATGTGTGTATGTCTATGTGAGTGCGAGTGTGTATTTGTGTGTGTTTTAGTGTCTGGATGTCCGTGTGTCGCGCCGGCAAAAGCTTGTGGCGTGGCTTTGACTCGCCTGGGCCTCGCTGGCGTTTTTTGCGTTTCTGTTTTTTTTTTTTTTTATATATTTTTTTTTTGCCTGTCAGCCAGCCAGCCAGCCTCGTCGGTCGTTTCAGCTGCCGCTAGTTGGCACGTTTTGTTGGCTCGTTGGCTGGCTTTTGGGCTGCTGATGGCTGCAGCGGCGGCGTCAACGGCAGCGGCGCTTCGCACTTTGCTCTGCTGAATTTTCAATTTCAGTTGTAAGCTGACTGCAATCAGCAGTGGTTCGCATTGGTTTCGGTATTTCTGTCGCGTTACGCGCTCTCGGACAACCGCGCGCCGCCGAGCCTTTTGACAAATATCATAAACTCAACATTTGACAACAACAACAAAAGCAACTGCAACAACAATACGGTAACCCCACGAGCCTACCAAACTACCGACCCGCCTAGAGCTGACCTCACACTCTACCTTAACACTCACTCTCTCCTGATGTCCTCCTCTCTATGCCGCACACAGTAACCAACGTGCTGCGCTTCACGATTCGCGCTCAAATTTTGCATGTGTGTTTGAGGGCAGGCAACACACATTATTGATTTTATATAGAGCAACAACACAACAACAAAAACAATAGCAACAACAAAAATAAAAACCAACAGCCGCAACTTTTAAGCTAACTGTAGTTTGCTGTCGGTTCTATGTACACCACCCCCCATTCCGCATTGCCCACCCCCTTGTAATACTTTGTGCTAATTTTAATGACACTTAAAGTTGAGAAGGTTGAACAGAGCAGCAGCACTAGGGGCAGTTCTAAAACAATGTTGTTCAATCGTTACTTACATATTACCCATGGTTAATGTATGCACATATGTATATATATACTTATATTTATACATATAGTTGCCAAGATCTGACCTATAAATGAGTGTAGTCTAGAAGAAGTCTTATCTTGTGAAACCATGAGGAAAACCGGGCAATGCTGGACTTGCTGGCTGGCATTAAAGTATGGCTTGGTAACAATGATAAGGCAACGAGTAAAACTCACCGCCAATACAGTAATCTACGCTTTTACAACAATATTTAAACGAATTCTAATCAATTAGCGATCATAAAATAGTATACTAAACAAAATTACAAAGTAATGAACTAACGACACATTATTTGATATAATAATATATATCAATATGTGTATATAGTTTGGTAAGATGATTCCATGGTACATATAGAAGATAAACCGCTAGGAATTATACTAAAGTAAACCTGTTATTAGTCCCTTTCCAATGGATTACAAAATAAGATAGCGAAAAGAAGACAATCTTAATTGATTGATAATGAAACACATCATGTATGTGTGTGTGTGTGTGTGTGTGTCTTATGTGTCTGTGTTGTCCATTGGCTAGCACTAACCACTGTACTACTCCCAATTCGTTTGCCAATTTTCAATGCAGAGTGTGGCTATGTGACGACGATTCTCTGCCTAGTTCAGGCGCATAACTTTCCGGGGCATCGACGGCGGCCGTCGGCCAACTTGTGAAATTCTTGGCTTCTAGCAGCAAACAGCTCCAAGCACAAGCACCTCAGCAGCAGCAAAAGCAGCAGCAGCAGCTGTTGGTCCCCCTTCTCCTTCTTCTCCTCATCCAACTGTTGTTGCTGCTGCTTCTCCTCCTCCTTCTCCTCCCACTCTTCCTACTTCTGCTTGCCTGCCTGCCTGCCTGCTGTTGCCGGCAGTTTTGCACATAAAAACGGGCAACGACGAAAACGAAAATTTAACGACTGCGCAACGTGACGCATTATTTGTCTGGCTTGCTCTGGCCTGGCCTCTGTCTGCTTGCCTGACAGCCTGCAGCAAGCTAGCTGCCGCCAGAAATTGCTTTTGCTCGCTGGAATATGCGCCCGCCGCCGCCCCCCTTCCCTTTAACATCGCAAAACCTGCCCCCCACTCACCACTCCATTCGCAAAACGAACCACCGCCAGCCATTGCCATCGCACTCTGTGCACTTCACTCCACCCGGGGTAACCATTCGACATTGCTGCCGTTTTTAGTATTTCGCACTCTGTGCACGGCTGTGGCGGCTACGGCGGCTATGGCGGCGGCTGCAAACATTTTTGCATGACTGACTGAGTGCCGCCTGCGCCTGAGTCACACTCACATACATACATATAAGCACATCCAAACATACAAATAAACATACACACACATATAAACATACATACATACGTACACACAAAGTCCACCAGACGCTGGCACTGGTCTGTGGACTGGCGTGTTTATAATTTGATTTCGCTTCTTCCTTCACTTTTCTCTGTTGGAAGAGACGGTGGAGCTGGAGCAGCATTTCCTGTCGCGCTCGCTCGCTCAGCTCGTTTTGGATGGGCCTATCCAAAGCCATGGAATCTTAATGAAGTTATTGTATTGCACATACAGTGACTGTAAAACAGCGTTTAGGCTTCATTGATGAGCTTTAAGATCGTCCGACATTGTTGTGTGTGTGTGTGCGCGCGCTACGTGTGTGTTTGTCTACATCTGTATCGGTGTGTGCTACAGATATACTACAATAAAGGAGAAAGATAAAGAAGGAGAGCGGCAAAGAGAGAGAGAGAGCAAGAAAGAAGAGAGAGTGGAAGAGTGAGGCAAATAGGCATCTGTTTTACACTTTTGAACTTGCCTTTTGTTTCTAACTTCCATTCATTGTTAGCTTGCGAACAAGTGTTGCCAAACGGTAGTTCGATTTAGCGGAAAGGGTAGCAAGTCCAAGGAGGAGAAAGAAGAATGGCACCAAAAAAATCCACAATAGTTCTCAATGTAGAACAATTCATACACGATATTGAAGAGAGACCGGCAATTTGGAACCGTAATTTTCATTGTAATAAAGCATTCCTTGAACAAATGTGGGATGAATTAAGCGGAGCTCATAAATTGCCGAGTAAGTAAATGCTGATAACGATTCGATATTCACTTTATACATATATATATATATATATATATGTGCGTGTGTGTTTGACAGAGATTGTTCTCAAGGCCAAATGGAAGGGCTTAAGGGATAACTTTCGTGTGGAATATAAGCGTATACCACGTGCTGATAATGGTGATTTTTTAGTGGATCCCGCTATATTTGAGTCCAAATGGTTACACTATTACGCTTTACTATTTCTGAGTAAGTGTTTATTAATAATTGTCTCATACATTTGTTGAGAGCAATATTTATAGGGTATAAAGCAACATAATTGTTTACAAACATCTTTCAGCTGATCATATGCGTCATCGCTTGCCCAAAAACGAACAAGATCAATCCTTTTACTTCAATCAACAGAGTCAGGATTGTGAGAAAACTGTTGTGGAACCAGATCTCACAAATGGCCTAATACGTCAGCTACAGGACAGTGATGAGGACTATGATGAGGACGACACTGAGACCGGCGATGCCGTTGGTGCTGTTGGTGGTGATGTTGATGGTGATCATAGTGAGGGTAGTTTGGATGATGCAATGCCCACACCTCCAGCAGCACATCAAACCACGCAAATGAGCACCACACCCTTAGCCACAGGCGCTCTTAAGGCCCAACAGGAAGAGGCTCATCAACATGCATTGCTCAAGGCTGGATTGTTGCGAGCCCAATTGTTGGAACTGGAAAAAGAGGCTGAGGATTTAAGCAAAAAGCCATCACCTCCCCCACGTTTAGTGTCCATGCCAACACTCTTAGAACTACCACATAGTGCACACTGTTCGTCGCCCCCAGTGGTGACAACAACCACCACAGCTGCTGCTGCCCAATTGGCTCAGTCACAATCGTCTGGCACTGCAGCTGTTTTAGCCCCTGCCACAACAACATCTTCCGCGTCTGGCAATAATGCTGCCCTTGGAGCGAAACGTTCCGTGTCACCGCCACCACTCTATAATAAGGCACATCATCCGTTAGCTTCGCTAGCTGCCACACATCATTCGGCAAAGGAGCGTAATGAGGATTTCGCCAATTCAGGGACAGCCAATGATCATTTGAACTTCACACAACACTCCTATGCCAATGGCTTGATACCCGCTTTAAAGCTTAAGCGACCTCGTCTTTCCGAAGACAGTAATTTCAATGGTTCCTCAACCATGGATGCACCTCTAGTGCCAGAGGATGATGATTATCATTACTTGCTCAGCTTGCACCCCTATATGAAACAGCTGACAGCCGCACAAAAATTGCGCATACGCACCAAGATACAAAAACTAATATTCAAAGAACTGTACAAGGAGGATCTCGAGGAGTCAAAGTAGAGCTGCTACTAAAGCGTGTTTTCCTACGATAACATTTAAGACTGTACATAGAATGCACTAATCCCATGCCCCACGTTTCCCATTGCCCATCCCGAAACAATGCCCAAATTCACTTCACTTGCAGCCAAGCGGCAAAGTTTAGCATATAAGAATTATTAGTTTTAGCTGTATGCCATATGCTATTTTATCAATTTCTAGTTGAGCGTTGCATCATATCCGAAGGAGATCGGTTGAACGCCATTTATATGACTAAGCACAAAATACCTTAAACCAATAAAGGAGAAAAGAGTACATGTTAAGATTATATAATGTGTGTTTTGTAATGATATTTCACCAAATATCTATATAAGGTTTTATGGTACATTTCCAGGAATTTATACGTTACCATTAGCTGTAACTTTAAGCCAGCGTTCAAAAGGAAAAATGTAAAAAGTTAGCTAAGTTATTTCTGTTTCATCTTGATGATGATTTACAATTATATTTCAGCCTTAAATCCAATTTGAAATATTAGTTAGGATTTGCATGAATGGAACATTAAATGTGGTGCGTTGATGTAAGCGCTTAATATCGAATTTATTGGTAAATTTATTAAACAATTGACTAATATCGTATTTCCTTTCTCTCTTCCGTCTCTTTTCTTTTGACAGGCGAAGTTTATGTATTGGATGATGGCGCTGAAGTTGATTTAGATTTGGGCAATTATGAACGTTTCTTGGATATAACATTGCATAGAGATAATAATATAACTACTGGAAAGATATATAAATTGGTAATTGAGAAAGAACGCACTGGCGAATATTTGGGTAAAACAGTGCAAGGTATGTGAATTACTATCGAAAGCATTTTTAATCTATGTAAATGAAAACTAATATGATATTTCTATTATAGTGGTGCCTCACATCACAGATGCCATACAGGAATGGGTAGAACGCGTGGCTCAAACCCCAGTGCAGGGCTCTTCAAAGCCACAAGTTTGCATAGTGGAACTGGGTGGAACAATTGGCGATATAGAAGGGATGCCCTTTGTAGAGGCTTTTCGGCAATTTCAATTTCGCGTTAAGCGTGAAAACTTCTGCGTAGCTCATGTCTCGTTGGTGCCTCTGCCAAAAGCAACAGGAGAGCCTAAAACAAAACCAACTCAAAGCTCAGTGAGGGAGTTGCGTGGCTTTGGTTTAAGTCCAGATTTGATTGTCTGTCGATCGGAGAAGCCCATCGGTCTGGAGGTTAAGGAAAAGATAAGCAATTTTTGCCATGTTGGTCCCGATCAAGTCATTTGCATCCATGATTTGAATTCCATTTATCATGTACCTCTACTAATGGAACAGAATTGTGTAATTGAATTCCTCAATGAGCGACTCCAGCTTAATATTGATATGAGCAAACGTACTAAATGCCTCCAACAATGGCGCGATTTGGCTAGACGTACAGAGACAGTGCGTCGGGATGTTAATATTGCGATTGTCGGCAAATATACAAAATTTACCGATTCATATGCTTCTGTTGTAAAAGCTTTACAACATGCAGCCTTGGCTTCTCTTCGTAAATTGAACTTGGTTTTTATCGAGTCCTGTCAACTAGAGTTAGCTACTCTACAAAAGGAGCCCTCCAAATACCACAAGGAATGGCAAAAGCTTTGCGAAAGCGATGGTATTTTAGTTCCTGGAGGATTTGGATCTCGGGGCATGGAAGGCAAAATACGAGCTTGTCAGTGGGCCAGAGAAAATAGAAAACCATTACTGGGGATCTGTTTGGGATTACAGGCGGCAGTTATTGAATTTGCGCGCAACAAATTGGGCCTCAAGGATGCAAATACCACAGAGATAGATCCCCAGACAGGAAATGCTTTGGTTATTGATATGCCGGAACATCATACGGGTCAACTGGGTGGTACAATGCGTTTAGGTAAACGCACAACCATTTTCAGTGAAGGACCAAGCATTATTAAGCAACTGTACGGCAATCCCAAATCTGTGGATGAGCGTCATCGACATCGTTATGAAGTGAATCCAAAATATGTGCCACAACTTGAAAAACATGGCATGAAATTTGTGGGTACAGATATCGAACAGACACGTATGGAAATAATCGAGTTGAGTGATCATCCATATTTTGTTGCCACCCAGTATCATCCCGAATATTTGTCGCGTCCTTTGAAGCCTTCGCCACCGTTCCTTGGCCTCATTTTGGCTTCTGTGGGCAAACTAACCACATATATACAGCGCGGATGCCGTCTGTCTCCACGGCAACAATCCGATGCTTCCTCCGATGAAGAAGACACTGTTGTTGGAAGTTATCTAAAAACTCTCAAGATATCCCCAGCAAATACAAATGGAAATTTAAATGGCGGTTGCAGCACTGGTACATCGGACAACGAAGGCGCTTGTGGGGGTGAAAATAGTGGTTCAACTAATGATGGAACTAACAGTGATGTCAGCGTCTAAAGAACTTTGCAGCCTTGCATAAAATAATACCTTTTTTTTGTTCAATTGACTTGCAAGCAAATACAGAACTATTAGTTTATAAATCTCTTTTTAAAAAAATCCTTAAATATTAATTAAGTTACATTCAATAATAATTCGAATTTTATCAACTACGATAAATGTATACATATATTTTTAGATAAAGAAATATGAAAAGAAACAAGCAAACGAAATAAGCAAACATATTGTTCATTATCTTTACCTTGAGCAATGGCTCTCCAATTGCCAAACACCCTTTGCCATACTTACACATACACAAAAACATACACATAGTCAAAGACATATCCATATATATAGAAACATTGCTCTCAATCTTCTTTGCAACTGTAGCAAAGAATTAATCAAACGCTTCTTGATAATACTTAACGAACCCATGCTGGCCGCTGTGGTTGCTGCTGTGGTTGGTTCTTTGCTGCGGTTGCGGCTGTTGCTGTCTGTGACAACAGACTATAACTAAAGCAACAAAAATGTTTTACAAAAATAGCCAGGGCTCTCATCATGTACAATTTGCTTGGTACGGATACTTCATGGCTGTTGGCCAATTGAAACAATGAGCATTATATTCTTTATATACGCTACATTCAATTGAGGTACGTCCACGATGCACGACGCGTCACAAAATCAACAAGAAACATGCAGCAAGAGGCCATAAATTTAGGTTCCAGTGTCAGATCGGGTCTTGGTCCGGGTTAGAAAAAAAGACTCGTATACGAAATCGTCCCAGGAATAAGTGTAATCGAACAGAGGATACTGTAGTCACACCACTTAATGTGGTGCCGCAGGAGCTGTCTAAAAATGAGGAAAATAACGAAAATAACCGCCAATTTAAGGACTTTTGAAATGTCCATTAGCCAGAAAATAGTCCTTGTTGTTTAATGTCAACTGACTTTAAGAGGTCCTTGAAAATCCTTTCAACAGGCGAGAAAGAATGACTTTTCTCCCCAGATTAAATTGCTTATATCTCGAGAATCCTTTGAAGAATCAGGAAATATATGTCAAATAAATCTTACAGACAAGGACTATCATCTAGCCCTAGGACATTTCCAAAGTCCAGCAAAAAGCCGAGACTTTAGATATCGGCAATTTTATGTTATTCCAGCATTTTCAAAAATTTTTCAACTCGCTGAGAAATACATTTTTTTGGGTATACTTTTGGGGTGCACTTCTGATTCCGTAAGAAATACAAGTGCTGGATTCGTAGATGACCCCCATTTTTTATGATGCCAATCGATAGAGATGATCAAGGACATCCTAGCAAACCATGTCCTTTCGTCCTGCGGCAGGATTTGCGGTAGTTATAACTAAAAAACTAAATAAGGATCAACTTCTTGAAGCTATAACTCTGCAGGACGATGATCGATTTTCAGGACATGACTTTTTGGATTCTCCAGGAGCACGACTATCGATCTGCATTCAAACTTTTCCAGGATTCCATAAAAAATATCTTTGCAATTTTTGTAAGGGGGTTAGCCATCAAAATTGTCCAAAAATCAGAAAAGTCCTTGTAACTCAGCCATTTTAAGGACTATCGGGATGTCCTTTGGCCAACAGATAGTCCTTGTTGTTTAACGTCGGCTGATTTGAAAAAATCCTTGAAAATCCTTTCAACAGCCGAGAAAAAATGATTTTTCTCTCCAGAGCAAAATGCTTATATCTCGAGAATCCTTTGAAGGATCAGGACGAAATGTATGTCAAATAAATCTTACAGATAAGGACTATCATCTGGCCAAAGGACATCTCGATAGTCCTGCGGAGAGCCGAGATATCGTCAATTTTGTATTATTCTAACTATTTTTGAAATAGTTTAAGTATAATTTTTGGCCGTTAAGAGGCCGTTAAAATTTGAAAAAATGAATTTTTTTGTAGCATACTTTTACCTCAAGCAAATTAAATTTAAATTTTCCGTTACGGTTTTGGTTTAAATTTTTTGTAGCATACTTTTGGGCATAAAATAATTTTTGTTGCATACTTTTAGGCGCTTAACCCCGATTTTTGTAGCATACTTTTGGGCATAAAATAATCTTTGTTGCATACTTTTAGGCGCTTAACCTCGATTTTTGTAGCATACTTTTGGGCATAAAATATTTTTTGTTGCATACTTTTAGGCGCTTAACCTCGATTTTTGTAGCATACTTTTGGGCATAAAATAATTTTTTGTTGCATACGTTCAGGCTGGTCCCCGGAGCAACTGTTGCTGGTGCCCGCAACAACTGTTGCTAGTTCCGTCAGCAACTGTTGCTAGTGGCCGCAACAACTGTTGCTAGTCCCGCAGCAACTGTTGCTAGTCCCGCAGCAACTATTGCTAGTGCCCGCAGCAACTGTTGCTAGTGCCCGCAGCAACTGTTGCTAGTGCCCGCAGCAACTGTTGCTAGTGGCCGCAACAACTGTTGCTAGTCCCGCAGCAACTGTTGCTAGTCCCGCAGCAACTGTTGCTAGTCCCGCAGCAACTATTGCTAGTGCCCGCAGCAACTGTTGCTAGTGCCCGCAGCAACTGTTGCTAGTGCCCGCAGCAACTGTTGCTTGTTCCCTCAGCAATAAAAACATTTGGAAATATTTATTAAATCACAAAAGTCCTTGTAACTCGGCTATTTAAAGGACTATCGGGATGTCCTTTGGCTAGATGATAGTCCTTGTTGTTTATCGTCAGATGACATTTAAAGGTCCTTGAAAATCCTTTTAGCACCCGAGAAAAAAGGACTTTTCTTTCCAGAGAAAATTGCTTATATCTCGAGAACCCTTTGAAAGATCAGGACGAAAGTAACGTCAAATTAATCTTACAATTAAGGACTAACGACTAGCAAAAGGACATTTTGATAGTCCTGCGGGAAGCCGAGATATTGGCGATTTTGTACTATTTTTGAGATTGCTAAGGAAATAGTTTTATGAGGTATACTTTTGGGATGTATTTAAGATTCCGTATAAATTACAAGTCCAGGAGATCGTTGAAGACATCCTTGGAAACTGTGTTCTTTGGCAGGAAATACGATTCCTTGCATTTCTCACCCATCAGAGTCGTCCATTATTTCACTTGCTAAGAAATAAATTGCGGGAGTAAAACCTTATAATTGGATTACATGGCTTATGAACTAATATTTAATTATTTAAATTTTTAATTCATTTAAAAATGACTAAATATAGGGTTACTAAAAATAGGGTTAGCCATCAGAATTGGCCAAAAATCCATGAAAATAGGGTATTTTCGGGACGTCCTTCGGCTAAAAGATGTTTTATGTTTTTTGTCTATTATTTAGCTTGTTAAAAAAATATTTTCTGTAGTATGCTTCGTATGGAAATAATCGAAATGATCATCCATGTTTTGTTGCTACCCAACTTCATCTAAGTATTTCTCGCGTCCTGCCAAGCCTTCGCCACCATTCCGTTTAGCTGCACGGCAACAATCCGATGCTTCCTCCGATGAAGAAGACACTGTTGTTGGAAATTATCTAAAAACTCTCAAGATATCGTACATCGGACAACGAAGGCGCTTGTAGGGGTGAAAATGGTGGTGCAACTAATGATGGAACTAACAGTGATGTCAGCGTCTAAGCAACTACAATATATTTATACATATATTTTTAGATAAAGATATATGAAAAGAAACAAGCAAACGAAATAAGCAAACATATTGTTCATTATCTTTACCTTGAGTAATGGATATCCATTTGCCAAACACCCTTTGCCATACTTACACATACACAAAAACATACACATAGTCAAAGACATATCCATATATATAGAAACATTGCTCTCAATCTTCTTTGCAACTGTAGCAGAGAATTAATCAAACGCTTCTTGATAATACTTAACGAACCCATGCCGGCCGCTGTGGTTGCTGCTGTTGTGGTTGCTGCTGTGGTTGGTTCTTTGCTGCGGTTGCGGCTGTTGCTGTCTGTGACAACAGACTATAACTAAAGCAACAAAAATGTTTTACAAAAATAGCCAGGGCTCTCATCATGTACAATTTGCTTGGTATGGATACTTCATGGCTGTTGGCCAATTGAAACAATGAGCATTATATTCTTTATATACGCTACATTCAATTGAGGTACGTCCACGAGGCACGACGCGTCACAAAAACAACAACAAGAACCATGCAGCAAGAGGCCATAAATTTAGGTTCCGGTGTCAGATCGGGTCTTGGTCCGGGTCAGAAAAAAAAGACTCGTATACGAAATCGTCCCAGGAATAAGTGTAATCGAACAGAGGATACTGTAGTCACACCACCTAATGTGGAGCCACAGGAGCTGTCTAAAGATGAGGAAAATAACGATGCCATTAAACTCATACAACAACTTTTGCGTAAGAAATTGTTGGCTAAAAGCAATAATACTACTACCAGTCCTTCGCCGCAAAAGGACGAAGCTAAATTGGTTCCCTTGCCAGCGACACCCAAAAAGGATTCAAAAGATAATGAAATGAATGAATTTCTTAAATCTTTGAGCAGTAAATTGCAGAGAGGTTTGTTAGTTGCTGGTGGCTGATGGTTCTTAACTGATAAGTTTTTGTACGCATATAGCTGGAGGAGTTGGTGATTCACCTACAGCTACTTTGTTTAGCAATTTGGGTAAGCTTTTTAACCAAGCTCCACCCAGTGATGTGGAATCGTCCGACGATGATGCTGAATATATTGAGTATATATACAAGCCACGACAATATTTTATGGCTTCACTGTGTAATGTGAGTGTTTTCCCAGCATTTCCGGAATTTAGCTAAAAATACTCTAACTGCTCATCCTTAGAACTATGCTATATACAGTCAACCTCATAATCACATACTGTTATTACTGACAAAACTCTGGATTCCAAAAACATTCATGCCAGAGTTGTAATACAATTCTATAAGAACTAATTTTTATCCTAACCTTTCAGCTTTGCAAAAAGGATCTTTGTGGTCAGCAGATTGTACCGTGTACGCGTTGCGGTCTTAACTATTATTGCAGTGGTTCACATATGCAGCATGATCAAGGGCATCGCCAGTTATGCTATTCCCTACGTCAAACTGTAGAGAGTAATGGTAAGATGGTCTTTTTCGGCATAGTGTCATTAGATTTCATTTTCACCTTTTTTCGAATTCAGGCCATGATATGTTTTACAAGTGTGGAGATTTTAATCCCGAACAATTTCGTTCTTATCGCATTGTCTGCATTCGACAAGTGGAGAAGGCCATAAATCGTAGTTTGTCGGCAACGGAGCAGGAAGTGTTGCTATTTCCACTGATTTGCAGTGATCCTATGTGTCGGGAGCATCGTTTTAAGCGCCTTTCCTTGTGCACGAATTGCGGAGAAGTAGCTTACTGTAAGGATAAGCCAAATCATTTGATTGCGAGTCATAATCAATGGTGCCCATCGTATAGGCTCTTTAAGGCTTTTGTAATATTTCAATCAAAGTTTGGTCGTTTGGAGCCTTCATTGCCCAATAGGATCCTTAAAGATATACCCATGGCATGTTGCAACACGCGACAGATAATGCAAAAATTAAATTTCAATGTCCAAGATGAATGCGAATACGCTGCTTTGACCCAAGTGGCCACAGGACCACTTACTGCCTGGTATGCCTTAAAGTTATGCCAACGTTTGCGCGACGTCAAAGAGTTAACCATTCATTTGATTGGTGCCGAAATTGAATTTGAAGTGGATATTTTGCAGAAATGGGAACTCTTTATGCTACATATAATGCCAACGCTTAAAGTTTTAAATGTGGTTTTTGTTGGTCCTGAGCTAAATCCCAATAACATATCCTTTGATCAGCTTAAAAAGTTCAAGTGAGTGTTGTTTGGCATGGATACCGTCACAATGTATATATCTATATATAATTATTGCTTATATTCTAGATGCTGTAGATACTGTCGTAAGGCTCAAAGATCTGTAAATTACCATTTTGAGAATAGTCTATATCATCATTATTGTCAGGAATCCCATTTTATCAGTCCTGGTCTAGGTAATTTTTCTACTTACATGGAAAAGAGTTTCGTTGTTGTCATAATGTATTATTTTCAGTTTGCTTTTTTAACTCTGGTCTTTATCGGTCAACGGGGTACGCTCTGGAAGACACCTGGCCGGACACCATACAATCTACATTAAATTTAAAATGTCCAATTGTGGTGACTTCTTACACCAAATATGAGGCTCCTTTGGATATGTCACAATTTATAAATCAATCCAATCGGCATTTGAATATCGTCTTACCGCCTACATCTAATCCATTTGCTTCGGAGAAGCCGGAAAGAAATTTCATATCTGATCAGGAAGCACCATTTATGTTTAAGAACTTTTATTGTTTTGTTGTGGAATAGGAATTGAAAATAAATCTTAATTTATCGAATCGGACAGAAAGGAGAAATAGTTCAAAAAAAAAAAAAAACGGATTTTTACAACGCTCTGTGGGCTCTCACAAGCGCCATCTATATTTCTAGCAAAGACATTCACCATTAATTATTTAGTATTTTTTCCAGTAGCTTAAACTGTTGTCGAAGCCAGTTTGTAGTGTTGAAAAACATTCTGTTTAAAGCCGACCAGAGCACCTCGGCACAAGCGGGAACTTCAGGCAAATATTTTAAAAATATTTTGTTATAATTTAAGTCGACGATGAACATAAACGATGGAGACTTTAAAGATTTGCGTGCCAAGCTGGATGTTATGGGATTTAATCAGACATTGCCTGTACTAGCAATTCCATTGGTTCAGGCTTTGTTTGGCGATTTAATTAAGACCACGGAATGCCTAAGAGATACAAAAAAGCAAGTGGCGAGTCTCCTAGAGGTAAGAACATTTTTTTATTTTGCAGAATCAGGTCAAAACGGTTGCTAAGCAATTCAATGTGTTGTGGATTTATTTTCAAAGGAGAAGACCTGTTGGGAGTTGGGCATTGAACCCTACAAATGCGACAATTCTCGTTTACTGGCAGAATGCAACCAACTTCACTTACAATTTTTAAAAGAGAGGGAGGACTACGAACTGCGGATATGTGGTATGATTATATTATAATTAAATTTATCAGAAAAGGAAATTAGATAACAAGTACTGTTATTTCAGAGGCGGAAAGACGTATTAGAAACCTGCAGACGGATAGAGAGCACTTGCAATGTCACAATGTAGAAATGCAAAATCAAATGGATATATTGTTGTCCAAACAAATGGTTACTTCGGTTAGTACGAAGCGAAACCAAGGGCCAGTCAACCGCCATGGTTAGTAAATATTTAATCCTTTTTTCCTCAGTGCCATAAAAATGTTGTCAATTACTTTTCTATAGGTAAAAAACCCTTTATAAGTACTGTGCGCTCAGGCAACGTTTTACCAACTGTTTTGGGCTCAACTCCTAGAGAAAGTTTAAAGTGTACTAAATGCAATGCTGGCGTCTTTCAGAAAACCACCACTACCAGTAAGGATGGTGGAATTACTGTGACCCAGACCAGCGGGCAAGAAGAGATTGATAAACTTCAAAATGAGCTTACTGCTGCTGGCGAACAGTTGGAGTTTTATAAGCGCAAGGTGGAATCTCGTAATCGGGAAATAAGACGACTCAACGACATGCTTTCCGGCGGACGTCCGCCTGCTGCTTTGGCCAAAGATTGCTGCTACAAGGAAGTAGGAGCCTTGTCTCAAGACATTGATCTATTGCAGAGAGAAAAGACTGAATTAATGCAACAAATCCAGGATTATCAGGACAAGATGCATGATGCCATGCAGCGGGCTGTAAGTTCAGAAGAGGATAAGATTCGCCTTCAAACCCAAATGGATGAACTGAAAGAAACTGCTTTGCAAGTCGAAAAGCAAGCTAATTCTGAACTGGAAGCAATAGAATTCCAAGTTAGGCAATTGCAATTGGAACTGAAGCAATATCATAATCAAACAGATTCACGGACCAAGGAACGACTTACGGGAGGCGGAGCAGTGCCAGGTATTCAGAACGATAAACGTAATCTAAATGAACGACTCAATCTCCTTACCCGTCGCGAGGAAGAACTAGATGCAGTTAATGACAAACAGAGGAAGAAACTGCAAAAAATGAATGCCAAGATTACGGCTCTACAAAAGGAACTACGCGATCAGAATCAGCATACGGCACTCACAATCGATGAAGAGAAAATACGCCTTAAGTCTGAACGAGATTTCTTCCAAAAGGAATACCTTCGTCTAATGAGCAAATCTGGCTCGGATACCGAATTGGCATTCTTGCATGCACAAATTAAATCCAAAGATGAGGAACTTAAAGCATTGCGTGCTGAAATATTTGCCGGAAAGCTACAAATCTCACCGCAAAAGTGTCCACAATATGAGACAATATCAATTCCCCAATCCTGTAGCTCTACTGCCAATAGTAATCGTAGTGATTGTGTCCAGGCCGCCATTGGTCGAATAGAACGCGAACGGGATTGTGCAAGATCGGAGCTGGAGCGCGTTCGCTGCGAACGGGATACATTAAGGGAGAAACAACTCTGTTCTGTACAATTGCATGCCGAGGAATTGCAATCTCTGCGTCAGCGTAACGAGGAATTGCAGGATCGGTTGCGTCGCATGGAAAGGGATAATCGTGAATTGAATTCAGCACGTGTGCCGGCAGAAACCAATATAGTCCTACTTAAAGAAGATATCGCCGAATTGAAACAGCGTTTAGTATCTTTGCAAAATGATTTACAACAAACAAAAACAGAAAATGCGCAAATAAGGTAAGTATATAGGTAGGAATCCCCATTTCATTAATTGATTAATGGTAATCCCGTTAGTATGCTAAACGAGCAAAATGAACGCATCATTGCGGACTATCATAGCAAATTGATTATAGCTGAAAGACAACGTCAATCGGCGGATGTGAGGGCCAATTCCTTGGATTCGAGTCGAGAGACCAATCGAAATGAATTGTCCCAATTGCGTAGCGAACTCGGAACATTGCGTAAATCTTACATTACATTGGAGCATGAAAAAGATATACTTTTGGTAAATAACACAATGTGATCTAAATTTTATATATATGCATATACTATATTTATCGTATACCCTTATTTTGTAGACTCAAATCGATGCCAAAACGGAACGCGCCTATAAAATGGAATACGAACTAAAGGATTCCCGGGAAAAGAACTTATTGCTAGAGAAGAAAATACAAGAGTTGGAGGAAGAAATACAGTAAGTAAATGATACTAATTAAAATTTAACTTAAATTTACATATTTATTGGTGTAATACATTCATGGCACAATCAATCTCTTTCAATCCAAGTTAACCAAATATTTCTAAAAACCACCTAAAAGAGAATAAAACAATTAATTGTAGAGTGCGCACAGGTGAAGTAGGTGTGAAAGAAGAATTGAAGCATGCTTTGGATAGATATAGATATAGTAGTTGTTTGATTGGTTGGTTGGTTTAGGCTCATGCGAGGAGATTGGTACAGGAGGATAGCTTTTCCACCGATTGATTCAGCGTATTAGGGGACTAAAGTTTAGTTCATTGAGGAATTTCGAGTTGTGTCGCTCGATAGTTAAATACCTCGCCAGACTGACGCTTGGAGCACTGCAATTGCTATTATGTTTGGTTGTCACATCTGATGACTCATTGGTGGGCGTATATCCTGGTCGGCAGACGCATTTGGCTTTAGTGGCATAGGCCAGAACTGATGAAGTGCCATCGTTTTTGTATTTCCCTTGAGATTTGAGCGGCTCCAACCATTGACCAGCACCGCATGGCCCTCGGCTGTATAGTTTATGGCACTGGCCATTAATGTCGACCATTCCCGGCGTTGATTCGCATATATTCTGTTCTTGATCGCCATGTCCGGTTGAGCATTGCTGATCGAGATTGGTTAGGACACCAGAACAACCGCACATGCCATTATAGGAGATGCCATCTAATGATGGTCTAGCTGTGAAATCAAAGATTACCACCTGGTACAAAGAACATGGTCCCTGAGAGCCAATTCTGTAGCATGAATCCTCTGCTGGGAAATACAAACGATTCTTGCCACAGAAATTTTGCACACACGATGTTCCATTGACTAAAAATTCATTGGGGCCACATGGTCCTCGTGTATAAAGGCGATAGCAGATGCCATCTGTCCATGGAACATATCCCTCCTTGCACAAACATTTTGCCCTGGGCAAAAGCTGTAATGTAGTAGCCGTTTCCTGGGTCATTTCATCAGGTATGCGAAAGATGTGACCGGGCGGACAAGGTCCAGGCGTGTCTAACGGAACAACAAGTCGATAACTTTTGTTTTGTTCCATAAATTCCAATCAAATCTTACCCAGTTCAAAACACATTTGTTGAGATGGATAATAGTGCGGCAAATGGCGCTGACAATCACAACGACCACCAGGCAAAAAGATGTGACCCGGCGTTGAGCAAGGCCCTTTGGTATAATGCTCATAGCATGAATCCTCCGCTGGATAATAATAGGTGGCCAATTCGCCAGTATTTTCGCAGCGGCATTCGGCTAGCCCATCCTCATTCAATGTTAGCAGTTTGCCCCTATTGCAGGGTCCCTTACTAAAGTGGGCATAACACTTACCATCCCTGGGCCAAAAGATCATGCCCTCGTCACAGTGCAAGGGACTACTACAGGAGCCCCAACGATTGCCCGATCTACAATTCCGAAACATGCATTATAGTTAATCCCCAGCTGAAAGCCTTTAATGTGCATACCTTTTATCCTGATCTGGCACTGGCTTGAAATATTCCTTCATTTCGCATGGCCCACGCTGGTATAACTGATGGCACACATTGTCAGTTAGGGCGCTCAATGCTGTGCCCGGTGGACATCGACATTCTGCTGCCGGCAAATCTTTTCTTTTGGCACTGACCGGCGTAGGACTCAACTCCATGGTATCCGGACAGGGATAGCCTAATGTAAAGATCTTGAAACACTTCTTTAATGGTGTCCAATATAATAATTGCCAACCGCCAGCCATACTGGCGCATGGATTCTTTGCGGGGTCACTCCATGGCGGCGGCACAATGCCAGCCGATACCTCATGGCGAGGCAATAGCAACAACAACAGGCAGGTCAATAACGCACCGCCCGCCTGTAGTGCCGCCCAACAGATAAGCAACTTCCGTCGCCTCATTCGCATTACCTGAAAATTGGATATACAATTACAAAAGATATGGACATGACGCCGATGGAAATGGCAAAGCAATTGTAGTGCATCCAATCCAACGCGTTGGCTTTCACTCTCTATTTTACCCTCCAGGGGAGGTCTGGCCGATACTGTCATCTCATTATTTTGAATGATTGATGATTTTTCTATTGTCCGCAAGATGATATTTATTTATATGATGGAGCGCAAAGCGGGTCCAATTTAAATTAGCCAACCTGTTAGTGTTTCGGATTTTTCGGTTATTTCTTTTCTTGTCTTTATCTTATTTCTTTTCTTTTTTTGGCGACTAAAAAACAAAAGCAGAAAAACCAAAATCAAAAACCAGTAAACGATTCGTGCGCTGTTAACCATGACCTAAATACCCATTTATCTTGACTTCTTTAAGCGCATTGACCACCACCAGAAATCTTCTGTGGCTAAGTCCGTTGGCTGCTGGCTACATAATCGAACTCGGCTCGGCTCCATTTTATGTAAGAAGTGACGAAACCAGTAAGAGCAACAGACCAACAGACCGACTAGCCAACAAGCAGAGCAACCAAGCGCGGTTAGGTGTTGGAAAAATGTGCACTAGTTCCCCACTTTTCCGATACTTTGTTGCGGTAGGCCTGGCTCACACTGGGACTGAAACTGGGCCTAAAACTGGGACTTTGGTTGAGACTGTAGCTGACTGTGGCTGAAACTGTGACTGGAACTGGGGACTGGGTCCATAAATAATGCATTAGCCTAACCACAATAAAGTTGCGTGGTCTTTAGTGGCTTTTAACGTAATAGCAGACAACTGGTTTTCTTCCCACTCCTATACTTCTCTTCTCATCCTCCTCTTATTATCTTTTGTTTTCATCTTCTTCGACAAACTAAGAACAATTATTTTTCTTTTCAATTTAAGCGCACCTTTTGCACGTATCTCTTGTCTCGTTTTACTGTCGGTTATTTCCCAAATAATTTGAATTTTATCCGCGAATCACAAATATCACAAGATACACGGTCAGCGCGTCTTTTTTGAGGGTGGTATTAATTTGGATGTGATTTGTTTTGATTTTTGGAGTCCGCCCGCAATTCAAAACGCAGAATCAAACAGAGAGAGAGATACAGAGTGAGGGTAAGGCAGGCTGGGGAGAAGAGCGAACGACGGCGGCGGCGGCGGTATTCAAAACAAAAAACAAAAATAACGATCGAGCGACCGACCGACCGTTCGCTTAGACAGGTAACAGACATCTGAGCCCAATGGCCAAACTAAACCGGGCTTGGACTTGCTACAAAAATTAAAATCAAGCGCTCTTAGCCATCAGAGACATGCTCTTTGAGTTGCTTTGCTAGAGCTGTGCGATTTCCGTTTCATGAACTACTACTATGATTGTTTTGATACTCTACATTATTCACTATGAAAATAATGTGGATTAGTTTTTGTTTTATCTTTGAGATTATAATAGATGGATAGCAATAATCCAATATTTGTTATAGATATTGGATTAAGTTCAAAATAAACTTAACTATGAAATATGAATAAGAGTTGGAAATAATTATTCCTAGATATATTTTCTAAAATAAATTATTGATTTAAAAGGAGCTTGCTTATGCAGGGTATTTAAAAAGTCACATAATCTGGCTTCAAGGTACGATTTTTGGGTTCTTTTTTTTCTTTTTTAGCGCTCTGGAAATGTGTTAACCATCAAAAACGGGCAACCAAATGTCAGTCATTGTTTGACTTTAGCCTTTAAAATCGTCGGGTATTTGAACTTTGTTTAGCCTTAATGACTGACAACAGCAACAACAACTGACTTTGACTTGGCTTTAATATGGGAAGGCGAACGCCTGACTGTGTTCGTTCTTGAGCTTGCGGGTAACTAAGACGTGCCTGCCATTCTTAATTCTTTGTAAAGACCAGAAAAAGAGAGTGAGGAAGACAAAGAAAATGGGCAAGAAAGGGCAAGAGAGATAGGAGAGAGAGAGAGAGAGAGAGAGAGAGAGTAACTCAGGTTCTTGTTTGTAGTTTCATTTCCTTTTCTGATTTTCTCTTTCATCCATCCATCTATCCAGCAAAGTGACCACCCGAAGTCGGCAACGTGATTCAGAATTGAATGAGACTTGCACTGAAAGCAAAACCCTGCGTCAACAATTGATGGCACTTAAAGTTAGCCGCGATAAAGCCATCGCAGAGAATGGGTAAGATACAAGATGAAAACAAAGGAAAAAAAGACATTAAGATACAAGACACATGGTGGTGGTCATAGAACTACTTCCGCGCTTGCATAATCAAAGCTCAAATTGTTATTTTGTTATTTCATTAAATGTTTTCGTCATCATGTGATCACCATCATCATCATCTGAAACAGTAGGCTTATGGACAAACTTACTGATGCTCAGGTGGAGGCCAAGGAGTTGCAAAAGAAGCTCACGGACTCGGATGAGCAGGTAGTGAATATGAAACAACAGTTACACAAGTATGTTCAAGAAGTAAAGAAGGCTGAAGAAATACTTATGAAAAAGGTAAAATCATAATCTAGTCAATAATTAGTTATTAAGGCATGCCCGTATATGCAAACCTCGAATCTAGGTATACTCTCTCTTAAAGGATAAAGAACGTGAGGAGTTTTTGGATCAATTTCAATGCCTATCCCACGATCAGGCGGCACTTGAGGGCAGTAAACACTGTTTGGAAATCGAAGCGATTGAATTCAAGTAAGTTCGAAATGAATTATATTTAATAAGATATATAATCTATTATTCTGATCCATATCCGTTTTAAGACGACAAATTTGCGAACTGGAATGTGAAATCCGGTCTCTTAAAGACCAGCTACATTGTAGTAAATGTGCATTGAATGAGCTAGAGATACAATTGAAATCTGCTCGTGATGCGGGACGACGTCTGGAGCGAGAATTGGAAAATGCAAAGGATGATCTGAGAATACAAAAAGTTGATCTCGATGCTCGCAAAGAACTATGTGATAAACTGGATGTTGAAAAGGCGAAACTTAATGCCGAATTGAATGAAGTTAATGAGATACGCAAAAAGGTGAGCTTTAAAAGCTCTTTATAGTAGTCACAAATCCTTACAACTCACAAATACTCTGCGCTTTAAGTTAAAAAGTAACTTAGTATCTGTTTAGCTCTGACAAAGTGTAGTGTACTAACCAAAAGACCAAAAAAAAAAACTATTTTAAATGTCTGGCAAACGAAACCAATTTGCAGCTAGCAAAAGAATGCGATAAACTACGCTGGGATCTTCAACAGAGCGCTGCAGTTAATCAAGTTACTACAGAAACTACGGATGAAATGATTGTACGTCTGCAGAATGATCAACAACGTCAAGACGATGCCGAAGTGAAAGCAAAGAATGAAATGGAACGCCTTCGTCAATTGCATCAGCTGGCACTAGTATGAATTAATTTCAATGTTACTTCACTTGTTTATCCCATAATAAATGGGTTTTTTTTTTTTTAGAAAGAACTTCAGGAAGAGCGACTACGTTGCGCTCAGCAAGAACAATTTGCCAATGAGTATGAGAAACAAGCTCGAGAACTCCGTCAGAATCTAGCCGAGGAGCAGTACCGTCAAGCACGTACTCGTGAAATAAGTCCTAGAGTACCTTCAAAAACGCTGTAATCTACGTTTTCGTGCGTTTTTTTAATTTATTACATTATTAACTAAAATTTATTGTATGTGTTTTCTAGGTATACACAAATCCTAATATAAAATTTTTTTTTAAAAAACCGTAGAATTTCATCATTTTTGTAGCGAAAAGTGAGAAGAGTTTAAAAAAAGTTTTAAATAATTTAGAAAAAATTAATTATTTGTTTGTATGCAACGCAAGTACGTTTCTAGCATACAGGGACAGGCACTGAACGGGGGTATTTGCCTTAACCTATTCTGCGGTATTTCATCCTCCTCCTCAGTAAAGGAACAATCGACACACGTTACTTCAGTGTTGGCCGAGCTGCTAGAGCCTTGATGAACGAGATGTAATAAAATATCTATATATAAAAGGGAAACAAGTCCGAGGCAAAGTAAATAAGTTAAAAACTCACGACACGTATTCCCAAATTCCGATTCCGATTCACTGTAATAGCCCGAACGCATCTTATCTACAAGTAAACCCTGTTTATATGCTCTATCCCAATCGATAGTACTGCGTAGGGACTCTGCAGTATCTCTATTAATTCTGGTCTGGCCATTCTCATCATCAAATTTCACAGTGCGTATACGTTTTTGTATTATGCAGTTGGCATTGGTATTTGGATTAGATGGTGGTGGTAACTGATTAACAACATGATTGTCCAATTTCTGTGGTCTATTATAAAAACCCTGCTGAGCCGCTTCACTAGTGTTAATCCTATTTCGATTAGAGGGATGTTTTGAATAATATTGAATTCTCTTTTCTTTTGGATTATATGCCTGAGGCAATTGCCCATTATGTTGCTGCTGATAATATTGTAAGGGCGATTCATCATATGGATTCCAATTTACTTGATTTACCGCTGATGTATTGGATGTTACCTGCTGGGCAGTGTAGTAGTCGTAATTTAAGCTAGAATGTGCATCGCTATACTCAGAAGAGATGGTCCCTTCGTTACTAACTGCTGGATCGCAATTCAAGCGTTGCACACTTTGACTATAGGTGGCACATGTTTCTTGCAGCTTTTCGGGATTCGCATACTTTTTATAGGCAGTTCCATGGCTCCATTCATAGGAATTAACATGAGTTTGGGGAATGCGTCCCGTATTCGTTGGCATTGGGCCATCATAAGATTCTTCAGAATGACAAAAATCTTCCCATTGTTCTGTTTCTTCTGCGGAATGACTACGGGATGCTGGAAATCGTTGTCTATATACAGGTTCTTCAGGATTGCTTTCAAAATTCTGTCTATATTGCCTACACAAAATTCTCTCAGGATCCGAAATATATCTATCACAATCGTCCTCTAATTCTTCAGATGATTCAATGAGTTCTTTTGGTGTACATGTGTTTTCGTTGAGATCATGTTGTGTGGGCACATGATGTAGACCACCATAAGCTACCATGGGTTTCGATGCTTGTTTTGCCATTTGCTGTGATTCCGCGTTAATCCCTCCAGGGAATGCAGTTTGATTGATTGCAGATGGTGCTGTGGCGTTTTGTTGTTTTTGCAATGATTGAGACTGAAAGCTATGGTAAGACGATAAAGGTTCTTTGGGCTTGTCATATGGCAAAAACTGCTGCTTCCTCTTTCGATCCGGTGTAGAATAACCGGATTTATCTCCTGAAGTATGTCCTTCGAAATAATCTTTTGTTTGACCAGACGATAAAGACTTATCTTCTAAGCGGTCTACATCTGACTCGGCATATTGACGAACTTCATTATTTTTCACATGTTTATGTTGCTCCTTTTGAAGATCAATGTCAGCTGCCTGACTTGAGATAGGAGGTATCTCTGTTTGTGTAAGTCTTTCATGTCTGCCGCTGACTGGGAGATCGGTCTGTGTAAGTCTTTCATGCCTTTCATCTGGTTCCGTTTGTGTTCGTCGCTCTTCTCGTCTTGCTTCTAGGTCCGTCTGAGTGGGCCTCTCCTCTTGCATAAGGAATTCGGTTTGTGTCAGTCTTTCTTCTTGCTGTCTTGGCATTGTAGCAAATTGGCGTGCATCGTAAGATGTATCTAAAGATTCAGAGCTTTGACTTCTATCCGGTGTTTGTTTAATCTTTTGTTTTGCCTGATTACCATATCTGGATGAAGTATTCTTTTTGGAAGTTTGTGGTAATTTCGAATCTAAGTCAATATCCTTTGTTATATAACTGACACACTCCTTGTTATAACGGTTGGTTTCCTTTCGTATTAGTGGGCCACCTTCTTTATTGGATCGTGTTATGGATACCAAATGTTGTGACCACTGACGACATATGGATGTAGTACTCTCAATTTCTCCCGGTGATAAATTTATTCTTTCGTCGGGTGTTTCAAAAGAGTCTGTTTCAAAAGAAAGACGGTGCCCTTCTTTAGTACCCCAACGATCATCGGTGGGTTCCGTTTTATATTGCTTTTCACCCTTAAATGAAGTCGGTCGATGATTGTGGGCGGCTTGCGTTTGGTTTCCTGAATCGGAATATCGACCCAATCCCGAGTCAGAGTCTTTCTCTCGAACTTTCCCTCGATCCTTCTCCCGATCATTCTCACGATCTTTCCCTCGATTCTGGACTGGCTGCCGTTCCTGCTGCGGCAATTGACGACCCTGATCGTTCTGCGAATAAGCTGTATTCAAAGGTGATTTAATAGAATTGTCATCTCTTGATCCACGGCCAGGCGCAAATTGTTTTTCCTTCAATGTATGCGTTGATTCACCATGTTGTTTCTCTTTCATGGGACTTTGATCTTTAGATGTACCCGAACTAGTATCTTGTGATTGGTTCTTGAAATCTTTGGGTTGTTCCCCTACCTCATCTGGTGGTAGCTGTTGCCGATTATCACCCTTCGGTTGTTGCCTTTGATCTTTGGTTGCATTTGATTTTTCATTCTCTTCTGAATCTTCCTTTTGCAAAACAGAATTCTCTTTCAATTGTGGAATTTGGTCTTGATTCTGTTCTTTGGTTTTTTTTTTATCCCACGATTTTTGTTTTTGATTTCCATAAGCTGGGTCCTCTGCCTGTGAGGCCTGAACTTGATCTAATGATCGTTGTGCTTCCCTCTGTTTTGCTGTACTTGGAATAGGAGATGGAACTTTCTTAGAACTTTGGGAAGAGACCAATTTTGGTTGGGCTTTGTCCTTGACCCTTTTATTGGAAGTCGTTGCAATATCACTTTGTTGTTGTTGTCCTGGCTTGTTAACAATCTGAGGCATTTTTGCGGATTTGCCAGAGTCTTGACCAGATCTACGTTGATTTTGTTGGTATAATTTGGTTTTGTTGGGACTATATGAACGATTTGCGGATGATTGTAGAGTCTTATTACCAGAGGGTTTTAAATCTTGAATTCTTGTATAGGTGGGGTGTGCCTTGACTTCAGGACCTTCATCTTTAGTTGCAGTTTTGTCCCCTGCATTTGTTTTCTCATTCTCCTTTCGATAAAAATTCAAATATTGAGTATACATACGAGTCTTCTTCTCATTGGGTGGGGAATCATTACGTTTTGGCGATTTTGCCGGAACATAGTCTTTAATGATCATTTGCTGATTGTCAGTTTTTGTCGATTTCTTATGAATCGCATGTTCCTCCTTTCGTAGGGTTACCTTCATTATCTTTTCATGATCTTGCACCTTATACTGAGCTAAAGAAGTGGAATCGCTAATGCCAGCCTCTTTGAGTTTCTTTTTTACCTGATTGTCAAATTTGGCTTTTGCCAATGGTGATGGACTACGACTAGAAGTTTGTGAGCGTGCGGATGAGCGTCTTACCGATTCTTTTGGTGAACCCCTTGAATTATTTACATTGGAGGGAGATATTGGATCACGGGGATTTTGACACCAGTACCGGCAAAAATCTTCCGTATTTAAATCGGTCACACGTCTCGAATAATTAGGATACGCTGGACAGGGGCACGTACTATAGTTTTGAGCTTCGACATTATTTGGATAGTGCAGAGATTGCCGCTGACATGTAGATCCTATACCATATTGATACATTTGATTTGTGGCTTGAGACATTGGAGAACTGCTGCCTGGCGATGGATACTCGTAACAGTTGCAAGTAGGTGACCCATGGTATGGTTGATGCGGGTGCATCATCTGCGGTGGTTGCTGATTGCAATGTGTTGGGTATCGCCAGTTCGTTCCCGATTGACCATAATCGCACTGATAAACCGAACAGAGCGGCTCGATATCATTGGGAAAAGTGCAACCACCACAAATTCTCTCCTGACTACTATTTTCAGTATCCGCTTCCGCCATGTTCATTAATTCCTTTTCCTGCTTTGATGAAGGCTTCACACCCAATGTACGAAATCGTGGTCGCGATTCTTCGCTTCGTGTTATGGGATTACTTAGCGACAAACTTCGGTTGGTATCCTGCGGAACTTTATCGCTGATGTTTACAATTGAGTTATTGGTTGCCAAACTCTGGCCCCATGTACGATTGGACAGCGGCTCTCGCTGACTACTAGCCGATCTCTTGCTCTCCGCATTGATAAATATTTCGCGATAACTTTTTAAGCGTCCAATTTCACCATCAATTTGTTCATTCAATGAATTCACTCTAATCCGGGTCTGCACTATTTTACCATCACTTAGCGAGGATGATTTCTCTGGTGGAGTGTATTTCTGTTTCACTGTAAGTTTCTGCTTCTCCCGTCGATAAAGCTCACGGACTTGGGTTTGTGTATTCTTGATCAACATACGACTTCTAGCTTCAATAGAGATGCGCTGCTGCCGCTCCAACACAATACTGTGGGCTAATTACAAGAGGAAGTCCACCATTTAAGTATAATCGTGTTCTTGTAAATAATTTATAATTTTAGCCTACCCGCATCCTGATCCTTGGTCATATACCGGTTATGCTTATCCATGGACACGTTATAAAAGATTTGAAAACAAAATTAGGAAATTCATAACCAGAATTACATAAGTAGAAATCTCTCAATATTCTAAAGTAAATTTCAAAAGTTCCAAAAACGCATTTCATTTTCCCAAATTGACTACTGTGATTTAAGAATGAATCGGTTTAGCCACTAAAACTGGAACAGAGCTGGTATTAGTATATCGGTTTTGCGGTATTTAACTTTCCGTTTTCCAAGCATTGTCCATTTCCTATGATAAATCCCAATAGCACAATTTATAAAATATTTATTTTTTTTTTTTTTTAAATCCTTTTTTATATTTTTTCTTTCGTTTTGTTGTTGTTGTTGTTGCTGTTGTGTTTTTTCTTCTTTTTTTAAGAACAAATGAATTTGCATTCTTCATTTGAAAAAAAAAAAAAATGCTGTCCATTTCATGATAAAACAATATGGTAAAAATACTACAATAAAAAAAAGGCAAATTGAAAACAAAGAATAATAATAATAATAATAATAAAAATAGTGAAATATTAAAATGATAATGTTTAACAGTTTTAACAGTTTTTTTAGGCACCGTTAAAATACTTTTACAGGCTACTAGGCAATTAAGAATTCATTTTTGGGCGAGTCCGTCACTGGTCACTTGGTTACTGGTGTTCTTTTGGGAGGATTCTATTCATTGGCATTGGGATTGTGTGTTTGGGATACAGGGATTTGTGGTATAATTGTGATGTTGTAATTGGTGGTATTACATTCACAACATTTGCCATTGAGCAATGTAAGTAAACTGGCAATTGTTGTGCGTGGCAATAATGATGGCCAATATGATGGCAAATAATTGTTAATTGATGGTCAGTAGCAACTGGTATATGGATAACAAAAACTTTTGCAACGTCTCTTTGGCTGATGCCTCCTGGAGGTGCTAATTGCACATATTGATTTGCACCGTTTCTGCAAATCGAATTCCTTTATTCTATAAATATCGGCCAGGTTATCAAGTTCGGTGGCCGTTTTCAGTCCTCTTCTCTGATGTGCTTTTAATTTCTGCTGCGGCAGCTGCTGTTCCTCCTGATTTTCTTGGCGGTTGTCTTCTTTATGCTGTTGGTGCTCCATCAGTTGTTCGACATTATCAGCAGTCGCTGTTGTTGCCGTTGGCAGTAAGGTCTTAAGTCTACAACGTTTCAGTCTTACACATACAGAACGAACGCATTCCTTTTCTTTGTAATTTCTAATTGTGGCCAAATAGTGTTCCAATTGTTTGATTTCGTTACGCCTTTGATTGATTAGTACTCGATAATGCATTGATTTTTGGATGGCCTCGTTTCTTAAATGTCGATATTGTTCATTATCCTCACGGCGTTGGCGTATCTCTTGCCGTTGCCGGCTTAATAGTTCATTATAAAATCGTATATCCTCCTTTCCTACCTTGGAGAATTCACGACGTTTAAATGAATAAGAGCGCACAGTGATATCCAACTTATCATTATCAATGGAACTAATCGTATCGGTGGATTTACGAATACGTTGAAAACGCGGACTGGCACCTGAGCTGTGTGTGGAGGCGGGTGGAGTAGGTAAAACTTTGGCAAACATTCGGTCACCAGCCAGCAAGTGATCTGGAAAGGAATTTTATACTTAATAGAAGGAGAGAGATCTCTCTCCATGGATTTGACTTACCTTTGCATGCTTGCCATTTGAGAGATTCAAGGCGTTCTGTAGACGAGGCAGGAGAAGAGTATTTGATTGTTGGTTTTTTTTTGTTTGAGGTGAAGATAATTGAATTTTTGGCGCTTGTGGCTCCCATAGGCTGGTTACTAAATGTGACCTGTTTTTGACTAGATGAACCATTCCTACCGCTGCTCATGCTGCTGGTGGTGCTCGAAGAAAATGGCGTTTGTGTGGCATACCTCAGTTGATGTGTGGTTGTGATTGGAGTTGGGGTGACAGGTAGCGGACTACTCGAATAGAGTATGGAAGCAGTGATGTCATTTGGTTCTAATTCCATTTCTGTTTGCATCAGCTGCTCATCCTCCATTTCCATTACGACACCCTCCTCCTCGACCTCTTGCTCCTCAAGATCGTCCTGCTGGTGTTCCTCTACAACCGTTTGTACACTTTGATCTATTAGATGTGGAGGTATGGTGGTTGTAGTGGTGGTAGTTGTTGTTACCAAATGCAGGCTATCCGGTCGACAACTATAAATATTGACTATGCGGGGCAGTGTATAGTGTGTGGCAGGAGATGGTGCAGATGCTGCAGCCGGAGGTGGAGCTCCGCTAGTGCCTCTCTGATATGTACGCAAATTGCTGGGATAAATACGAGTAATGGGCACATAGTCATCCTCAATTGATGTGGCCGCTGTTGTACCCACTCCTGGTCCAGCAGCGGCATCGACATGTGTAGGCACATTAAAATCTACCTCAAACATTTCCACATCATCATCATCGGAATCCGAAACATCTACAATTTCCATGGAACTATCAATGCCCTTAAACAGAAGAGAGGCACGCTTGCAAGGCTCCATTTGTCGGCATTTTTGCATAATCTTCTGCAAAAAGGCTGGCGGTGATAATGGGGCAGTTGAAGGAGCCGAATTAAAGTATGGTACTAGACTATCATCTTCATCATCCGAACAGAGAACCTGCAAGAGACATTACAAAATGTTAATAAAGGCAGTTTAAAAAAAATTTTTATGGGAGATCCTTTTAGGGATTAAAACACTCAGTTATTATGTTGTAGTCATTTCAGGGAACTAAAAAGGCGACTAACTGCCTCTTAAATGTGCCCCATCAGACCTTTTACTAACACATCATAGTCATATTAAATGTCCGCAGCAAATTCAGCAAACATTAAAAAAATAAACTAACCACTTCAGTGTCCTGCTGCAGGCGATTATCCCTCTTGCTGGCTCCATGCAAATGTGTGCATGTAATCTTTTTCAAATACATTAAAATAGATCGAGTGGCCGTTCTCCTTTCTGTATATCTGGGCAAAAATCTGGCATACATTGGATTCAGGATTAACGTTTTTGCTGGCCTCATGAATTTCTCAGCGAATTCCATAATTTCCTCACGTTTGCCCTCATTTCGCTCCAGACATTGCCAATAGTAGAATATGACAATATATTCGATGTAGAGCTTATCTGGCAGTTCCGTTTGAATGATCACATTTGAGTTGGTGGCCATTGGTTTGGTCCATTGAGGAAAGAGATGGCTAATGGAAAAGGCATTGTTTGAATATATATAAATGTGTAAGGAAACTATGGCATTCTGCTTCTAACTACTTACCTGTATAATGTCGTCATTATTTTGGCCCTATTGAACAATGAGGGTATGGCCAAAAAAGTTCTCAACAGATTCTCCTTACTCTTTGCCACATATGATTTCAATGCCAAGCTGATACGATCTAAAATTGATTCTTCACGCTCCAGCTGGGTTTGGGCGGCACACAATTCACTAGATATATAATAGGCCACAATATTGGTCATGCGGTGACAATAGACTCGATCTTGATGCATTGACCGGCTTATGGTATGTATAATCTCGGTTTGAACGTTTAGCATTTTAGCCAGCTTGCGGCTTCTTTGTGGGCATTGTTTGGAAATCTCAAAAGAGATGCGCACGGATCTAAAGAAATGCCGCAATAAGAATGCATAAGTATAGGTTTGTATAAACATATGTATGTACATATGTACGCATATATAATCACTTACTGTTCATATTGCACTAACAGACGCCTCATGCGCTCCTGGAAGCCATCATCATTAAGTGATGCGATGATATCAAAAGTGATCCTACGCAACTTTTCATTCAATTCCACAAATTCCGATTCAAGCTCAGAGTCATCATCCACTTGGGCCACCATACTGGCCGTATCCGTGTCACATTCAGAGATCATAATTCTAAAAAATAAGAGGTTGGAAATGAAGAAGCAACACCAACGACAAAAGTATACGGGACTTTCACTACTATTTGCTGCGACATAACGGACTCACCTGGATTTCTTCTCCTTTTTTAGGCTCGAAATTTAGCTACTCCCAACACTAATGCGCAACACATTTGTTTGTGTTCGACACATATTATTTTATTTGTTTTTTTTTCCTTTTTCTAAATTGCAATATATGGAAATTGTTTATACACTATGAAATCCGTTTTTATTTTTTTTATTTTTTTTTGTGCAAGAGCAAGAGAAAAGCGCGTTAAGGTTTATGCGTTGGCTAGTTTGCAATGTGCTTGTACAAGTTCACAAATTCAACATCGTAATATAAAGGATACACTATAAATTGCAAATTACTAAATAAAAGTATTTCGGCGGCGTCGCAGGAATTGCTTATACGCTTTAAGCGGTGTGGCAACAAATAAAAAACTGGAGTAAAAATTGCTAAAAGTCGTCATTACAAATGTTCTTTTTATGGCATGTGTTATCTTCACGTGTAAGCGCTTTCAGTGTTGGTAAGCACAAGATTCAATTAGAGATGTGCAGTGTAAATCACGAGTCACGGACAAAATTCACAGTACGATGTTTAAAATGTATTTAAAATACTATGCTTTTTAAACTGAATTTTGTTTGTTTTTGCTGCTGATGCATATATATTTTCTGATTTAGATTTTAGCTAAAAGTTTTATGAATTTTACCACAGTAGTGTTAGTCCCAGAGTATTAAAAAAATATATATACCAAATCGATGAACCATCAGAAGGGTAAAATAATATGTACATTATAATAATAATCATAATTTAAATCCGGCTTCCGATTGCGTTTTCCGGTCGTTAAATAATGTATTTATAAATTTATTTAATTTAATATAATAGGCAAATTATTTTGTTGTTTTTTTTATTGTTGTGTACCAACTTTATTTATATTTTTGTTAAGTTCTTAATCAGTTCTTTCAATGATTCTAAAAATTCCAAAAATAGAAAACTTAAAGAATTACATATTTAAAAAAGTTTAGCTTTCGTTTTTGTTTCATTTCTTCAATATAAATATAAACGCAATCACAAATCAAATATTTTTAGAGAGCGTTGAAAAGTTGTTGTTATTTGTATTTTCCATTATTTTTGGAGAAAGTTCGATTTGGAGTACGATGGGGCCAGCTGTCCTCACTGGATGGTGGAGGATATTCTGGCCCCACCTAACGAAATGTTCTAATTTCTTTTAAAATAAACTACAGAATGTACGTTGCTATATTGTTGTTGCTGATCTTGTTGGTGCTGTTGTTGGATTTTTTTAAGTTTTAGTTTTTTTGTTAGTTGGATTTACAATTCATCCTTCTTGGGCGCCTCTTCTTCCGTCTCCTCTTCACTCTCCTCAGTAGCTTCAGGGGCATCGGCGACCTCGCCATTGGCATCAAGGAACTTAACGAAATCATCTAGAGTCCTGTCCAAACTGTAGTCGATGACTTTGTTGTCATCCTTGCGGAAGTATTTGATGGTTGGGAAGGAGGAGATCTTAATGCTCTCCAGCTCATTGGCAGTGGAGTCCATTTTGGCAATGACAATATCGGCATTATCCTTGTACTTCTCGGCGAGTTCATCATAGATGGGAGCCAACTGTTTGCAATGGCCGCACCATGGAGCATAGAATTCTACTAGCACCGATTTGGTCTTGTCCAGAGCTACACTTTCGAAATTGCTGGAGACGAGTACCTTGACGGGCTGTTTATCCCAATCTTCAGGTAATTCCTGAGAAAGCAGATGCTGCTTCAGTTTGCCATCGAGGAATTTCTTGAGGAAGGCCTCAATGGTCTCAACTGATAGATCGTTGGATTCGGGCTTGTATTTGGCCATATCCTCTTCCAGCTTAATCAGGCGAATGGTGGGCACTTCTTCCTTGTTCATGCCGAAGAACTCAAAGATACGAGTGTGATCCTCCTCATCCGAAGAGATGGTCACAAACAGAATATCATCGCGGTATTTCTTTGCGATCTCCTTTAATGGATCAACGTGAGTCTCAATATGACCGGCCTCCTTTGAGACAAAGAAGAGCAAATGCGATTTGATGGAACCACCGAAAATCTTAGCGGCCGACTCATGGTTAAAGTCTACAATCAGAGGCAGCGACTGCACTTGGGCAAATTTCTTAAGGTTTTCCTCAGTAAGTTCACCTTCGAACACAGATTTCTTATCATCGAAAGGTTTGAACAGGATCACACTGTTATCCTTAGCCTCGTATTTGGCCAAAACTTCAGCATTGCTGCTGACACCAAAGACAAACGAGTCCAGAGCATTGGCAGCCTTGGTGAAGGTTTTGGCTTCCTCTGATTCGGTATCCTTGAAGAAACCAACGATGGCAATTTCATTATCCTTAAGGAATTGTACAGCATCAGCCACACTTGTCAGATCCTTGGCTGGTGGGCCAGTCTTCTTGGTAACCCAGGCAATAATATCAGCAGCTTGACGTCCACCGCTATACTCAATGGGTGAGCCACTGCGGAAGAACTTTAGTGTGGGATAGCCACGCACTTGATACTCCTCGGCCAGTTCACCCTCAACGGTAGCATCTACTTTAGCCAGCTTAATTGGCGATTCCTTCTCAGCCAACTGTTGAGCAGCCTTGGCATATTCGGGAGCTAGGGCTTTGCAGTGTCCGCACCAAGGGGCATCTAAAATGAAATTAAAATAATTATTAATCTTTGGTGAATAAATTTATTAAGTTTTGATAAATTATTCTCTATATAAATGTATATATATATATGGAATATCAATTATGCCGGTTACTATTCGTTGTAATTATTATTATTTTTTTTACTAAGTATTTTACAACATTCATTTATTCAATTATTTTAATTTTAATCACTCATTTGTTTTGTTCACTAATTAATGATTAAATTTTTGTTAAGAGCATGGAAAATTGTAAAATATTCATGATAAAATGAAGCATTCCCTCCACCTCCTTTTTTCAAATATAATTATTTGCGCTAGATTTGCCATGTCAAGTGAAGCAGCTCATCATCATCATCATCGTTATGGGACACCATCTGTTGGACATTATGCAAATGCCACGTGTTGAATACTTGTTCATTCAATTTGAGTGCAGCAATTTAACACGCATCCGCGGAGATGACATAATGTGTCGGCAACAACGATAATAAAAACAACAACAAGAGCTAGAAGCTTGGCTTCTATAGTACAATAGAAAATAGCATCTTATCGCAGCGAACTGACTGCTGGGCCTGGGCTGAGGTCGTCCGTTCGCTAAGTTGAGAATCTTGGACGCTGACGTGGCCCTATCTTGATTATATTCATTGTGAATGCCATGTCACGGCTATAATGCCTTGGCTTGGCATTACTTTTCAGATAAGATTTGTCTTTTGAGCAATGCGAATTATCAATATTAGCTGACGTTGTCACAAATTAAACAAAAGGTGCAAATGAAGTCGTCGTCAAAATGAAATAAAAGAAGAAATGCTGGCAATGACAAACCAACAAGAGAAGCACCAGGGGGTGAGAAGGGGGTCACGTGTACTGACCCTTTATTCTTACAGTGGGAGAGAGCAGCAGATGGTTTTGTTTTTAATAATTTAACTTTGTTTGTTTTTCTTTCTTTTTTTTAATTTTTTCCTTTGCATTCGCGGGGCTTTTTCTATATCAATACGATTTTAATCTCAAGTAGTTCTCAAGACCTAACCGCAGAGATAATGATGTCACAATTTTCATTCAATTTGATAATTTTAAAACAAATTTGCGCCTAACAACAAAATATATGTATTTATATTTGTATTTGTATATTTTTAAATTTAATCAAAACTATCAAAATAAAGTCTATTGTTTGTTTATCCCCACACTCCCCCAAGCCAAGCTATGCGCCGAGTGTATATAATTCAACAGTTGTTTAAACACAGGTTCTCTTATGTGCAATTAACGTTTACGATAAAAGATAAAATTATCTGTACAGACATTTGGAGATTGTTTATATGTTTTCAACTATCTCTGACCTTTAGAACTAATAATTTACTAATAAAACATTAATGTATGCAAAAATATGTATATATTTTTAGCTATCTCATTCTAAGAAAAATAAAAGATTGTTAAATAATAAAATACTATTATGCTAAACATAAAAATGTTAATTAGAAATATTGGCACACAAAAGGTATATTTTTTTTTTGTTTTTGCTGATTCTCTAAACCTTTCTCTAATTATCCACTGAGGTTTGAATGATTAACACTATCACTCCAGCTCTGTTGGCCGCCAAAGTACCGTTAAGCATGCGCAACAACAAAAGCTACAATAATGACAAGCATAACAACAATAAAACAAAAAAAAAAAAGAGTTGAATGAACTTTTCATTTGCGTGGTGGCCCGTCGTTGCGCCGACGTAGAAAAAAGGGCAAGAAGAATTTAAGAATAGAAAGCAAATGGGCAAAAAAGAAACACAGAAAATCTCGATTAGAACAAAGAGAATGAGAAAAAAAAATGGGGGGGAGCGAGGGAAAAAAAAAAGAAGTTGTTTAGCTAACCCAGATTTCAGAAAAGAAAAGAATAAGTTGCTTGGCCAGTTTTACAACTAGATGAAACGGATGTGCGCTGCTTCTAATGTGAAATTGTGGCCACGCCCCAGAACTGATAAAAAGTGGGCAACATATGAAAATAGAGAATCAAGTCGAAAATTGTTGCGCCAGAGTTCTTATCTTAAACAGAAGCTGTGGTAGAAAAAGCAACGAGTGAGCGAAGATAGTGGGGGGAGAAGAGATTATGGTTTGGCTTTTGACTTTTAAAAAAATTTTAAGAACAACAAAAAGCAAACGTCGTATTTGTATGTGATTTGCTTTCTCGCTTGTGCTCTCATCACAGGTGCGCTCTACTGGTTGGTAAGAAAGTGTGGAACGAAAAGAGATGTCAAGCATTGGGCTAATAAAGAATACGAGAGGGAAAGAGAGGGAGCGCAAACTCTCACTGAGAGCGGCAAAATGGTCTCACGATAAAAGAAAAAAATACACACACACACAAACTAGAAAAAGAAAAAAAAACTAATGAATTTTCTCTCTCAGAGAACTGGCCGCTTCTCTACAACCCCTCCCCACAACAACCATTTCTACCCTAGTATCACATCAATTCAATCCGTTTCTACTACGCTTGTCATCCAGCAGGCAAGCCACGAGCGACAACAACAACTTGCCACGCCGACATATTTTTTGCCTCCGTCTTTTCAGACGCTTCTGCCGCTGCTCACAAAAGACCACGTAGCCCGTACCAAATCTTATGAATCATCCCGCTATAATGCTGCTTTAACCGGCATGGCGGCATTTTGGCTTGCATTACTTAAATAAAAAGTTAGTATTAAAACAATGAAGCTATTACTTACAGAATTCAACCAGCACAAATTCATTGTCGCCAATCACTTGTTTAAAATTGTCCACTGTTGCTACCAGGACACCATCTTCAACTTTTACCTCAGAGGCAAGCGCCACGTAGGACGCTGCGACAAGTAGAGCACAGATAATGAATTTCATTGCGCGGGGGCACACTCTTCTAAATGCTTATGCCGTTTCTTAATTTATGTAGGTGTATATCCCCAAGTAGACACACACACAAAAAAAAATTAATTGCGAATTTAATTTACTGCGTTCTGCTTGCGCCGCCAGTTAAAATCGAAATGAATTTTTTTTGATTTTTTTTTCGTTTGCTCTTTACCCGGTCATTCAGCTTTGTTGTTTTATGTTAACTAACATAACAGTGGACTCACGATGAGACTGTTATCTGTACACAGTGTGGCCAGTTGTGAAATCTGCTTCGATGTACAGAAAAATTTGCAAAAATAAAATACTAATACTGTAATAATACTATGTTATAATTCATTATGGTAAACATATGTTTAAAGCGCTAAGTTTAGTTTTTATGAAGATTAAAAGAAAGATTTTTTTTTTTAATCGTAAATTATGATATTATTTTAGTAAACCTTAGGCCTCAAGAGGAAGTGTAATAAACAATAAAAGAGCAAAAATTTTTTTTACGTCTGTCTTCTTCTTTCATGGTTTTTGGTTTATTTGTTTTCTTTTCAGACATTGCCAGATGTGTTTTATTTTCATTGTTTATTTGAAAAGACAAACAATGGTACCTTGTATGGTTAGCGTGCGTGGTGTTGTTCAAATAAGCGAACAACATATGGTATTTAAATTTAAATTTCAAGGGCAATGCACTAAAGGAAGACTGAGTACATTAGGGAGATCCTTAGCCTTTTTGTTAAAACATTTATTAAAATTATAAAAGATTGAATTACTAGTTAACAGTTATAAATGTAAAAAATACAGTTTTGGTACGTTTAAATGCGTTGATAGGCATTCTTAACATTGAATTATCTGTTGAATGCATTGTTCTATTATTTTTTGGAGTATTTCTGCAGATTGGGCACTGCTAAATGGCTTGTCAATGGGTGGCACATGAACAAAGAGGCTTCTGTCAGTATTTACATCTAGAGATTTTAGATAGATATACCCACATAGGAAGCTGCCCACATTTTTTGATGCCTTTGTGGCGCTACGCAGTTGCTTTTGTTGTTCACTGGTCTCTGGGGTCGCAACACATTCCATACAATTAACATTTACAGCTTCCACAATCTTATCAACATTTAGGCCACAACGCAAAACGTTGGCGTTGGCCTTACTATTGTGCTGGAGCACACAAGTCCCGTTCTTTAAATATTCCCCCGAATTATCTGGTCGTTTAAACTGATGATTATAGGCCAATTTCTCTACACGGACACATTTCGCAATGCCCGAGACGCCAACATGAATAACCAACTAAAACATATATACAGACAGACACAGAAAAGATGATGTCATGTTTATGATCAAATAAGATTTAATTAAACGTTGACCACAAATTAATCTATTTACCTCAGGCTGACGGTTCCATATTTCATCCACAGCCTTGTCCACAGCAGCATATTTAACGCTTACTAGCTGTTTGTCCAATTCATACTCCTCTTCATTGTATTTTATAAGATCAGGGAGAAGTTTAACAGCCTCCCAGCTGGCATTAATCTCTTCATGTCCAACAAATGGCCCAAATCCGGAGACAACGATAAGTTTACGCTCCGACGACATTGTTGAACTACTCACAGCTGATGACCCCACAAGAAATGCGTGGTGATTGTATATGTATAAATTAGCGACAACTGTGACTTTGATAAACTACATAAGTGACTGACGATAACTTAAAATTATAAAGTTAAACGAAGCGTTCGCTTTTTTAACTTTGCAGAGGACTGCAAACTTTCTAAAGTTTACCTAATTTGGCAGTTTAAGAAATTATGACAAGATATTTATAAATAATATAGAAATGCAGAATGTGATTTTATGTATTCACGATAAAGGCGGATCTAGTTTTACCCACCAAAAATACATACTGGTTTCCCATTACTAACAACTAACCAATAGATATTCCATGTGTAATGGTAGCGTTTTTTAATAACGGACTTTTCTATGGAATTAATTAACATTTTTCTAGATATTTGAAAAAAATGTTTGGTCTAATACACTATTTGGTATTTTCTAGTATTTCTATTACTTTTTTGAGATTTTTTACTTAAGTTTGAAGCAAGTATGTGAAGCTTAAAGAAACAAAAAAAACACTCGAAAAAACAACAATCAAAGTCCCACATACAAACCATATATACATACATTCCAAAACAAAATCCACGCCAATGCTGCAACAGTTACAATTTTAGTGGGCTTAATAGGCTTTAGCTCAACGATATTGAAAACAAAAAACCCAAATCAAATAAGAAGAATAGTGGCGATACTCTAAATTTTGTAAGCATTACTAATCTAATCTCCAGAGGCGAGGAAAAGGGTGTAAGAGTCCAAGAATGGACTACAACACTCACACAAATGAACTTTGCTCATTAAATATTTATTAATTGTTGCAGTCGGCGAAGTGAGGTGAGGAACAAACAGCGATACCGGCAACAGCAAAAGCAAAGTCGTCGGCACAGTTGGCACATTTCACACGGACGAGAATTTTGGTTAACTTTCCATTTTCAACGCATCATGCTATCGCGCCTACAGGATTTTTTGTCACGCCATCGCCGCAAGTTTGTGGTGACTGGTTTGGTAGTGGGTGGCACTTTCTTTGCGGCCCGGTATGCACAACGCAAGTTGTTGGAGTATCAGGAACGCCAGGCAAAAGAATTCTTTGAGCGGACACGTCGAATGCATCATTTCGAGTCAACAGAGAAGACATGCAATCATGTTATTCTCGGTTTGGGTGAGGAGATGTGCCAGGCCGTCCTAAAAGAGTGCAACACAACTGAATTGCTGGAGCAGCTGCGTCAGAATCCAAAAAACAAAGTAGAATTGTGGGAGGAGTTGAAAATTGTATCATTTACACGACTGGCCACCTTTGTGTACGCCTCTTCTATGTTAGTTATAGCATTGCGTGTACAATTGAATCTGCTTGGTGGCTACATCTATCGCGATATCATGACTGGGGATGTGCAGATAACTGATGATCTTAAGCATCAATATCTGTCGCTCATCCGACACTTCTTAAAGGACGGTGGACTCCGACAGCTGGTCCGTTACATACGCAGTCAAGTCCTAGTGGTCATCAAATCGATGCCACTGACCCGACAGATCACGCTGAACGATTTGGAACAAATCTTTTGGTCATTACAAATGGCCATTAATGCTGATACGCGACGTGATCCCAACTCAAGGTTGAGCAAATATCTAGTGTCGACAATATATTCCAATTTGCCACCACTGCTTCAGCAAATGTATAACGAAACGCTCGATCTTCTAGAGAGTGAAGATGCCACAACAGTCTGTTCCCATAATGTAAGTCGAGGATTTGTATTGGCTTGCGATGCTATTGCCGAAGCAATAGGTGAAACACTGCAACAGGTGGCCAAAGATGATGTCGAACAGAAGCCTCAATTGGCGCCGGAGCGGACGCTGAAATTTAATCAAAATTCAAATAATACCAAACCGGTACCGGTACCCAATCCCAATCCCAATCAGCAGTCATCGTCTGAAAATAATAATCTATTGAACATTAATAACGTTCTAATGGCTTTGGCTAAAATAATACCGATCATAAGTAGTCTCACCTCGAACGGCTACGACAGCCAGGCGAGACCACATAATTTACCCACGCAATTGCTTAGCTTCTATGTGGTAGCCGAGAAGTCCAAAACGTTGGGCGCCAACGTGTATGAGACCTTCAGTTCGGCCTAAATTTTAATGCCGAAATCGCCCAGTCGCCCGCCCCGTCTCACATATAGTATATGCATACACGCATAGGATACATATATGTTTATTAAGTCTAGGCTTAATCCTTAAATAGATTTTACTATTTTTTTCAAACGGATTGGTTGATCAGATAATACACATGTTTGTGTGTGCAACTTTTTATCTATGTCGTATAATGTAAGATTATTAAAACGTGAACAAATTATGCAAACATTATTCGAAAGGTTTAGTTTTATAAACATATAACAAAAAAAAAAAAACAAATAACTAAATTCACAGGGATATGACATACAAACATAAAAAACTTGAGCAACTTTATAGGCCTTTACAAAAATTAAATAAATGGAACAATGTGTTTAAGTATTAAAAAACAAAACAATTTGTTTTTATTTAAAACCGTATAATTAATAAATAATATTGATCGAAATCAATATTTTGTAGGACGCAACAATAAAAGATTAATAGTTTAATAAATAGAAGAGAAACATGGCAACATGCTGAAAATTTTATAAGAGATCAAAGACCCATTTTTTAGCCTGGACACACACCCTTACTATTTGATGCCGGTAATGGGATAAACCTAAAGGCCGGTTATAAATCCGTGTGATTTATTTCAAATTTGATAATATATTTTTGTAACTTTAATATTTTAAGTTTTTGTTTTTTGGTTTCCATTTTTCAATGGAATACAACACAAAACACACAATTATTAAGAAGGACATATGGTTTAATGAACCTTTTCTATAGCAGTTGAGTTTGTTGCAGTTGGTTTGTTACAAACAAATTGGTAAAATAAAAACCGAATTTGATTATGTGTATGTATTATATGTATCTTGCAGCAATTTAAATAAATTGTTAAATTATTGCCAAGACATTTTCATTCTATAAACAATTCTCCATATGTTTGCCGACTCAGCGGAATATTCTGAGCATTCAGTCGGCATGGTCAGCGCTGGTAACCTGAGCCTTGCGCAACTATTGGCAAGGTCACCATTATCATTGTTCAGTCGGCCTGCAGACTGCCTGAATTTCTGGCTGTAGACTTTAAGTTTTATATGTTTAGTTTTAGTTTGTATTTTTCCATTCAGTTCAATATTGAATAAAGAAGACACAACTTGTGTTTATTGTACTCCGGCAACAAGCCGTTATTTTGTTATTTAAATTGAGACATTGCTGAGCCACAAGGCCAGTAATAAGAAGACGAAGTCAAGTCTTCCATCATAATCGACATAATTGGACAATCACCAATAGAAGTCATTACTAACCCAAAGGTTGTGGACATCGTGGGACAACCTAATTTAATTAACTTGTATATGACAATTTTTCAATGGAATTGAGCTAGAATAGCTACAGTACAAGATGATGCTTATTACCCCTGCATTATCAAGTGAGGTTAGATCCTGGCTACGTCCATGTAGATACAAATCCTGATATCAAAAAATGGGGTGGCATTAAAACCGCCCTGTTTTGAGTTGATAAGGCGTTTGGCAAGCGGCGGCACACTACTGACAGCTGTCCAATGAATGAAGAGAGAGAGAGAGCAAACGAGCGAGTAGCGCGGCTTTTGCGCAGTATCAGAAATTATCTCTCGTAAACAGAATCCAAACTATATATATCATCATCTCAAGTTGAATGCTTTTAGCAACAATTTGTATTGTAATAATTAAACATATTGTAAAATTGTTAATAAACAAATTTTTGAAATAAACCGAAAACTAACTGTATATTTTAGTCACCTTTGCCCCCTATCCCTCTCTCGCTTGCTCTCTCTCATTTGGTGTACCTTTGAAGCGCTCCCTTGTTTGCTCTCTCGCTCCTATTGGTGCCCAGCTGTCTAGTAAAAAAGAAAGAATTACCATTTTATTTTGGAACGCAGTGGCAAAAGTTACATGAGAAGGCTAAGGACGTTATCAGGTTGCACAGCAGCATAGCACAGCCAGCAGCGGCAGGAGCAGGAGCAGTTTGTGGAGAGATATAAATTAGTGGAAAAATATTAAATGAAAAATTTTGTAAATTCTTTTTTATTTATTTTGTTTTTGCACAAAGCAAGCGTGTTGTAAAGTGTCCAAACATTAAAATTTTACGAAATGTTCAAAATTTATGTAAATAACAATGAAAATTCCATTAAAAAAATGTAAAAGAAACGGAATTTATAATACAATACAAGGAGAAGCTCAAGCAGCAACAACAACAACTACAACTACAAGTACAACAACAGCAATAACAAAATTGTGTAAGTTGAAAGAAAGTTTGCAAAGGACTGCAATAGAAGTGAATTAACTGTAAAAATGAAATTGATTGAATAAAAACCGTTAGTTAATTAAGTTGCAGCAACCGTTTCGGATATTAATGGCGGTGGGTTAAGCGTGAAATTTAGCCTGTGCAACTTTAGTGACCAAATAATAAATTTAATTTTTTTTTTTTTTTTTGATTTTATTGATTAAGACAAAAGTTGGGGTAAGACTAAAAGTACATACATATGTATAAATGTATGTACATAGGGCACGGGCAAGGGCATTGGCAGGAGAGGCACAGGGCACAGGGACTGGCACATAGACAGGACATTGCGTGCGTAAATCCCCTGTCAAGGGATGAGACTCGCACGTATGTAGTAACTGGGTGGGTATTCCCATGTATGCATTTACATTTTAGTTACATGAGAAATTCGCTTCAAAATAAATATAAAATCAAACCACAATGGCAACAAACTGAACCAAACTAAATTCAACAACAAACTATTAATACTACGCCCTCTTATCGGCCATGGGAGAGAGAGACAAGAACCTAACCTAAACGTGCCGAAAGGAAGTCAAGTATACGTGAACGTGCCAAGTGAAGGAGACACCGAAAAAGGAAGAAATAAAAAAAAAAACCATACCAAAGAATGAGGGGTAAAATCCAAAAGAAATGACAAGGAACAAGAAACAAGAAACAAATTGACAATGTCTATGGAATATTTATGAAAACAATGCATGCAAGTCAAGTGTGTGCTTGGTTCAGTTAGGGTTTTGGCGGTGGTGGGGGAGGGGTGGCCTGCTCTGGGCCAAGGGTTAGGGTTTTGTGGGTGGGTTTCTCTCTCTCTCTCTCTCTCTTTCTCTTTTTCTGGGTCTATACATAGCCTTATTGACATACTAAACACATAGATCAAGTGGGTTCGACAAAAGGCCAAGTATAAACATATAAATTAAGGAAGCAAAAGCTTCGATACTATATAACAAAAACAAAAATAAAAAAAGAAAAGGGGGTGGACAGAGAAATAAAGAAAAGGGTGATGGAATGGGTGAAGTATCCTTCATCAGTGCCTACTTTCATACGAGTATATGAATGAGAGAACGTTTAGCTTGGCATAAAAGTTACTCTTAATCTTCTATTTGATTATGAATAAGCTTTTTTAGATGTGAATTGGAAATAGTTTTATTTTAAAATAATAAAATTTTTAAAATGATTCAATATAATAAACAAATAAATTTCTAAAAAATTGTCGTATTTTTGTCCATATATATAATTGATTTCTTTATCTGGATATTGCATAATTGTAGTTTAAAAAAGAAAACTTTAAAAAAAATCCTCCCTAAAAAATAGCACATATTCGGGATCTAACATTCTTATCTTTGAAATAAATTACCAGGAAATGCATTTTTATCACCGAAAAGAACATTAGCTGACTCATTCATTCCACACAACATTAAGTTGTAATCTGTAGAATTCCCTTAGGAATAGGTAATACAACTGTGCCAATAGAAATGCATTTATAAGTATATGCAATAACCAATATTTGCTTCAGTATCATTTGTGACACCGTCCGAGACAGAGAGAGAATAGACAGTAATTGTTAAAGTTTCTTTGAAAAAAATGGTATGGAGAATATTATAAACGTAATCTAAAACTATGCAGAAATATATGTCAATCGTTTAAATAAGAAAGAAGAAATACACATAAAACACACACACACATTTATATAGATATATATATATATCCACTGGTAAGCCATCCTAATAGAAAGAAACGGGACACTCTGAATATTCATTTAAATTCCTCGTTTTGCTATATATGAGTCTGTCCTACTTTTTGCAACATGAATGAGAGGAAACTGGCTATAACTACATTTTTCATTCCCCTTTTTTTTTCCAACTACATACACGTCAAAAACGTCAAAAAGTGCATCAAATAAACTAGAGGGGGGAAATGGTAGTGTGTGTGTGTGTGTGTGTGTGGGGCAGACAGGGCAAGCCTCCAAGGACTCACTGGACAGGCAGGCAATCTTTTGCCATACCCCAACCCTTTCTTTGCCACACCATCATTCCGTTGGTATTTACATACATGAGTAAAGTAGCGACCAATCCCAATCTTTAGCCGCAGGCTAATACCACACACACACACACACACATTTCTAACAGAGAGTGGAATTCAGGAAGGGAGCAAAGCATAAATGACATGTGATAGATGGCTGGATAGTTGGTTAGATGCTTGTGTATGCTTAGCTTCTAGTTCCCGGGGATTAGCCCATGAGTTGTCTATGCATCTAATGAAGCTGCACTTTTCTACCCTTCCCTCCCCTCCCGCACACCCCTTTATACACAGCTATAACTCTTTCGTAATTAGAGGCCCCTATAAAAAGCTGTCTACTCCTCATCTGACACTACTTTGACTTTTATCCATAGACACAGCTCAACTCTTCTCTATCATTTTTTTCTCTCTCTCTTCCCCCCACCACAAATGTTTGGTTTGGCCATTTTATTACGTATTCGCCCAGTTGGTTTTTGTTTTAAATTCGGAACAACGCTTTAAGGCAGCTGCAGTTGCAGCTTTTGAAATAAGCTAAGTAAACCGCTGCTGCTATACACACAACTGTTTCAATATTTTGTCAAAGATAATAAAATGTACATTGTATGCATATGATGGGATATAGAAAACATCTTTAATGATCTATAAAAATGTTAAAAATTATTATTTTTATGGTTGCAATTTGAATAGAAATATATTCACCAGTTGGCAAGCCAATAAAACTAATTATAGACATTTTTTTTGCATAACTAATGATAATTTGTAATGGTCATAGTTAGTCTTAATTGAATTATTATTGTCGCCGTGTCATGAAACATATGAAAATATTCTAAGTTTTAGTCTTACTTCACTCACAGTATTTCACAATCATTATTAAATGGAAGTGTTTGAGGGAATTGTCATATTAGAAAGATAAATTTATGGCCAATATTGTCGACGACATCATACAAAGTAGAGCACAAAAAAGTCACGATTCGTTATAGCAGATGTTGGATGAAAGATATACATATATATATATATTTTACAATTGAAATAACATGAAGATCAGTTTGAAATGTGAGTTCGATGATATCAGAATTAGAATATCAAGAGTGAATGTTAAATTAGAGCTATAATTAATATCAGTAAATAATTAACAGAAACAAAGTAAAGAGAATGGACTGGGGAAAAGATATCAAGCTAAAATAGATGAGCATATAATAAATGTTGATAACATAATGATAATAAACTATAATTCTATTGCAGACAAAATGCTCGATGAAGCCAGTTGAAGCCGGGAGAGAGAGTAGACACCCCCTCTACCTATATGAGTGATAAGGAAATCTGGCAAAATTAAAAGCAAAAACCTTAAAACAAAAAAAAAAAAACATTCTCTATTTATCGCAGTTAAACACACGCACACACCCTCACACACACACACACACACACACCCATAATGCGACGTCCAAAAATTTCGTTAAAAAAGTATTTCTATTTCACATTGATCTGTGCTCTGCTATTCATTTTTGGTTTCAATCTCAAGTAAGTAAATTGTATTGAGAATTCAATTGACAACTTTCTATATATATATATATATATTAATCTCAGGGAATATGAGATATGGAAAACGAAAAATTCCAGCCGAACTACACTGGGTATCACTCAACAGCAACAACAACAGCAGCAGCAGCAACAGCAACAACAACAGCAGCAGCAGCAGCAAAAGCAACAACAACTACAGCTGCAGCAACAACACCCACAATTTCGATCCGTAGCAGAGGAAGAACTTGATAATGATATCGATGGCCAGGCCGATAGATCATTAGATTCAACAGCCACAACATCTGCACATGCCTCTGCTGTAGCATCTCCAGCTGCTGCTGCTGTGGCAGCGGTACCCGTCGAAGAAGTAATTGAAGAAGAGTTCGAAAATTCGGATATTCGTGGTCGTGATGGTGTTGCCGCTGCCACAGCCAAGCCCTGGTTCTTCCGGAATGGCGAATACTATCCAAAACCGGTTAAGACTTATAGCACACGTAAGGCACGCAAAAGGCATGCCCCAAAACTGTTTCCATATCAGGATCCTCATAGTGATCGCATTGTCAATCAATTGATGTATGTACCGCACAATTATCCAGAGATCAAGGCTAGTAAAAAATTGAAAACAATATTACTCTATAATGGTCTGGGCCCATGGAATGTAAAAAAGGGCCGTGAAGTCTTCCTAAAAGCCAAGTGTCCCGTTGACACATGCGAACTGACTGCAAATCGAGATTTAGCCAGCACAGCCGATATGATATTATATAAAGATCATTATATACCAACTGGTATACGTAGGCCAATTAATAAAAAACAGGTCAGTATGCTATACTATCTGGAATGTCCATATCATACACAAAATGTCAAAGTACCAGATGCCCTCAATTGGACAGCTACCTACAGGTGTGTAGTATATCTATAACTTGATTACATTTTTAATATTTATAAAAAATATTATTTATCTATTTTACAGACGCGATAGCACTATAGTGGCACCCTATGAGAAATGGCAATACTATGATAATAAGGTTCAACAATTTGAGCAGGATCAAAATTATGCCATTAATAAGACTAAGAAGGTTGCCTGGTTTGTATCCAATTGTGGAGCACGCAATGGAAGACTTCAATATGCTCATGAGCTACAAAAACACATAGAGGTAAGAGAAAATTTCATATTTTATTGATAACAGATAATAATATTATATATGTTTATAAGAAACTTGAAACATCAAATCTAGAAATATATATGTATATCTAAACTTCATTGATTGCTTCAAAAAAAAAAAGTCAAATGCCTCCCAGCATGGTTTGTTTCCATCAATTTTTGTGGACCTGCGCCATGCTGTGATAAAATGGCTTGAACTTGGAAACTGCTGGGTTCTGCTAGTAGACTATCGAAAAGACTATTTTATGGTTATCTAATTGACTATTATTCTCTCTCTCTCTTTTCAGGTGGATATCTATGGTGCTTGTGGCAATTTTAAATGTTCCCGTAGCAATGCTGATAAATGTTTCGAAATACTCGACAACGATTATAAATTCTATTTGGCATTTGAGAATTCAAATTGCAAGGATTACATAACAGAGAAATTTTTTGTAAATGCCCTTAATAGAAAGGTATTACCCATTGTAATGGGTGCTCGTCCCGAGGACTATGAAGTAAGTGCACCACGCAGATCCTATATACATGTCGATGAGTTTGAATCACCAAAAGAGCTGGCCGAATATTTGCATATACTTGATCGTGACGATGAGCTATACAATTCCTATTTTAAATGGAAGGGCACGGGTGAGTTCATCAATACGTACTATTGGTGTCGCGTATGCAGTACGCTGCACAATGAGGAGCAATTTAGTAAGAGTAAGTCCCATTGGTATACCGATCTTAATGATTGGTGGCGTGGTGTGGGAGTTTGTACAACAGGATCATGGAGGAATTTTAAGGCACGCAAAGATGTGATTAGCGATGATTGAGATCCATTGATGATGATACAAATTGTGGGCATTGGCATAACATAATCAAAGTTTTCTATAGATGTGTTTGTTATTAGATTTCTCCATATATGTGTGTGTGTGTGTGTGTGCGTGTGTATATGTGTGCGTGTGTGGTCTTTTGTAGTTAGTGAAGTAAGTTAATCGATCTATTAGATTAGTCGATCGATCAGACTGACAGACAAACAGACAGTCAGTCAGTTGGTCAGTAAAGCAAAATCAAACGGGGAATATTTTTTGCATAAATACTACGCAAATATTCTTATAATTTGTTTGACATTTTAAGTTTTCAGTTTTTTGTGAGAGAAAAATAAAGAAGCTTCTTCAAATAGAAACTAGCCTATATAGACTTAAGATCCCCCCATGGGCAGGCAGAGATCGTTGTAACATATACAATACAAAGAAAATTTAGTTTATACAAATGATTTATATAGTTATATATATATATACATATATATATAGTTGTTTAGCATACAAACAAGTCCAATATTAAACGTTTAGTCATAGAGCTCGTCGAATATCTATATGGATATATAGCTTAACTATTAATTAAACAAAACTAAAACAGAATAGAACAAAAAAGTAAAAAAACAAAAACAAACAAAAAAATAAATAAGGCCATCAGCTAGCTATATATCGTTTTTGTAAGCATCTTTTGTAAGTGATTTTCAGTTTCAGCCTAGCTTTTCCCTCTCGCCTATAGAAACTATAGTAATTATTTTAGAACCAATTCTTCGCACATGCAATTTAAAAACTGATCCTTATGCTATTATATATATATAAATATAAACATACATACATTAAAACATATACATTTATATTCATGTATAATAAAGAAAGAAAAACAAGTAACAAAAGCAAGAAAAAACAAAACAAAACAAAAAATAAACTCTCTGAACATTCCTATTTTGATTTACGTACATTAATCTAATTTTAGCATTTGTTTTTAGTCATATTTATTTGTAAGTATATTTGAATAATATCCATATTTATATATATATATATATATTATGTGTAACATCTGTGTGTATTGTGTAATTTTGATTGTGAAACTTATTTAATTTTTAATTTTTACTGTGATAAAAAAAAAAGAAGAAGAAGAAAACCAACAAACAAACAAATATGAAAACAAATCAAAGAGAAATAAACAATGGCAACATACTATAAAACAGAAGAACAAAAAAAAAATCGTTTCATTTGCAACAAAAAAAATGGGATAATAAAAAATATAATGGGAGAAAAAAAAATATATATTATAATAATATTGTAATTGGTAATTGATTTATAATTATATTAACAAAAAATAATTGATTTCTGACAGCTTAAAAAGCAAACGTATACTTAATGGTTCTTAATTAACGATATCGATTTTCCTTCAAATTGAATAGAGTATTTTTTTTTTGTTTTTTGAAAGGGTATCTATATAGCCTTATGGATCGACAGACATAAATAATAATGAAGACTTTAACAAATTTAAAATCAAACCTGACACATTTTCAATTGTATTAACAAATCCTTTAGATTGTGCAATTGCTGCTTTTTATCATTATCCTTTGTGGCAGCAGTTGCCTTAACCATTTTGGCCATAATTTTACGCTGCAAGGCAATAGCCTCCACTTTTTTAGATAGCTAGAAAAGAAATTAATTGGCAATTGATTGAATTTTCCAATTAAATATGATTCACTCACTGCATATGCACGCTTAATGATGCCTTGAGGCATTCCAGCTAATTTGGCTGCATTGAATCCATAGGATTTGGGGCATGCTCCAGCTGTATATTTATATAGGAACGTGACAGTTTCTTGGGTTGGATCCGATGTATCCGAATCATTCTCCACCATGCATGCCATGTGACCCAAGGTAATACGTTTATCGTTTTGGAAGAAATCTATCAGATTATGATAGTGGGTGGAGAAGAGGGTACGACATTTGAGTTCGGCCAAAAAATTAACCACCGAAGCGGCAATGGCAGTGCCATCATAAGTGGCCGTGCCACGTCCCAATTCATCAAGCAATACCAATGAATGGCACGTAGCATGCTTAAGTATAAGAGAAGTTTCATTTAGTTCCACCAAGAAGGTACTATGACCAGCTAAGATATCGTCTTGGGCGCCCAAACGAGTAAAAATTCTGTCCACCAGGGAGAGACGGCAACTGGCAGCGGGTATATGCGATCCCTTAGATAGGAATACATATTAAAATAAGAGAAATACGCATTAGTTGGATTAGGTACTTACAATTTGTGCCATGATAACCAAAAGACCCATTTGACGCATTAAAGTACTTTTACCGCCCATATTTGGTCCTGTTAGCAAGGATAAAGCAGCCTCCTTCTTTGTACCCAATTCCATACCGTTGGGTATATAAGTGGAGGCATTTACACAAGGATGATAGCCCTCATCTAGTTCAATAAATGGCTCTTGATCCTCACCAGAAACAAACTGAGGTACACAGATAGCCAGCTGTTGATTGGCATATTCAGATAGAGAGGCTAAAACATCCAACATGGCCACACAGTCGATGCACTGTTTCCATTGTTCATAATGATTGGAGAATTTCTCAAAGATTCTTCTGGCCAAATCTTTGAGGACAACATTACGTGCTTCCTCCGCTTGTTGCATATCCTTCAGCATATTTTTTGTCTCTGTTGTGGTATAGCGACGTTTTTTACCCTTAAGTTGACCCTCAAGGGTATAGGATTTATTTGCCTTGTGGGCATGAGTTTCGGGTACATCCAATTGATAACGTTTCTTGTCTGCACCAAAGTATGCCAGACGGCAACCAAAATGACGCTCCTGCTCTACCAAATAGGATTTTAGGCGATCTTCTATGGCCTGTATACGATCCATTACAGCATCATATTCCGAATCCATTCCAGGCTGTGGGGCAATTACACCGGATTTGGCTGCTGCCTCGTGATCAAATGCCTCGGCAAAGAATTTTAGTTGAGATGAAAGATCTGGAAACTGGCCACCATCGGTGGTTGGCAATTGGGTAATCCTCTTCAGCATTGAACTCTCACATTGTTGAAACATCAAAGGCAATTTGGTTAGAGTATTAAAACCCTTCAATATTCCCATGAAGCTCAACAGTTTCTGCTTGTTGTATATCTTCTCTTCGAAAAATATAGCTCTGGAATCAGGATGCTGGGATTCCTTCACCTGCTTATTGCCAAACAAATGTATCTGAGCCAAGTGACGCTCAAAGTCGGGCATGGGTGCCAATAGAGCACGCAATTCCTGCAACTCTGACATATGCCTAAGTTCACTAATAGCCACTTGACGCTCCACAATCACACTTACTTCACAGCTGGGGGCACATAGCCAATGATGGAGTAAACGTTTACCCATTTTGGTACAGCAATGATCCAAAGTGGCTAACAAGGAATGCTCTTCTCCAACAATTCTTAGATTACTCAGAGTTGTGGCATCCAATACCATGTGGGAGCGCCGCTTTAAAATTTGTGATGCTTTGGCAGTAACTTCTGGTGCGATCTCATCTGGTGGCTTGTACAGCTGATACCGAGCCATTGGCAACACTTTGGCTTCCAATTTACATTTCTGTATGTAGAAAATACATTGACCCAATGCCTTGAGTGCCAATTTATATTCATCCGCAGGTGTAAGACCCAAATGATCCAATTCTGATTGCATGGAACGTAAAGTTAAAGGCCATGTGTCTCCTTGGGCATAATAGCCTTCAGCCAATAGTTTCAATGTCTTCTCCGCTTGACATACTTGACTTCCCGAGCTGGGCAATTGCTCTTTTAAAATTCCACTAAGCATGGTACGTAAAATTTGCTGTGTACGTGAACTCAATGCTGACTTTTCGTGGATTAGCTAAACAAAACAAAAAAAAAAAATGATTTTTAATTGTAGAAATGATTTTAAATTCGTATATATTGGACTAACCAATACAGGCATGTGATGTGAAAGTAAAGTTAATAGCCGCGAGCAACTTTTATCATCTTCAAATTCACCCAAATGAAAATCTCCCATCGATGTATCAATGAAACAAATGCCAAATTTACTTGTTGTCCCATTATCTAGTTCCACTAGTGCCAACATATAGTTGGGTTGATGATTCGGTCCAATGGCACATTGGGAACCAAACACTTGAGTTCCTCGATCAGTAATTTGGCATATTTCACGGGCCACAACCTTATCAAATTTAGTGGGCTTAATACGTTTACAACGTTCCGTCATCATGTCTGGTGTTTCGGTTTGCTCCACACGTGCCACCTATAAGAAAAAGGAAAAAACAAATAAATATTAGTTAACAATATTCAAAATGAAGAGTAGAAATATAATTTCAGACCTTATAGCCTCTGTCCACTAATATTGTGGACATTTTATCAAATGAAATCTCCGGAAAACCAGAGTGTGCAAATTCTCCTCTCATATAGGTAAAGCCTAGCTCATTGACACCAACATCAGCATCCCAATGATACAACTCATAGAATTTACCCACTTTAAAGAATAAAACACAATCATAATTATCAGATTTCAAAATCCACCATTGACGAACGCCAGGCGAGAGGCCATTCAGGAACTTTTCTGGTACATGTAATGTACTTTTGTCATAATCTGGATGATCCGGTCGACGTCCAGCCTTATCTTTGATTTTATCAGGTTGCAAAAATTCCAACTTATGATGGGGCCAGACAACCGGCTCATCTAAATTGGTGGTGCTGGACACTATCATTTCATCGTATGCGGCATCTTTTTTTGCATTACTCTGGAGTTGTTTCAGTTTCTCCTGGAAAGTAGCGCCTGTGGCCACTGTTGTTTCCAATTTCACCCGTTTGCTGGCTGGTTCATTATTGTTATTATTGTTGATATTTTTCTTTCTGGGCTTTATGGGTGACAAATCATCTGCATTGCCACTGGTTTCCATTTCATCTTCTTCTTCTTCTTTCTCATCCTCACCACTCTCACTCTCCTCACTGACTGATGATGCACCGTCCTTGCCATCATCTGGGTTATATTCGGAGCCGTCATCAGAGAAGTCTTCCTCGGATTTGGTTTCCTCAAAGTCTTCCTCACTCTCCGATTCAGGTTGAATGATACGCTTACGTTTGGTTTGAGTTTTGGGCTCCTCCTTTGACTTCTCCTTGTCATCATCTGACACCGGTAACTTTCTTTTAGCTGGCACTGATTTGGAGCCATGACCATTCTTAGCCAGATTCTCCTTTTCTGTGTCTTTCTTAATAGTTGGAGTGCTTTTCTTTTTATCAACAGCCGGCGACTTGCTAAAATAGTTGAAAAGGGTGTTGGGCGTGCCACCGGCACTTGTGTTCAACTTTTTTGACATATTCGCGGCAGAAAAATGAAATTACTTTATTTTAGTCAATTAAAGACGCCAGAAAATGCGCCAAGATTATAATGGTTGCCACCTGATTTAAATATCGAATAGTTTATATTTCGCGATGCCAGATTTTTAAACAGTGCTGCGCCAATTGCATTATTGAAATAAATATTTAATTTTTTTTTAATTTTTAATAAATTTTTTTATATTAAATTGAAAATACTTATTAAAATTTGTATTTAATTGTTTTGCGAATTAAATTAGTTTTTTTAGGTACTTCAGTAATAAACAAAACAAAAAAAACCATTTAATTTTTTTTATAATTATTTGAATAAACTTTTGAAAAATAATATTTAATTAATTTTGCTATTCAATTTAATATTTGTAAATAATTCAACATTTTTCTAAAAAAAAAAATCATTAAACAACCATAAACACGAATTACACGACCCGCTCGCATCAACGCCCACACACAAAATGACTCGGCAGCCGATGGGAAAGTCTATTATAAGCTTGACTCAAATTACACACTCTCACTCACACTAGCTCGCTCTCTCACTCACAATGTGAGCGATCTTTTCTCTCGCTCCCACAAGTTTTTGCAATGTCATTTTTTTTCTCACTCATTTTTATTTTCCCACTCATATTTTTTCCATCTCTCATTTTTTTCGCTCACCAAAAAAATTGCAAAAACGCGCGGGAAAAATAATGTTGGTTTAGAAATTGCGAAATTAAAATCTGAAAATATTATTTGATCACGATCTGGGACTGGACTTGCTCATCTCTAAGGACGGAACTAGCGATATCAATGAACTAAAATAAGCAAACGTTTATCTGGCAGCGCTACATGTTTCTATCCACCCAGCCCTGGTTATTTCAGCCAGAGGAAAAAACAAACAAATTTGTTTAATATTTTTCGCCTTAATTAAACTAATTTAATATGTCACTGGCAGACGAACTTTTGGCTGATCTCGAAGAAGATGAGGACAATGATAATGAGTTGGAAGAAATTGAAGATGCGGAAATGGTCGAGGATGATGTCAAAGGTTTGGCGGAGAAGCTGCTGAAACCGGCTCCAAATCTTATGGATGTGGATGTAATCACCGTAGAATCAGTGCGGGAGTTGTGCAAGCTACGTGACTCGGAGCGTCTTCAGTATACACTGCAGCAAATCGAACAATATGCCAGTCGCCAGCGGAGCTCAACAGAAATGCTGGGCACAGTTGAATCAGATCCAGAATATTGTCTAATAGTAGATGCCAATGCTATTGCTGTGGACATTGATAATGAAATATCGACAATACATAAATTTGCTAAGGAAAAGTATCAAAAGAGATTTCCTGAATTGGATTCACTGATTGTGGGTGAAATTGAGTATCTGCTGGCCGTTAAAGAGCTGGGCAATGATTTGGGTCAGGTAAAGAGTAATGAGAAATTACAGGCCATTCTGACACAGGCAACCATTATGATTGTTTCGGTAACTGCATCCACCACACAGGGGTAAGTACATAGAATTGATAGTTGTTGCTGAAAGAGATTAATCATTACATTCTTTCACAGAACTATGCTTACTCCCGCCGAAAAGGCAAAAATAGATGAAGCTTGTGAAATGGCCATTGAACTAAATAATTTCAAATCGAAAATTTATGAATATGTGGAGAGCCGTATGACATTCATTGCTCCCAATCTTTCAATGATTGTGGGAGCCTCAACTGCAGCCAAACTACTGGGCATAGCTGGTGGTCTAACCAAATTATCTAAAATGCCAGCCTGCAATGTTCAGGTACTCGGTGCACAGAAAAGAACCCTTTCCGGATTCTCGCAGACACAAATGTTACCACATACGGGCTATGTATATTACTCACAAATTGTCCAGGACACAGCACCAGATTTGAGACGTAAGGCGGCACGTTTGGTAGCTGCCAAATCAGTGCTGGCGGCTCGTGTTGATGCCTGCCATCAGAGTGCACATGGTGAGATTGGTTTAAGATTCAAAGAAGATATTGAAAAGAAATTGGACAAATTGCAAGAACCGCCACCGGTGAAGTTCATCAAACCGCTGCCAAAACCCATTGAGGGTAGCAAAAAGAAGCGTGGTGGCAAACGTGTGCGCAAAATGAAGGAACGCTATGCTCTAACCGAGTTCCGTAAACAGGCGAATCGTATGAATTTTGGTGATGTAAGTTTACCTACCCCTACCATATATGTACTCCTGCCCAAGTAATACTTAAATATTTTCTCTTGCAGATCGAAGAGGATGCGTATCAAGGTGATTTGGGATATTCACGTGGCACCATTGGCAAGACTGGTACAGGACGTATACGTTTACCCCAGGTGGATGAGAAGACAAAAGTACGGATTAGTAAAACTCTGCACAAAAATTTGCAAAAGCAGCAAGTCTATGGCGGTAATACCACAGTCAAGCGGCAAATTTCTGGTACAGCCTCCAGTGTGGCATTCACACCGCTGCAGGGTCTAGAAATTGTGAATCCCCAAGCTGCAGAGAGATCAGCAACAGAAGCTAATGCTAAATATTTTTCCAATACCTCTGGCTTTCTGTCGGTGGGCAAGAGAACAACCTAGAAGAAACTCTCATATCCAATTGTTTAATTATTTTTTTCTTATAAAAAAGTAAGCACTTTTATTAAAAGATTAGTCGGAGATTTGTATGTTTTTATTATTGAAATAAGAGATTGCAGATTGTGGAGGTAGGAAACGATTCCAACCTTTGTTAGCTCAATTTACCAACTTCCAGTTTACGTTGGATGGCTTCCCAAGAGTTATTGAGCAGGACAGCCAAAATGCCGGCCACTGTGAAGACTCCACCAATAATGGAACAGCAATTTGTTGCAAAGTGCCCAAACGAACTTATTAACAGAATTGAAAAATAAACATTAGATTTGAATCCATATTTAAACTTAAATGTTCCCGCCTTACTTGTGTCTCTCAGCATATTTAACCATTAGTGGAGATAATTCATAGCTAAAGAATATGCCGGGCATTCCACGTTCCCGATCTGTTAGATCCTTGCGATATCGGGTAACCGAAAATTGATTTGTATAGATAGGATGGCCATCACTATTCCGTTCATACAGTGTGGGCACAATTTTTATATAATAATTAAACATTTCACTCTTTGACTCTGAAAGGAGAAGACGTACAAAAAAAAAAAACAAAACCAAAAAAAAAACAGAATACGGTTAACAAAATGTAGCGGAAAGAATCCGGAGCCCTGGTATTTCAAAATCAGCCAAGTTGACAACACTCACAATCTGGCAACACTTTCATCTTTGACATTTGTAGTCGTATTGCCGACAGAAATCAAAAAATCGTACATTATAAAATACGTATAGGTTGATTTTGGTAAATTGAACTGATAGAAAGCTTAAATAAGCGTAAAAGTAACCTGCCAGGTTCTGCATTTTCCTAAACCAAAGCTACATATTAAAATTGACAATACTTTTTGGAAGCAATGCCACTGCCAAGCAGCTCCTTCTCCCAGCAGGGTCCCACATGTTTTGATAAGATGAAAACTGGATTCACCATTGGTTTCTGTGTGGGCATGGCCAGTGGTGCATTGTTTGGAGGATTCTCAGCACTTAGGTAAGCATGGAAATAAGCTTAGAACTGAATTGAGTTAATTGCTACTACCAATGGTGATGCAAGCTCAGAGATTTGTTATGTAATTTAGCCGGTTTTTAACATTTGGAATTATTTTTGTTTTTTTTTTTTATGTTCAGATATGGATTACGTGGACGCGAGCTGATCAATAATGTTGGTAAAGTAATGCTTCAAGGTGGCGGCACATTTGGTACATTTATGGCTATTGGCACGGGATTACGTTGTTGATTTTTGGAGGCTATCGTCCCCATTTATTATTTCCCCCTCTCCTAAACATTGGCATTGCTTGGCATTTTTTCTTCGTCGGAGCAACCGGAATTATATTAGTGACAAGCTAAACCTTAACTCGTGTTTATAATTAATTTAAGTTATTGCGAATAGAGAATGTTACCAACGAGAAAATAAGACACAAAATACATTAAGGATTGGCGGCGTGTTGAAGCATGGTTGGACCATTGAATGGACCCCATGAAGCTAACGCCAAAGATTCCCCCACTAAATCAAATCAATACATTGTCTTCTTCATTAAAATGAAGAATAGAGATTCAGCTATGGTATGCAGGAATCGGACAATTTAAAGAATTTCATATGAATCAAAGCTGTCTCTAATTTTAAGACTTACCTTCAACGTTCACTCGCAGCCCATCCAAGGGATGAGTCTTGGCAAATTCAATCTTCTCGCCAAAAGAGAGATGATTTATGGTATGTGAAAGTTTTACATTGCTAAACTGAAAGTCATGGATGTGGAATTGACGTATTGAAAAACTTTTACCCGGTGCAAAATGGAAACTTCCAGCCATCTAAAAAAATAAAGGGACGCATTAGGTATGCAAAATAAAATGACTAATTCTTTTTATATCCTACCCGATTGACTTCTAAATGACCTTGTATGCGACATCCCTCTTTGAAGGCGTCTTCATCGCTGCGTTTATATTTGCCTTTACATTGTTCGAGTTTATCCACTGGGGCGCTCCATTTTCGCTGGCGATAGGCATCTAGGACATCCTCACAAGTATTGCAACAGCTAAAAATTCAAATTTATTCATTGAGTGTTTTCCCAATTAGAAATAGTACACGTTACTTACTGGGTGGCATTATGTTCGGCTCCATAGCAACTACCACAGGTGACATTTTTATTTGCCGGCGAAACGGCGACAATTTCTTTGATTGGCGTCTCTTTTAGTGGTTCGCCGTTAAGATCTAATCGATGCTTAAATACATCATGATCCACCCTTAAATGTGTATCGCCAGATGAATCCATGGCATCCAGGGATACATAATTACATGCCAAATTATGTAAAGTCACATCTAGGTTTATGCGCAGCTTATGATTTCTAGTTGTGTCCACAAAGAGTTCCTCATTCAATGTTGGCCTCATATAGTTCAGGAATTCCAGAAATATTAACAGACTTATAATGCTTGTGCTAATTATGGTTACTGATAATAGTAGAGAACAAAGATAAGATTTAATGCCGGTTGGATTCGCTTTATTTAATTATACTTACCAGCTGCCCCGCCCACTGTCCTGACACTAAAGTCATCTAGGGTACGTGGATAGGCATCCAAACGACGCAAAACATCCGCAAATTTCATTTTTTTGCATGCAAACTAATTAAGTCGAGAAAGTCAGCTTAAACTATCTTCACACTGTTTACATTCTGAATGACGTGGACGGCGTTGCCAGAAGTAGTGTTGCCAGAATATTTAAATTCAATGAATTACAATTAAGTCAGCCTTTAAATAACGCTTAATTGCAAGAATGAAACTGCAAGTAGATCATAAAGATGTAAAATAAACAATTAGCATATAAATAATTAGTTTTAATCTGTAGTGTAGTATTTGTAAAAAAAATAAAACCGAAAATAGATAACGAAGAAAAAGCGATAGGAGTCGCTAAAAATTATCTTAATTTGTCACCGCTTCAAATGAAACTCTGCTAGATTTAGCTAGTTTTAGCACCACTTTGTAGAACCTAGGTGGTGACCGCCAATGGTGAGTTTCTATTTAAAATTTGTTTATTTTGTTCGTTGGCATTTTATTGGCACGAGAAGAAGCTCTAGTTAAGACTTGAAGTGTTAAAGTTTAATGTTAAACCCAACATGGTACGTGGTCTGTAATCTTACAATTTGATTAGGAATCTATTTAATATAAATATTAAATTGATTTATAATACTGCTTAGAAAGCAAAATAACCTTTTTTTTTTTGGAAAATTTAAGAATTTTGGATGGGTTGCAGATTCACTATATATATTTCCATGAATGACGTTGAAATACATTTTATATTCAGCTTTATCTTGCATATATTTAAAAGTTATTTATAGCAGATTTTAAATTATAATCAATCAATGGTTTTAAATTGATTGTTAGCAACATTAAAATCTATATTTGGATATCTATGCTGATTTGTAATAGCTACATTTCGATGCTCTTCAATTCCTAATAGGATTTAATCCATTTTAAAAAACATACATACATACATTTCCCTTGAGTTTTGTAAAATGTTTGCCAAGAAAATTCGTTCTCAATTCGTTTAACTTTCATTTTGAGGTTTCGATACCATTATCTATTCATCAATTAAGCATTCGTGCTCTTATCTTCCAAGCTAACACAGAATAATGTTTAATAGTGTTGTCATGTCTTGGTGCGTCTGCGGTTAGGCATACATTAGGCGAACCATTGCGCCACGCCCAGTCCCCAACAACCAACCAGTGCCCACCCCAATTTTACCCATCTAACGGTGCTGTGGTCCTAGCGACCGCGTCTAATTTTATAATACATGTTAAACAGATGAAAGGTTAATTGAAAGGAACCACAAGTTTCGACAGCCCACGCTGCCAGACCAAAGTGTTTTAGCTTTAAATTTCGAAGGGTTGCCATCTCTCTGGCACTCACTCTCTATCTATCTCGGTCTCTTTCCGTCACTCCCACACCCATGGATGGCTTTGTCTCTTTCGCTGTCTACATCAGGCAGCAATAACAACAAAAACAACAGCAATAACATTGGCACGGCCAAGAGGGATTTTGGGTTAAAGTTAAAAGTTTTCGCTTAAATATAAATCACCTATGGCTGACTGACTCGGCGACGAGGACTACGATTTTCCCCCACCACGCGCACACACACACACACACACTTACATACACTTATGTCCTTACACATACATATATATATATATATATATATATATATATATATGCCCGCATATAGAGCAAGCGTACCGCGAATTTGCGTAATTACTAATTAAGCCCAAGTCTCTGTTAGAAGCATTTAACCCTTGTGTTTCAATCCCTTTCTCCTTTCCTTTTCTCTCCTTTACAGTCACTTTACTTTTGGTCAAGTTAAAAGCATTTGCCCACCACCCATCTACTTTACTTTTAGCCAAGTAATCTAGATTCAACCACGGGCAGCAGATGACAAAGATTAGCTACATGTAATTTCTCTTATTTTTCTTTAGACCAAATGAAAGGAAAGAAAGGTAAAAAGGTTAGGGTATTGGATGAAACAAAGATACGAGTGTACAATTTATGGGCAACAACAACAACAACAACAATAAAAATAATTTATACATACATATATATCGTAATTTTAATATATATTTCTTATTACTTTTGGGGTTCTTGTACGGGTTTTTTCACTCTTTAGCATTTCTTTCTGTCTTCTTTGTTTAATAAAAGTTCAATAAAATATGCTTCATTTAATTTCGATGGCATTTGTTTTTTTTTTTCGTTTGTGAATTAGAATTACCCTTAAAATTATTTTTTTTTTTATCTATGACGTTTTTTCTCTCTCTCCATCTTTCTCAATCGTTGTATATTACACTTGATTGTTTGGGGTATTAAGCCATATCAGCTTAAAAAAGTTTGGAAATAAGATTATAGAATTATGGCTAGCTAATATATATGCTAAAGTATGTTTTAAACTAAGTGTGTATATAGAAGAAAGGAATTCCATATAAGATAATCGTAAAGGAATGAAAGTTTTCTACTAAACTTTTTAATTTTTTGCATACCTTTAGGAGAAGAACGCGATTCTGGAGTTAGTTTTGAGTTTAAGTTTAGGGTTAGAATTCGAATGAAATATATTAAATATACTAGTAAAGTTATTTTAAGTTAGTTTTGATCTTAGTACTTTGGACCATTAAAACTTACAAGTTCTACAGATAACATGGATTTGCCTCTCGGATAGCCCAATTAATATGTAAATCTAAATTCACACTCTTTTCTTCTCCGTTCTATTAATATTTAAGAGTATAAAAACTTCGATGGAATGCTGTTTTTTTTTTTGGTTATTCCTTTATCCATTCAATGTGGTGCTATCGCTAGCCGCACTAATTTGCATTTCTAACCATTATGCCTTTCGCTCTTCTTAGCCAACCAATTCGCGTCATTTCTTATTTGAAACAATGAACCCAAACAAGTCATTGTGCTGCTACTCTCTCCCTGTTCGCCCCACTGCCGCTGCTCCTTCTTCAATAAAGAAGAGTCGTCGCCAAGACAAAGAGAGAAGAAAGAGAGAACAAGAGAATAAAGAAAGAAAAGAACATTTTTTTTTTTTTGTTGTTTTGTTCTTTTTTGGCGTAAAGCAGCTTAAGCAATCAGGACCGCCTAATGGATATTGACACTTTAATGCCCTGGCCACCAACTGCTGCTCCTGTTTCTGCTTCTGCTTCTGCTCCTGCCGCTATTCTAAAGAGAATCCTTCGCTTGCAGATGTTGGTGTTGGCCTCTGATTTGGTTTGAATTTTTTTTTCGCTTTGCTTTAAACAAAATTGTAGTTGCCGAAATTAATTATAGAGCCGGACCGTACCCGGGCCATATTTAATTAAACGTGGACATTTTCAACTTCAAAAACCCTACCCTGTCCCCCTTCTATCCTGTGAAACGTGGAGCCAAAAGGCGTAATTAATTAGTAGAGACGTGCCAAATAATTGCGGTAAAAGTAAGTTTTCTTTTTTAAAGAATTTTTCGTTTTTCTTTTTTTTCTATTTTTGGTCAAAGAATGTTTCAATTACGTGTATTACTCCAAAAAAAAAAAAAAAAAAAAAAAAAAACAAGTAGAGAGAGTGCGGAGGCGGGGCAGAACGAGTCGGCTTTGTGGTGCTACTACACTGACGAGAATGAATATGGTTGGCAGGCATTAGAGTGGGCAGTTTTGGGTGGCATCTGTAAATTTTAGACAGGTGGGAAAATTAATTAAATTAGCAGGCGTCAATTTGGCAAAAGTGTCGCGCCCAAAAGTCATTGAAATATTCTCGACCGTCCATTGAAATTCTCATAGATAACTCCCACATCCGGGCGAAAATGTCATTTCCGACAAATTAGTTCAGTCAACTGGCAACTGCAACATTTTTGTTGGCCTTTGCCGATTTTCGATGTGGGGCTCGTTAAGCCATGTTTCCTGTTTTAGAAGTTCACAATATTTATTTACTTTATTTTTTTTTTTTTTTGCTGTATTCTATCTCCTCTTCTCCCAACACTCTTCTTTGTGTATGCAGCAGAAAGGTAGGTAGAATTTTCCATGATATTTTAATGAAATTTACTTGCGTTCTTGTACCCTTGGAAAAGGATAAATTAAATTCAAGTTATTTATTTAAATTTGATATTTTTAGCAATGACGATAAATTGTTATAATATATAAATTCTTTAACTATATTTTATATATTCCAATAACTATTTTTAATTGCTTAAAAGATTTACTTTCTATGAAACTTTTAGGTAATAAGTTTAATTTAATTTTAATTATAAAATATTTTTTATTTTGATCATTTGCCTTTCTTTTTAAATGAATATATAAGGTTTTTCTGTTTTCACTAATGGTAAATTTGTACTGAAATTCAACCTTTTATATTTAAAGGACATCCTTAGCTTGTTTTCAATTTTGTATTGCATCTTTTGGGGATGTGCGCCTAAAAGATGCCATAGTTTTTGCTCCCTGTACTTATTGTACAATAATAAAGAAAATTATAAAAAAAATCGCTCGGAAATGAGAATATTTATGCGTGACAACTTTATGTTTTATGAAAATTTGTAATGATTTCCTTACACAGACACACACACACACACATACACACATTACTTTTAATTGTCTTTTCGTATTAATTGCATTTGTAATGTGTTATAATTAGTTAAGCTTTATGGACTGAATCTACCACATCGATTAATGTGGATAGTAGAGCAAATTAAAATTAATTTCCTTGAATATTAAATGCAAGAAAAATTTAATTTTATATTTTATGTTTTTTTTTTTAAAAAAAGGAATGTTCTAAATTAGTATAGAAACTGCTTTTTAGTTTAACAAAAATCTTGTTTAATATCAATAAAGTTTGTGAGATTTAAAACTATTGTTCCAAAAATTATGTTGGATATACCTTAGATAGTTTTACATTGTTTTTCATTTTTTTTTTCATTGTGGATTAAGAAATTGTCAGTTATGTTATATCTGCCTGTCCAAGGATATAATGGTGAGGCTTTAGCAATTTTTGGTTATGTATTAACTTTAACAGATTTATTTCGAACAATGACCTTTGGCTTGGCCATTTATCAACATTCAATATGCATTTAAAAATTTTGTTTTGCGGCCTGAATGAGTAGACAGAATGACCGGGATACATATAAATATATGCATATACATATACGCTGGGCGAGATATAGATGAATGGCGAACCTTTAGCCCTCAGTGGGTGGGCGTTTTTGTGTATTTCGCCTGTTTTTTTTTTTTACTTTTTGTTTCTTTTTACATTTTTTGAGGGGTTTGTTGGAATGAAGGGGTATTGGTGGGGGTGGACGTCAACAGAAGCGGTATTTTTGTTTTTTTTTTTGTTTTTGTATTTTTATTTTGTTTGCTGCCGTAGCTCAGGCAACATGAAAAATTATTTACATAAATATCCGCGCTGTCAATTGTGTGTTGTGGCATGTAAAGTGACAGTAGCAGAGCCTGAAGAGAGCAGAAAATGGCGGCGCCGTATGTACGTACGTGACTGTACATTTTTTTTTTGTTTTTGGTTTTTCTGCGTTAATTTTTTTTTGTTTTTTGCCAACTGCATTGTTACTGACTTCACCCTATGCTCACATCTCCTTTGCCACACATTTGACTCTTTCTGCCTCTTCTATCAAATGCAAATGCATTGTGTATGGAATTGTGTGCGTGAGTGGGCGTAACGGGAGGATATGGTTAGCCTGTCTGTGTATGCGTGTGTGTGTGGTCGGTCAGACGTCAACGTTATGGCTGCCAAAGTTTTCAATTTTCCACTTAATTGCTTTCAATTAAGCAAAGAGTCCTCTTTAGTCTCCAGGAACGAAGTGAATGGAATGGAATGGACTGAACTGGACTGGACTGAAGTGAAGCAAAGCTACCCCACTACTGTTATGTCCGTTCAATTAAATTACACACTAAAGCGCTCCAGTAGCAGCAGCACGAGGACTTGCCAGACCTTCAGCATGTCAAGCCTCTACGCTGCATTGTTATCATTGTCAAGAAGTCGGCTGAAAACTCTTTTTTTCGTTACAGTTTTACAGTGGAATTGAAACGTGCACTGCTATCTCAATTCAATGTTAGGCAGTTTCGTTTCTTTTCCACTTATTCCTATATTTGTAAAGTATTGTTAAGTTAGTTTGAATCTCGTTCATGATCCTTATTGACTAGTAAAACATTAATAATCGGAAGATAGCACTATCTAAACCTTTGGTAATGGTGAACCCGATGTGATAAATGCATTTTTAATAGTTTTAGTTGAACCACTGTGCACCCGCACAACATTTCTCGCCTGCTGTTTGTTTATTTGTTTGTTTGGTTGGTTGCATTGCGTGTGTTTTTGACAGTAAGCAGTTTGTGTGCACCTTGATTGTTGCACTTGCTGGCGCACAGAGACTCCCTAAAGGGAGTGGGACAAAGACAGAGAATGCGACAGCGATAGAGATGGAGATAGAGAATGAAAACTCTGGGACGTCTAAAGGTCAGGGACTGGATGGACTGGAGCATCAGGAGGGGAACAAATGAACAAATAAGCAAACATAAAGCTGGTAGTAGTAAATGCAACTCTTTTGAGACTCCTGTTTGGGCTTCGACTCTTGTACTGGCTCTGGCTTCGTCTACTCCTCATTGCACAATATGCAAAAGACCGTGTAATGCGTCCATTCCTCTCTGTCTCTCTCTCTTTCTCTCTCTTCCTCTTATACCATAGCTATCTCTGTCTTCTCTAACCCTCTTTTTCACTCTTTTTGTATGCGTTTGTACGTGAGCTGTATTTAACCCTGTGCGGTCGACTAATGCCACAGGAAAATCACCTCACCCAGGTGAGTTGGAGTTTTCAGCGCCTTTTACAAAAGGATATTTTAATTACATTTACGCATATTGCAAAATTGAATACAAGGAAAGCGGGAAAGAGGAAATGCTCTAAAGTCCCTTTAAGCTGCAATGTAAACAAGTGAAAAGCATTTACTAAGACAGAGTTCAAGCATCCATCCATTGTATACATATCATTTCAGTGCTCTATTATGATTACATGCAGATTATATTATTGCTCATTTAAAGTGGGGGCAGACAATGTGAGCACAGAGGAGCACAGTGGAAAATGGGGAACTGGGAACTGGGGGCTGAAGTTGGGTTTTTGGGTTAGAAATGGAACAATAAGCAGACGGCTTAGGTTAGATTGAATTGTGCTTGATTTTGTCCGTAATGTCCCCCAACTTCTGATCCTGGCATTGCTGCCTCTGACACGCATGTCTTATTATTCTGACCAACAAAGTGGGAATGTCAGAAAGAGAAAGAGAGACAGACACAGAGACAGAGAGAGCGAGATAGACAAAACGAAGGCGAAAGACAAGGCAATATATTCAATGTACTGCAACTGGAGCAGCATGAGGTTCTCACATAAATGAACTTAGAGAAAGGGCATTGTGTCTAGTTGATATTCAAGATAATATTAATATAGGTCGGTTCTATTGTGGATTACTTTTGTCCTGCGTCTATATAGACCTTAAGGCCTCTTAATTAAATTCCATTCTTTATTTTTGGTTAGCAAAATTTAAGTTACTTAATCCCACAAATGCAATGGTTTGACAGTGAGCTAAGCTTTACTAAACTAAAATAATGCATTAATCAGTGATTATGAAAATTCTATACAACATTTGCATTTCTTTTTCTATGTTGTGTATATAAATTGCAATTGGAAACCATTGCTAAGAAGATTGTTTAGTTGCTGGGCAACATTTTCACATTGTGTCTTAGCTAACTCAGATAGTTATTTTGTAATTTATATATTATTCAATTAATAAATAATTATAAATTTTTAAATGGGTTTAAGAAAGGTATATTTAGTAAGTTGAATTAACAAGAATTAAACAAATAAAGGCAAACAATTGCAAATTGCTTATTTGTGGCGAATTCTACTTGGCAATATCTGATAATTTCAAAGTAAATTCAATTTCAAATTTTAAATAAATATCCCCATCAATATAGAAATAGAGTTAACTCACTCTTACTCTTTAATTTTAGTAGAAGCCATTAAAAAATAAAAAATATAATCGATTAAAGTATAAATATTTAAAACGATTAAACTTGCTCATGCTGTAGCAGTTTTATTTTTCATTTGTTATAAATAAATGCTCATAAGATCAGTGGAAAATCGGGCTATTAAAGTAACCAAATCAATATGGCCAATGTATGATGGTATAGAATGTGCGCGATATGTCAACAGTAGCCTGTACTGGGGAATTTCTACAGACTGGTATGCAAATTTCTTTATCCAGCTACTGGCCGAATGTTAAAAGGCACCATCCTCAGAATCATACATAGGAGTGTTGGGTGTTGGTGCGGAGGATTGAAGAGGATTGGAGTAGCAGTAAAAACTAATAAGATGTTGTATCGTAGCATGTATCTGTAACTGCAGAACGTTCCAATGGACCACTTGTATGTAGCACTATGTATATACAGATATACATATATATATATATATATACCTCCTCCTGAGGCATTGGCAGCAATTGGTTGGCTGGCTGGATGGTTGGCTTGCTGTGTTCCTGGTCCGCTGATAGCTTCTCATTTTATTTCACCTTGTCACGTGCTGTGAGTGTATATGTGCTGGTGTGTGTGTAGTGTATGTGTGTGTTTGTGTGTAGCAGTGGCAATTTCTAGCATTTCAGCAGAAAAAATATTCCAACTACCTACGCGAAATGTAGTTAGTTGTATCTGTTTTTCGTTTTGGCAATTTCTTTTCTTTTTTTTTCGTTTTTTTTTTTTTTTTTTTTTTTAATTTTTCTCCCTTTTTTTTGGAAAGGGGGGAAAAAGCATTTTCATTAAACGGTAATTTCACACCGCTGAGACTGCAACTAAGAACGGAATAGGCGAAAACAGAGATAGAGAGAGTGTGAGTAAGGTGGAGAGAGATAGAGTGAGAGGAGGGGGAATATAGAATTTACCGTGTACGCGGCAAGAATTTTTTGTCTTGTGTTTCAGACATTTATCGGGCCGGACACACTCGTCGCTGTCGTCGCTCCAATCTTCCATCGTTGCCCAATTACAAGCAAGTTAAAATCAAGTACGAGGCATTGATTAGTTGCCCAAGACAGGAACAGAGATAAAGATAGACAGTGAGAGAGAGAGAGAGTGGGAGATAGCTAGATGGGCAACAATGGGAGCAATGGGAGTTCCAGATAGAGATTAAAATGTAATCTTTAGCGCCACAGAGTCATATGAAACGTGTTCGATTAGGCTTTGCATTTGGTATGGGTTGAGTATGCGGATTGCTTTTGACCAACAGATTGACCAACTGCTGTGTATCTATGTGTAGGTGCTATATACATAGGTCTCTCTCTCTCTCTATGGGTGTGTGTGTATGGAGTGGGCCCCCTGATGGTCAAAACGCAAGTGCTGAGATGTGTTCTTAACCTACGCATTAATATTGCCTTTAAGTTGTTTCTTTTATCAAACGACTGAAAGAAAGAAACTTTTTGGTGAAGACTTCAGCTTGAATTTCCAGTTAAAAGTTATCTATAGAAAAATATAAGTTTTAATTATTTAACATATAATTTTATGACATCAAATTCATTCACTACTTTAAATACTTCTCTTTTTTAGATCTTAACTTTATCTGCTAAATGAACGAGTTTTGACTAACTTCAATTTGGTTGAACAAGTTATTACATTTGCCATTTTATGGCCATCATTTATTCATTATAGTTAGTTTATTTTCAATATTTAAAAGTATACAATCTTTATTACTCACATCCAATTTTACATGTTTGTTGCTACTGCAACACCATCCCCTTTTCCCCTTTGTCCGTCTCCACACTCAATTGCATTATTGACACTCTTTACAGTGCAAAACCCTATTAACCTTTGAAATTTTTGAAAATAAAAAAAAAAAAAAATAAAAAAGGAAGAAGTTAAGTAGAAACACGGCGGGAGGGCTAAAGAGACCGATTGGCAGCGGATGGCTCAGTTTTGCCGTTGAAATTTCCCAAACTCCGGTCGCACTTTGCACAATTTACGTGCACATAAATTACCATTAATTAAATATTTCTGCGCTAATGCAGCGTCATTCGGTACGGTCGACGGTTGGTTGGTTAGTTGGTCTTTCTGTCTGTCGATTAGTCAGTCTGTCTGTTTGTCGGTTGCTGGTAATCACTGCACCTTTTCGATTTGGTCAAACTGCAACAGCTACCGACTACCAGGCCAGGTCCGCTGCTAAACCGACAAGTGACACAGAGAGACACCGACAAGCAAAAAAAAAGAAAATAAAAATATTTAGAGATGAGTACGTGAATCCTTGACAAATGCAACCACATGGGAACTATTTCTATTTAAAGGGAATAAATAAATCCAATCGGGAATTATAATAGAGCTCATTGAATTCTATTTTCAAGATTTTTTTTAAATCTGATGGAGAAATGTACGCTTTTTATGAGTACTACTCAAGTTACCTTCACGTTGTCATCTCTAAACTGCCCCCAACACCCATACAGTGAAACACGTTCATTAGGCTTAATTTAGCAAAGAAGATGAAGGAACAAGTCTTCTTTACCTCCAAAGTAGCTGCTGTGGCTGCCGTTCCGTTTGCATATGACAAACGCGACTTAAAAACTTTGCGCAGGCGCGTGGCTTCAAGTTCCCAAAACGAAGACGAAAGGGTTCTCTCTATCTTCCCCGCCCCCTTTTCATCCCGCACTTTACCTCTTGCTCTCTCTACTACTCTGACTGGCTCCCTTGGCAACCTTTAAATTTATGGAATTATGAATAATATTTTAAGCAACCGAGTAGAAAGAGTGTAGAAATGTAAAGGGAACTTGAAGCAAAGCAAAGAGGATGGATGGAAGTGATGGTGATGAAGGTGGTGGTGGTAGTGGAGGTGGTGGAGGAGCAAAAGACCCACCGGACAAACAAGTTAGTTCTGCTGGCTGATTGCATGGCTCTTGTGTGGTGTAGTATGGTTTGGTGTGTCTCTGTGTGTGTGTGTGAGTGTGTGTGTAGGGTGACGAATCGATTGATGTCTGGGCTTTGAGTTATCTTAACAAGGCCTCTATCTCTCTTGTCTACTTGTCGTGCGCTGCATTTTTGATGAAAATCACTTATAATCCCATCAACATTCTCCATTCAACTTTCTGTTTATTTTGTTTTCTTTTGCTTCATCTTGTTCTTTTTATTATTATTATTTCTGTTCTTGTTGTTGTTTTTGGTGTGTGTGTTTTTTTTTTTTTATTTTTTTTTAGTTTATATTGATGATGTCTTTGTTTATGTGTTGTTCTCGCATTGTTTGTTTGTTGTTCTTATTGGACGCGCTTCAGTAATTTGTTGCTGTTCCAAAACAGAACACATCAAAATGTGTCTCCCTTCCATCCTCCTATACCTCTCCCGCCCTTTTCTCTACAGAGAAGAGAGAGAGAAAGAGAAAGGGAGAGAGAGAGAGCATCAAAATAATTACCAAAACAACATCCGGTGTTATTCTCCGGTGCTCCTATACACCCTCCCCTCCTTTACCGCTCACCAACCAGCTATCCCCAATCAGCCCCGACCCCCAATTTCTTGTATAAGTTGACAAAGTGTTTCACTTAATGTCGCCTGGCATTGAAAAGTGAAAGAAGTCAGCTGATTTTTGTTGGTTATGTGTGTAGGGGAGGGCGGAGAGGAGATATATTCAAGTGTTATATATAGAAAATGAGGTAGTGAATGGTTTATAGATGGGATTAAAGTGTATATTTAAGAGATGGCAGATGCCTCACAACTAAATTAAACTCTCAACTAAACTGAGTAAAAAAAAAAAAACCAAGAGACAGAGAAAATGTTGACATTTTTAAGAAACAAAATAAACGAATATCTGCCAATAATTTAAATCATCTAATCCCTTAAATATGAAATACGTGCATAGAATGGAATAACACAAAAATATGTGTTGAAATCCTTGCGGTTTCTCCATATTCTCGCAGTATATACTATATATATGTGTATATATATTTTTTTTTTCAAATCTGTAATGAATATATAGGAATACTAAGTGTATTAGGTTCAAGTTCCTTGAATATATCAGTAAATAGACGATTATTATCTTTTATTAGATTTTTTCTTCAGTATTTTTAAGATGTTTTAATGATTGAATTATCTTTAAAATCTATATCTATCTCTTGAAAATCCGCTGTACATTGTAAAAATGCATTTTCTCTATTATTAATTTAAAGATTATAAAAGATAAAATCTTTTTATTTATGATTGGAAAAGGTTAAGAATATAGAATATAGAAAGGGAATAAAAGAATGTATTCATAATAATAATAACCATATAATGGGCACATTTATTATTGTATTTTGACTAAGAACTACTCAGCTTTAACGGTTTTTTAATTTAAAAACTATTGCCTTCTATAGTCGAGAATTATAATTATTACAAAAGGTAGGCAGATTATTTGTTTAGCTGTTTTAAGAACCATCAAATTTTCTCATTAGAAGACTTTACTGTCCACTCTTACTTTTGCAATGCCATAAGACACCTTTAACGTTAAAACTAGTTGGGAATTATAAAGATTAACATAAGATTTGCATTCCAAAACTATCAAATATTCTATTAATAATTATAATCTTTCTAATCTTTCTTTTCTTTTTCTTTAGAATTAAATAATTTATCCCACAAAATATTTTTATAAAAACATATGCACATCTCTATATATTTTTATATACAAAGGATGATCGTGATTATGATGTCATTTTTTTTTTTTCTCCAAAAACTTAACCCCCATTAACTTGTCTTAATTGCCAGCTCAATATATTACATAGACGACTAATCACCAAATTATATTCCCATGGCATTTTTGCCACGCCCCCTGTTATATATATGTACATAGATATATAAATGTTAGTGAAAAATCCACTGACAAATATATATATATATATAAAATCCCGTTCATATCCAAATATGTTTGTTTTTTTTTCTTCATTCGTTCGTTCGTTTGACATTTCACCATATGATTTCCATAAGCTGCCACAGCGGCTGGCATAGACAAGTAGCTGCCTGTGCTGCTGCCTCCTCTAACTGATCCCCCTCCCCCTGCCTTGCTCACCATTCTACACTCTTCCTTCTTGGATTCCTCACTAGCACACATGTTGCTTATTTTTAAGGCGAAGAAACAAATCCCCAACACCGCAACGCACTTAGGCCATAGCCAAAGCTATAGCCATCGTCATCGCCATCGCCATCGCCATCGTCGTCATCGTCGTCAGCTTGCAGTGACAATTGTCAATGAAGTTTCCGTAATAAATTTTCGTCTTTTGGTTTGACTGTTGTTGGCTGGCTCTGGATTTACCTCTCTAGCTCCCCTCATTTTTCCTTTTTTTTAACCAACACCACCACCCTCTTTACTTGCCGGCCCCTTAGTTTGACACGTTTGTATATCTGTGACTGCGAGTGCGACGACTATGTCTGGGGGGCTTGCATGCAATGTGGAGAGGAGATGCAACGGCTCGTTTGCCATGCCACGAGGATTTGGTGTCGCGGCTTTTTATGAGGATCAGCTGCAGTTGTGGCCATATAAAATAAACAAGATGCGAGTATGTTTAAAAATCTATGCTCTACGAATCCCATATACACTATCTAACAAAGGGATTAGCCAGAAAAAGGAAAGGAAAGTAGAGGAAAAGAAAGTAAAACATCAAAGTAAGTTATCATTAATGCTTATTGCTTGATCAGTTATAGAATTATAGATATAAGAAGAACTCTGATAATTTGTCTATATATAATTAGATATTCTATGTTAATGTTCTAATAATCTCTCAGAGTTTTAGTTACTATATCAATTATATAATTCTTAATTCTTAGTCTGAAATTGTAATTTGTTTTAATCTTAAGACTTTAAATGAAATGGAAATTATATATTTCTTTTGAAATGAGAAATTCTAGAATAAGTCACGAACTTGAAAAGTATTTTCTAAAATTCATGGCATTTATTATTACTTTTTTCTTGTTGTTGTTGTTGAAAGAGTATAGAGAACATTCAAGCCGATACGCTTGGCGGCCAAGTGAAATATGTACACACATATGTATAGATATATATATATATATCCATATGGATATTCCATGTAGGTATGTTTGGTTTGTATGTATAGAAACGAAGTTGTCTTTTAATATGCTAAATTCACAGCATTAATTACACTTGCCCCTTTTGCTAGCAGTTGCATTCACATTCGCATTTTCTGCCTTTGATGCAGCTAAATACATGGCTAACAAACATGGCAGCGATTTCTCTTAGTTGAATTTTTTTTTTTTTTTTTACTATACCTACTATTACTACTACAACTTAGTTGTTGTTGTTGTTGCTTTTGTTGTTGCAAATCCTATGTTCCAATAAGTCCAGGCAACACATTTCCCACTCAATTACCTTGACGCTGCTGTTGCTATTGCTGTTTGTTCCTACTTCATGCCGCCGCCGCCCGCTGTGGATATACAACATAAATCATTTACCATAAAAACGTCGTCTTGTCTACACTTTTCCTTTTCATATATGCCAAAAATAAGCAAAACTCGCTTACGAAACAAACACTCCAAAACGACGACAACGACAACGACAACGATGACGACAAGGAGGAGAAATATCAGCGCAGAAGGAGATGTAGGAGAAGGAGGAGACCTCCATTCAATAATAATCGTCAACAGATACGCGAGCCGGGCCATGTTCGATGTCTATTTTTGGGGCGTTGCACGTTTTTATTCCACTCTTTTTTTTTTTTTTTTGGTTTTTGTTTTGGTTTTTTTTCGTATTTATTTATTTTTTTTTTTTTTGGAGTTGGTCCCGGGATCCAAATTGTCGACAGTCATAAATAAATTCCCAGGCGAGTGTTTGAAAAGTTGGCGGCGTTTACCGTCTGTATGTGTGTGTGTGTTTGTTTGCTTGTGCGTCGCCTCCTGGCGGTGATTTTGCACAGACACAAATCGTAATTCAATCAATTAATATCATTATTATTGATGGACTATGGTCCCAATGGTAGGAAGCCGGATGAAAGGGGACGGCCGCATTGTTTGTCTATCGCACAAGCTCTTTTTGGGGTAATTAATTATCATAATTAGAATTTAACTAGGCTTCGTGGCTTTTCCCTCCGACACTACAAAAATGAAGAGGGGAGGGATGTGCATACAAACATATTTCATTGATTTGTTTTTTGTCGTTTGGTTGTTGTTATATTTTTTTAATAGAACTATTTTGTTCCAGCTGTCAGAGAAGAGGTCACAAATTGTTTTTTAGTGAGGCAGGGTAGGGAGCTCTTTCTTCCGCTTTTCCTATCTCTCTATTTCTTTCTTTCTTTTCCCTCCCCTCTGATTCAAGTAAAGTATTTCCCCATCAGGTCTCAGGGGAAACTTATTGACTAAGGGGATTTATGGTGGGAACCAAGTGGCGACAACTACTTAGCTCTGTTATTCTGTTTTGGTATTGTTTATAAACTTTTATGAAAATGCTCAAGAGTAAACAAATGCTTAAGAAAATGAAATGTGAAAATGTGTTTATTGAAATTCAGACAACTAATCGTATACTTAGTACATTTTTAGAAAGGGGTCTTTCTCCCTAGATCCCCTCTCTATCTCTCTCAGTCTCCTATTTCAAAGTATATCAATTACAATTTGCCTTATTTTTTCATTGGGAAGAACTTGATTGAAAGATCACATGTGCTTGTGTATTTCGATACGAAATCTGTTTTGAATTAAAAGTATATTTCCTTGAATGGAAATTGAATTGGTTAAATTATTTTCATATGCCTAAAGTTATCAACTCACTTGAAGTCCTTTGGGTTTAATAATTTGTGATTTTTTAAGAGTTTTTTAAATATTTATAGTTTTATAGTGAAATATATTTGAAATTGTTTTTTATTTGTTTTTTATTTCGGTTCCTAGTTTTATTTTTGTCTTTTCATGAGCCTTCCATGAACCATGCTAAAGTTTTTGTTTTTAAAAATTGAAGTACTTCTAAATGACTTTTGAATCTTTTTACTTAACTCTTAATAAAACTAAAAGTCCTTTAAAGGAATTTAGTATAATAAAATACACTTAAAATAGTCTTTTATATTCAATTATACTAAGAAATTCTCCTTAAATTGAATATATTTTAAAGACACAGTTTTCTTATTATTTTCATTATATTTTTAATAGTTTCTATGTAATAAAATATCAATAGAACAAAGTTTTTTTTGTGGTCATTATAAAAAAAGTTGGATTTTAAAATGGTAGAGTATATACAGAAGCTAATCCAGTGATAAAAGAAGATCTAGAAGCTCCTTCTTATTCATTGTTATCACTTTAAATAATAAAAAACAGTTTTGAGCTTCATTTCTTAACTAATTTAACAATTCTTTCAAGAGTAAATAATAACGATTGAGAGGTAAAGTTACTAAAAACCATTTGATTTTAAGTATGAAATGATATCTGATATTGTAAGGATTAAGTTTATCCAGCGACTGTGAAAAATAAACTTCTCTTTCTTCCTTCCACAAATATACAAAAGAGAAAACAGCTGTAGAATTACACATAGAGAAATTCTTATCCTGTATATATGGTCATAAATTTTACGAGTACCGAATCTGTTGGATATTTATTTTGTATTTTTTTTTTTTTTCCATTCTTATTGCTTTTATCTTATTGTTAGAAATGAATGGAGAGGGAGAGAAAGGAAGAAGAGAGAAGAAGACTATGTGGACTTAGAGTGGAGTACATAAAACTGATACAATTTCAAAAATTTTATTTCCGTAAAATCTGACAGTAATTTCATTTAAATGACAAAACAACTCCCACCTAAAATCCATTCATCTACACACCACCCCACCCTAACCCCCTCTATACCCAATTAAACCCCTAACCAATTGGATCTGTGTCTGTGTGTGTGTGTTTGTGTCGGTGTCTCTTTCTATCTTATTTAAACGTTTATCCCTGTCAGGTATTAAATCTGCTTGGACTCGCTTTTGGCTTGTACTTTGTTATTAACTCATTTCCGTTATGCCATAAATATACGAACGCGGACGGGCCGGGGCAATTAAAACAATTGCAAGTTAAAATTTACTGCACCATCCACTGGGCAGAGGCTGGACCGTTGAGTCATAAAACCGAACGAACGAACAAACCAAATACAAAGGTTAACAAGAAGGATGTGGCAGGAGAAGGTAAGATAAATATATATATGTATGTATGTGGGGGAGGGTATAAGAAATGTTTACTATACTATCAATTTTTTTCCCCTTTTTCTTTTATTTGGACACTTTAAAACCTGTATAACATTTAACAATATACCAAAATTTCTTAGTCTATTAAATTTACTAAAAAAAAAAAAAAAGAAATACTAAAAAAAACACCGGAAGCTAGTGGAAAAGTTATTCTCACTTTAACTTCCACAGTTAATAATTAGATACTCAAAAAAAAAAAAAAGAAAAACAAAAAATAATAATAATATTCACAGGTGCTCTTCACCGTACAGAGAGCTAAAAACTTATTAAAAATGATGTTAAAGATGTTGTTAAAAAAAAAAGAAGCAAGTTTACAATCGATAATTTCTATGGCAGGAAAATAATTTACTAGAGCAATCTCAGCAAAATTGAAAAGAAAGTTAAATCAGTAAATGTATATTAAAATAAATTTTAATTAAGTTAACGAAGTTAGCTAAAAGCTAACTAAAAAAATTATTCTCAGCGAATTGCATTCTCAATTTAGAAATAAAAAACCAAAACTATAAGAAAAGTTGAGCTAGATAACTTTTGCAAATATTTCTTAGTCGAATAGTAAGCGGATATTCAATAAGATTTAATTTTGTTTTCTTTTCCATCAGTGAATTTTTCAGTTAATTGAATATTTTGGTTTTGGTAATATGCAGCCACACTTTTTTCTTTTCTCTGGGTTTTTTTTTTAGTGTTTTGTTTCTCTTTAATGTTCACTGCTCAGCAATAACTGCATGGCAAACAAAAAACAAAACCATTAAATTGAAATGAGCGAATTGGATTTTATGTCACATACAAACACACACTCACACTCACACTCACACACACACACACACACAGCCCACTGCCATTTCAAGTTCCCTACCAAATGGCAACACACAAAACTTGACGATGCTGGGAATTGGAAATTCTTTTGGCTTAATTATCAGGGCATGATGCTCGTTTTTGGGTGATTTCATCTGCATATTTCCTACACTTACCCCTGCGCACTGTCAGCCCAGCCCTTCTCCTGCTCTTCTAAAAAAAAAAAAAAAAAAAAAAAAAGGAAAGAAACCCCAAAACCCCAAACCCCAATGACATTGTGTAAACATTGTGAGCGAACCAAAATTTATGTACAACCGAACGAATGAAGACCAAGATCGAGACCGAAACCGCGACCGAGACCAAGACTGACACTGCGGACCGTGACCAAGTGTAGAGGCCCAGAGAATCGCTTGCAGGTGAGAAGTGTCCATCTTAATCGAAGCAATAAATACACTTAATGAATTTCCTGCAGAGGAAGGCCGCGTCCGACTTGGAGAATTTCGCATTCTATTGGTCATACAATAATCCAATGTCGTTGTTGTTGTTGTTGCTGTTGTTCTTGTTACTGTTGTTGTTGGACATTGCGTGGCATTTTCGCACCCAAAGGAGGATTGGCTTGACTTGACTTGGCTTGGAGAAATCCACAACAATTCTGGCGATCGTCGTCTTGGTCCAAAGTGTCATTAAAGTCCTTTAATTTATAGCAGAAAATCAAGTAAGAAACATGCAAGAGACTTGGACTGTGACTTGGAATGGGTCTGGGACTGGTACTAAGACTACTCGGAGTTGGACTTGGACTTGGCAAACGGTTGTTTGTGTTGGCCAAAGAATCGAATTTTGCTTTTAGCGCGGCCTGTTTTAAAGTCTTGTCGAACATATGGCTTGATTTTTTTCTTTCTTTTTTTATTTATTTATTTTTTTTTTTTTTTTTGTAGTTTTCTCTGTATGTGTGTGTGTGTGTGTGTGTGTGTGAAGAGAACACTCCATTTCTCCATTTGTGCAACTCTTAGTCGAGCTATATTCATAGGTGTCGCCTTCAGTTGACGTTTTGGTGTGCGGAAGTCATTGGGACAAGTTAATGGCATTTAAGTTTTATAAGTTATGGAATAGAAAAGGCAAATGTTCCTTTAACTTTTTTCTCTTTTTTTTTTTTCTTTCTTTCTTTACTCAAAGTGTTCCAGCTCATTTACGGAATGGATCTACATACACATATAGATGAATAAAAAGGCAAGGCAAAAGGGAATGACTATAAAGAGCCAATGAGCGTGTGTTTCGTCCATCTGTTCAATTGTCCCTTCTCAAAATATTTTATAGGTTCGGTGGGGGGGACAAACCAACAAAAAACAAAAGTGAAAAACAGTTTTATTTTCTCTTTTCGAAATATCTTATCGATAAAATGTTTAACTCGTTAGGTAAATACTTATTTCTTTCCAAGTTTTTCCCTTTCTTTTAATGATATTTTGATGAAATGAGATCGATATCTTAATGTCTCTTCACAAGAGAATCCTTTTAGACAATTTTTGGTATATTAAGGGATTTTTTAAGGAAATCTTTGTATAAAGATCCTTTAATAGGAAATCTTAAAAATAATTTAAAATAATTTACAAAATAGATAAATAAAATTAAATTTGTTCTGTTTCATTAAAGTTTACATTTCAATCTAATTAGTTTTTTTAATTATAGAACACAATTCATTTTTATATTTATATATATAGATACGAGATTATGTCATCTCCTCCTGACTCTCTCTCTCTCTCTCTCCCTGGTCAGGTTGACAATCGGTTCACGTTTCATATTGACTTTTTGTATGTCGTTGGTGGTTATGGTCAGAAAAAGCCAAAGCCAAAGCCAGAGCCAGAAAAAAAAAGACAGGAAGAAAAACCATTAAACAAATCCATTGGCCGGTAAACCACATGGCAAATCTTGATTGAATCAACTTAATTTAGATCAGGGCTCAGTGATTCGGATTTTGGTCGTAAAAAGCGCGACATATTGGAGGTCTGCCCACTGACACGGACTTATCACACGTGTTCGTGTTCGGCCGTTATCATGTGAATGGAGGAGAGGGTGTAAGATTGCGGACGGACGGTGGTCGAATGCCACGGTACCGTTACCATTCTGTGTCTGTAAACTTTTATGACACGTGGTGTGTGCTGATTTTGTTGTTGTTATTGTTGCTGTTACTGTTGCTGTTACTGTTACTGTTCTTGTTGTTATTTCCCTTTGCTGAACCATGTCTATGGTCAAAGAGCAACAAATAAAACAATGCATGGGCGTCGAGAGTTTGTTTAATAATAATAAAAACAAATGAAAGAGCACGTAGTTGTGGAAACAATAACCAAAAAGGAAAAAATTCAGGAGAGGAGTAAGCAAGAAGGGCAATTGCCTAACGATCTATCTATGTCTCTTTTTAAGCAAAAACTTTTTGCAACTAGAAAATAGTTTTTCTTTTCCATTTTTTTCTTTTTTTTTTTGTTGTATTATTTTGTTTTGTTGTTAGCTCGTAAAAGTAGCTACTAGATTTTGGGTTTAGATATAACTGATGGTATTATATCCAACTTAATATATACTAGTAAATGTATAATAGAAAACTTTTCTAGTTGCTCTATAATAGATAATTGTAATGAGTCCGTCTTTAAGTATATAAAGTATAATAAGTGTCGGAATATTTGACCTGTTAAAAAGGTTTAAGGGATATAATAATATTGTTTAAATATAAATTATTATACATATTTTAAAAGTTTTTTTTGTTACGAAATGATTTCCATCTTATAATCTGCAAAAGTCTATGTAAAATCTTGGAAAAATCAATCTTTTATATAAAGTAACAGATGTCCTTTTTCAAACACAAAAGTTGTGTTGATTAAATATATTGCTGTATTTTTCTATAAACAAATGTTTGAGAAGCAACCTAGAGAGAAATATTATTAAGTTATTATTATTATTAGCAATGTTGAACAGATAAAATAATAATTCCCAGACTTATAAGGGAGAAAGGTGTACTAGATACTGGACCTACAATTCAAATTATACAATTTCTTATATTAAAAGGGAGAAAACAGAGCAAAATCTCTTGATTAAGTCAGTTTTTTGTAAAAAAAAAAAAAACCTAAATGATGAACTCATGACAGAAAAGTTAGTTATTCTTTCGATGAACTATTAAACTAAAAATTTATAGCTATTAATAAAATTTTTATATATTTTTAAATATCAGAAAGAAACAAATATGTGACACTGTTTAAATGATTGATGGAAAAGCCCGCACAAAGTGCCATTGCCGTAATAAGTGGCTTTAACTTAACCCGTCTTGATAAGAAGCACCCGCATAGTTAGTTATGCCGCTCCTGTCAAAGGTTGTATTCGATTCTCCCGTGTGCTATGGAATGCCATTTTGCATGTGACAAAGCAGCAACCAATTACCAAATACGAAAAATGACAACTTGCAACAACAGACAATATGTACAAAAATCACACAAAAAAAACCAAAAAAAAAGAAGCAAACAAAAAATGAAAAGAGGGGGGGAACACAGGCAGCTGTGCAATCTCCAACCGCAGCTCAAAACATTATCCTGTGCCACCAATTTGATTTGATAGTTGGCACACAGCCGCACCACTATCCCGCTTCGCTCTCTATCTACTAGAGTGGTGTTCACCCCGTTATACCCTGCCTCCCCCCACCCCCGAATTCTTCACTTTTAGCTGTAGCAATTGACACGTTAGCTTGGGCAGCATTTGGTACAACAAACGAACGAACAAACGTCCAGTCGTTTGGCATTTTACGACCATGTTGCACCTACCTACCTACCTATCTACCCAGCAATATAGTAGACCCCATCGACAGACAGACGGATGAAAAGACAGACAGACAGACCAACCAACCAACCGAACTATCCACACTAAATTTGTTGGCCCAGCCGCAGTTTGGTACGTGATTTCATCAAACAACAAGAAGAATTTTCAAATCGAAATGCAAAAATTGTGCAAACTCGTGAATACAAAACTACAAAAAAAAAAAAAAAAAAATGAAAGAACAAAAATAACCAAAAAAAAAAAAGTAGAATAAAAAAAAAAAAAAAATTTTATTTGTCGAAAGTCGAAATGAAATCACTGGCTCAGGCATTTGGTTAGGGTACTACTCTGGATACTGGATTTTGGGTTCTGGGTTCTGGTTTTTGGTCTGGCGACCAATTTCTGGTCACTTGCAAACTGAATTATATTTTGAGTGGTTGTCTACACTCCATCTCCACCTCCACTTACACCCACCCTTTAAACCCATCCTCTTATCGTTCTTCTCCATTTTCATCTGCATTTCCATCTCTCTGGATCTGGCCACTGTTTTTATGTGTTTTGATGTTGTCAAGCAATTAAAAAATTTTGTGCCAATGCCTTAAATAGAAAACGAAAACAAAAAAAATAAAAAAGAGTAGAAAAAGAAAAAAATTCTACATTTTTCTTTTTCATTTATGTCTTTTTTTTTTGTTTTTTTTTTTGCTCTTTTGATAGTAGTTCATTTTGCTACCTTAGGTTAGGCAAATGGAAAATGAGAAATTGTATATGGCATTTATGGGTTACTATTTTTTTTTTTTTTCTATCCCACCCCCCCCTTCAAGCGAATGATGAATAACTTGGGGGAGATTAAGAGAATGAGCTCCATTCAGTGGGCATTTGTGGGAAATTGTATAATTGAAAATTCTTTGACTGCCTTTTGAGAAAATTTGTATGAAAAGTAAATATACATATAGAAGATAAGATATACCATCTAATCTATCTATGTGGGTTAAGGACTAATAAAATTATGGTTATATTATTAAGAAATTTTAACTTATATACATACATACTATTCTTTTTTTTTTTTTTTTTGTTTTTTATGGGATATTTAATGAAGCGAAATTACATTTCATAAAAACAGCAGATTAACGAGTTAGCCAATGGCTAAGAACTAAAAACTGAATTGTAATTGTGTTTTATTATATTATTATTATGTTTTTTTTTTTTGATCGTTAAGGGGATTTTCTTTCATTAAAAGAATTTCTCACTAAAATCGAAAATTAAAAGAGGGTGCGGTAGGAGAGGGTTTATTAACAAAAAAAAAAAATACATTGATTGCTGTCACACAATAGAAAATGAGGAGGATGGCAATCACCTGAACCACCTGCTAGCATTTCTGATTGGTATTTAAACTCATTAAAAAATATTTGCAGTATTAATATCTAATTAACTATCAATCCAACTATCGATCTCTCGGCTATTTGCAATCAAAAATATAAAATTTTTTTTTGTCTTTTTCTTCTATTGCTATCAAATATTGAAGAGAACATTTTCTGGCTACCTACAAGAGATCGTTTAACGTTTCTATATATGTATGTATGTATATAGGTATATACCCCCCAAGGCTACTTTACGCATAGTGCATCGGTTAAAGTCGTTACACTTTTTACGAGTTTCAGGCTAACTCTCCCCCTTATGGGTCCCTCCCAAACCATTTGAGTCAACTCTGACTCAAGTTGTAGCAAACCCAACAAATCGCATTAGTTAATCCGACAGCAAAAAAGAAATCAAAAAGGAGAAAAAAAAAAAAAACAATGAAAACCCAGAAGGGAGGGAGTCAGAAAAAAAAAAAGGAATAGTGGCACAAAAAAAAAAAAAAAAAAAAAGAGTACTAGGTAGATGAGAAGGTTCTCGCTTTACGTATGATAATTTCATTGAATCTTGCTTGGTTTTTTTTATTTTTTTTGCTTCGCTTATTTAACTATTACCACTTCCTATATAGTGTAGTGAGTCGCTCGGTTGGTCGGTCGATGGTTTCAGCTCTGATTTATTGTTTGTCATACGCTTTGAAATTGCGCTTTAAATTTTGCAACAATTACATGGCCATGGCCATGGTCGGTCATAAGAAGGAGGAGGAGTAGAAGACAGAGGCAACTTCTTTTCTAGCTGCCACTTCTTGCATTGTTATCTCTCCTCTATGCCCCTTTGTCGTTTCGCTCGTTCTTCGTCACCGTCACTATATTGACTATTTTTTTCGCGCTTAAGTTGTCGTTGTTGTCGTCGTCGTCGTTATATTCCTTCCTGTCTGGTATAGCAAATCGTCAGCGTTGAATTCCTGAGCTTGAGCCGGTCGTCGAGTCGTTCATCGTTCGTTTCGTTCGTCTTTCAGTGATTTATAAAAGGTGCAGAAAAAGAGGTAGTACGTAGTAGTAGTTGTAGAATCATTCTTCGACGATGGGCCTTAAAGAATTTGCAGCTCCATATATATAAATATATATAAATATATATAAATATACAGGTACACACACACGCACAGCACACACACACATACAGAGAGAAACAGAGAGCAAGAAACATGAAGAAGCTTTTAACGAACTCTTTTCATTTGTACTTGGGGTACGTAGTATGATGACAAGGTTTTTTTTTTCTTTAACCTTCTTGATACACTTCTGAATGAGAAAGTATCATTAAAATTCTATAAAGGTTTATAAGATAAACGATATATTATTCATTTCATAATTTGGAATCGTGGTAAACATAATTGGAAGAGTTTGAAAGGATTAAAGAGTTTACGTATTAGGAAAACAGGGATGCAAAGGTTTCAAAAACTGTTATACATTTTAAGGAATCTGTTATATTTAACTATAATACCAAACTGTGACAGTAGATATAATACCTAACTGTAGAACAGAATTTTGCTCCATGGTTAAGCTTAAGCTAACAGTTATACTTCCTTGTGAAACTGTTATAAAGAACTATAATAGTCAAAGTATCATATTGAACTAGTTCACTAAAACGTTTAGCGAATGTCAATTGTTAGATTGAACTGTTATATCGAACTGTTATATCGGACTGTTATACAAACTGTTATACTTTACATATATTGTATGAGCTTTAGTTTATTTTACATTGCATTGGTTGAATGAATGATTTGGTAATTCCTTAGGGTATACCATTATTTGCCATAGTTTTCAGAAATAACTTCCTCTTTATCATTTCCTTTCAAGTTTCCCATTTGGTTATGCATATGTATCGTCTCTTTGGATCGGTACAGACATATATACACATGTACAAACATACGAACAAGCGGCTTTTGATTCAACGAATAGAAGGTTGTTTTTTTTGTTTCTTTCCTTTTCTTTTGTATTTAAAATTTTGCTAAACACAAAAATGTGTAGTGCAGTGACGAGTGAGCGGGTTCCTTTCCTGTCTGTCTTTCTGTGGCCAGAAGTGATGACAACAAGCGACGTATAAGAGCAGCACAAGCAGTAGACGCAGAAGCCGAGAGACAAGACGAGACGTTTTGTGCCGCATTTAAATTTCAAATTGGTTCGTTAACATGAAGTTAACATATCTGCTAATTGCTGATTGCCAAAGTCGCTCGCAGAACCGAAGCTGAACAGAATCGAAGCTGAACCTGAACCCCGGCAGCTACCTTGTATCTTGATGCCTCAGTGCAGGCAGCAGCAGCATCCACAAGTGTGTGTGGCAGTCGGGAAGGCTGGCAGGCAGGCAGGCAGGCAGACAGACAGGAGGCACACAGGCACAGAGGCAACCAGCCAAGCCAACCAACCAGCCAGTCAGCCAACCAGGCAGGCATATTGCAGTTTTCTAGTTGTTGTATCCACTCTACTCTAACTCTACTTCTACACCACTCCACTCCACTCCTAGAAGCGTATCTAATAGACACGCAGCAGGAGCAAAAGCAGCGGCAGCAGTAGAAAGCCTTGCCTTTCTTATGGAAATTCTGCTCCATGTTCTGTTGTGTGTTGTGAAAAGTTAAGTTCATTAAGTGTTAGTATTTGAACCTCTGGGGCTAGGGCCAGGACAGCAGCCTTGCCAAACAGCCAACCAGCCAGCCAGGCAGCAAGCCATCGATACCAATCTCAGTTGCTGTTGCTGCTGATGAACAAATTCAAGCACCGCAGACACCTTTGATAAAGTAAGGCTCTCTTAAATGTAGAGGCAAGGTGAGCCAAAGCTGAGATAACCAATTGATGCAACACGCCCAGGGGTGGAGCTGCAGTGTGGACCCTTTGGGTGGCAAATATTTTGACAAGATATCGAACCGCAAAGATGACTTCAAGGAAAAGGCTACTAGCAATTTGATTTACCCATGCCAAAACTAAGAAATTCCCTTTATATTCTATGTAGTACAATAGATGCTTAAATTGTTAATTGTAATTGTGATTTGGAATAACCTAAGGGTAGATACTATCCCGCCCCTTCCCATTCCTATAAGCTTCTCTCTATTTATTATTAATAATTATGTTTATTAAAGTATTTAAAATTTACTTACAGCAAAGCCTGTAATTGATTTTCTATAAGTTTAATTCACTATGTTTGATAATCCTTTTGAGAAACTCAAACCTGGGTAACCTTTGTCCTTACTTATTAGTTGTTAAGTAAATTGCTTTAAGGAGAACAACAAGATCGTTAGTTAAGAACCTTTGCTAGTCGTCTGGCAATTTTATTAGGACTATATGTATGTATATATTATGTTATTCCAATTTCAAAGCAATTTTAACTCGTTTTTCCTCTCCAACAGCCAAAAAAAAATAAGCACAAAAAATTATGAAATATGCAAAGCAATAAACAATTTAAAATCAAATAAAAAGACAACTTCATGTGCAACCCGAATCCGCATCGATTGGAGAGTATAAAATCCCAAAAAAAAAAAAAAAAAATATCAATATTTTATGCTTTAAGCATTTGTTTGCTTAGAACGACCTCCAAAAAAAATAAAACACTGAAAAAAAAAGAACCTCGGCCACATGAGAGTCGAAGAGTCGAGCTAAAAGTTTGGTGCTTCGATCTGGAAAACTGGGAGCTGGGAGCTCGCAGAGCTGGGGACCTGAGGCTGCCTACTTCAAAAAAAAAAAAAAAAATGTTGCGGCTGCCGCCGGTTTCGTTGTTGTCTAAATTTATGATTATTGCCCTGCCAAGCATCTTACGCGATGCGATGCGAGGCAACATTGGACGCCGACTCAATTCGCCTTAGCTCAAAAAATGCAAGTGGAAGCCAAAGAAGCGGGTGCAACACACAGCACACTACCATACTATATTGCCGCACAACATACTAGCCAAAATGATGGGTTAGGGGAATGGAGGGTGGGGGTGGCGGTATGGTCCAGACCAAGTGATTTTGCAGTTATAAAAATTGGATTTTGCGCGCAACTTAATCACATTTTCGCCTTCAAATTTTTTTTTTTTCTGCTGCCTCTCTTCTCTTCTTTCGTTTTATTTTAAGTCCTCCAACTTCATTGCGGAGCTATTTTATTGCCGTCGACTTTTTGTGACGATTTTTGCCTGGGTTTTTTTTTTTGCTTTTTTTTCGTTTTTTTGGTGTGCGGTTTACTTTTAGAGATGGTAGTATAAATCAGTTTAGATTTTGCCCAGGCGGTTATAGTGGAGGAACAATTTCCACACACGCTGGCATCACTAACTTGGGGATTCTCGTATCCCTGCTCCTATTCCTATTTCTGTCCCTGTCCCTCTTTCTCTTTTTCTGTTCTATGGTGGCAGTGTGCGAAAATTTACGATTATATCGAAATCTGATGGTTTATACGCGGGCCGAAAAAAGAACTTACTTTGTAGGTTTTTTTTTATGCACATACATAGAAACGTGCAAGTGTGTATCTGTGTGTGTGTGTGTCGGAAGATTTACGTTTAAAAATTAATTTACGATTCCAGAGAAAATCAAATTACGCAGTCGTAGTGTCTTCTATTTATGTGCCACCAACAAAGTTTTATTCAAATTACGTTTTAGTAATTAATTCCAAAATAGACTGGACTCCTCTAATGCCGATATCGCGACTCTTGCTAATCCGTGTGAGATAAAACCAGTTTGTTTTTGGTTATTTAACCCCTCTGTTTCTCACTCACTCCCCCCCTATAAAACACACACACACACACACACAGCATTTTTAATGTAGCCAATGATTAACCAATAATGATTGTGAAATAAAATGTTTTAAAGAGGCAGTTGAAGTAAAAATTTCTGGCTAGCTGGGAACTCAATGGAATTGCAATTGCATTTAACTCGTAACAGGTAAATGAGTACTTAAACTGAAGAAAGAAAAAAAACAAGAAGTGTTTTTTATAGGCCATTACGAATGCAATCCAAATTAAAATTGAAAATTTTTTGTTTATTTCTTTTCTTCTCATCTCTTCTCTTCTCTTTTTTTTTTTTTTTTGTAAGAATAGTTTATAAATTGAAGTTAGGCCAGGGGCTATGGGAATTGTATAATGAATAGAAGAATTCTATTTGGTTATTAATATAAATTTAAGTAAATTATTTAAATGGTTTAAGGTTCAAGCTTAAGGTTCAGGTTCAGGTTCAGGTTCAGGCTTAGCTTCTTTACATGCGTGAGAAGAAGTGCAATTTTTGTGTACTTTTTTCCAAGAAGTTTTTGAAGCATAGAACATTATAAATAATAGTAATAATTATGTATATAATATTAAGTAATTAAATATTTTGATTCCCCATTTAAAGAAATGTATAAATACTTTATTCAAATTGTTAATAAATGTTAAAGCCAAGCTGATTATTTTTAACAAGTAATTTTCTAATGATTTATGTCTATATTGGAATAATCTATTAGAATTAATTTTTCTTATTATAAATTTGAGAATATATTTTTAGTTAATAAGAAATTATTATTTATGGTTAATTTTTATTAACAATTTTTTAAATAAATGTGCAATTTTTAGTTAATTATAATTAATTTTATGAAAATTTTTATATGCAGTTAACATTTTCTATACTTATAAATACTGAAATTAAATATTTTTATATTTTAATTCGACAATTTACAACGAGAAAGAAAGAAAAGAACGAAAACTTTCTTAAAACAAATTATTTTGACCTATTTAAATACGGATTAAAGTAAAAAAAATATTGGTTTTTGATTGACATTTCAAATTGGAAGTCGTTAAATCAATCTCCCAAAAGAGAGGAACAAGATACAAATGGTAAAACCCAAGCGTATAACAACTTTACCTAAAATTATCAAAAAATGTTGCAAATTTACTTTCAATACAGAATCTATACAATGGCAAGAAACTTGAATCTTATGTCTTAATTAGTTGATATAAAAAATAAAAACAATTTCATGAGCCTTTCTGTATTTTTCTTTTTCTTTTTAATAACATAATTTGATTAAAACCAAAGAGAATAAAATGGAATTATGCAATTTGCGTAGATAGCTAGCCAGTCAGTCAGTCAGACAGTCGTTTGTTTGAGTGTAAGTGGAATGCATAAACTGAAGTGACGCTAGGCTTCTGTCGACGCATTCTGGACGTGTTATAACGAACGCGATAGTTTTATCGTTGCATTTTTATCATGTCTTCTTTTACTCGTTATTTTTGTTTTGTTTTTGTTTTCCATTGAATAACATATCGCTAATTTAATCCAATAAATGTGTAATAAAGCTATCGTAATGGTCCAAAACAAACCATAAAATGTATACATACCACAGAGCGAGAGAGATAGAGTACGTAATCATAGACAGAGACTTCCTTTTTTTTTATATTCTCATTCTCATTCTCATTCTCTGGATTATGCCCAATAAAACGTTTTTGCATTTAAAGTTGATTTTTTTTTTTTTAATTTAAATTTTTTATTTTTTTTTGTACACTTTTGAGAATTATGGGCTAGTTATAGTCGCGATATATATATACGTATTGGTATATATGTATATACATATGTGCAGGAGTCGTGAGAATTGCTATGTAAGATAACGGTTTATGCAAAACCTAACCTTCTACATGCCAATTAGCATGCACTAAAAGTGCAAAAAAGACATTACATCGAAGACACACCATGCATGAGTAAAAAATAAAAACACTGGGACACAGAGGAGTTCATCTATCTATCTCTCTCTTTCTCATACTCTCTCCCCTCGATCGACTGAAGTCACTTAACTGGCTGACCATTTAAATGAAGTTACTACGATTTACGTTAGACTTTTCGGGCCGTGTAATTGAAATGTGTGTATATGTGTGTGTGTGTGTGTGTGTGTTTGCAAGAGGGGGTAAAGGAACATTGAAGATTGGTAAGTAGATAGGTAGGTGGTGGCGGGAGCCGAAGTGCAACTATAAAATTAGTTTTCATGGCGTTAAGAAACGCGTTTTTTTTTTTTTTTTTTTTTTTTTTTCTTCAACTTCATTTCCAGCGAAAGAAATTCAATTTAAATGCATTTCGAAGTCGACTCTCGACTCATGTCTTTTTTATGGCCACATAAAAGGTTATCGGCATTTAAAAGGGCAAACAACTATGGACAACAACGAAAAAATAAAACTATTAAATAGCATTATTTAGAGGGTGAATGGTTGGTGTGTCCGAGTGCGTGCAGAGGTCCGCATAATTGGTACAATGCCTTCAATTCTTCTTCTTCTTCTTTTCGACAATGATAAGCAGAATGGGAATAAGTTTAAAAGTCAAGTGCATAGACCAACTATACTATATAGGGAGAGAGCGAAAGGGAGAGAGAGAGCTCAAAAAAGAAATTCACTTTGCGTGTTTTAAAAGCCTAAACAACAACAAAAAACCCCAAGGAAAAAAAAACAAACAAACAAATATATACATATATGAAAAGAAACTAAATATGCTCATATTTTCATAATTGGCCAAAAAAAAAAAATAAAAAGGAAAAGAATTGACTCGCTGAGCAATTATTATAATTGCATAATTTTACCCATTCTAAACAAGCCCGAAAAATATATAAATAACAACCACATGACAAGCGATTGAGACGGGATATATACGTATACACTGGCAGAAATCGAAAATGTTTTAAGAAACAAAAACAAAAGCAAGATTCAAACCAGGTTATATTAAGACTAAGTCAAGACTAAAGTCAGATACTTACTTGAGATCTAAATGGTAAGAAACAATAGAAACTCAACTGAATTATGGTTATATTTTGTCCTTTAAGTTCTATCCTTCATATTTACTATATATCATATCTTAAAATTGGAAATTCTTTTAAACTGTTTTAAGTATTTCCAATCTATAAATAAACTCAATTTGCATTCAAAATAGGGGGAAAAAAAAACTATGTCAAAGTAAACTAAAACAAGCAAGTTACATATATTCCTGTTCTAGATACTTTTCTATATAGTTTAAACTTTAAACTGTTTATATCTTTATAAGCCAAAAGAAGAAGTATTTCCAAGTATAAAAGCTAGATAAAGCTAGATAATACTCTTTTTTTTTTGCACCTTTTTGGCATTTGCCACCTTTGGTGATTATTTAGTTTTTTATTATTTTTTTCCAGTGGATTGAAATTTAACTAAATTTATATGTTTTTACGGTTTGGATTTATGTGTTGGAGACGCCAGCAGCCGTCGCCAGCTTAGCTCAGGTTCGCTCTTTATTTTGGCTTTGGCTTTGGGGGGTTCGGTTTGGTTTGGTTTGGTTTTGGGTTCGGGTTTCGGACTGACCGACCGACCGTCCAGGAAACAATTATCAACATGCTTGCTTTTATTTTTAGATGGGGGCGCTGGCTCTCTTGTTGGTACTCTGGCTACGGAAGCGACATTCAATGGCCACCAGTTTGGACTGCGTTTCTTTTGGACTCTTTTTCTCTTTTAGTTTTTTGTTGTTTTTGGTTTCGGTTTTTGTTTCGTTTAGCCCAAAGGCTTCGAACTCCTCAACCGCTGCGCATGCGTTTAATTTGCTTTGGAGACCAAAGTCGAAGTCCGAGTCCATTTTTGCCTGTTTTCAGTTTCATTTTGGGACAAGCAGTGAAAATGAGAGACAGAGAGAGAGAGAGAGCGGAGAGTGGGGCGGTTGATTCAAATTAGCCACGTCTTCAGCAGTAACAGCAGCAGCAGCAGCAGCAGCAGCAAGATGATGAAGAAGAAGAAGAAGACGGGAGTAAAAATATCAGGCAACAAACAACAATGGAATAAGCAGGCGTTACCCCAGAGGCGTATACCAAACCAAACGAGCCACGAACTGGACCTCGTCCTCTACACTTTTTACTTCCATCTCTTTTCCATAGTTCGTACGTTCGTATGTCCGTTCGTTTTAATGTTGTCCGTCCGTTCGTACATTGATCCGTCCGTCTGTCTATATGTGCATATGCGTTTCACTGGGGGCTTGATTATAGGGTCGAAATTGCCGGGTTCAACAAGATTATTAATGTGCGCCTGACTGCCTGCCTGCTTGCCTGGCCTGGCCTGCCTGACTGCCTTGTCTTGTTGCCGTTAACGGTTCAACTTTGTGGCGCAACCCTCCAAAAAAAAAAAAAAAACAACTACAACAACAACAAAAGCAATATATATACATATAACTATATGTAGGTATATAAATTTTCATCTTAAACTTTTGTTTGTTTTTTACTTCTTTTATTTGTCTCTCTTTCCGTTTTCTTGTTCAAGCAAATTAATTCTCGAATGACAAACAAATGAAATGGTCAACACCCACACAAAACAGTCAAAAATGTTATAAGAGAAGGGTAGGGGGGTGGGAAGAGAAGGCCAAAAAGAGTGCGAAAATAATGTTATAAATACTTATGCGTATATATATATATATCTATATATGTATATATATGTTTGTTGTTGTTTGTCCCACAGCTTTTCAGATATCTTTCACTATAATATACTCTTTGCGTAGGTTTTGCTTTCGGACTTTACAATAAAACAAAAACAGACACAAAAAAGAAAAAGAAAAAAAAAAGTCTGTTTTGTTTTTTTTTCTTTTTAAAATTTTTTTTTTCTTTTTTTTTGTTGTTTTTGAGTTACATATGTTCATTGCTGACATATCCGCAATGTGGCAGCATAATATATAAATTGACATTGACAGTTGACATTTGTGGTACATAAATGTTAGGCCCCAAAGTCCGTTCATATATCATGTGAGATGACCATCAGCAGCAGGCGGCGTCGTTGTCGTCGTCGTCGTCTTACTTATAGACTGAAAACCTGGACCAGGTTTTGAGCTTTCTTTCTTTGTCTTTCGGTTCATTTTTTTTATTTTTATTTTTATTTTCGGTTTTTGTTTGAGTTAATTTGTTGTTGATAGGTTGACATTTTCAATTGGGGCAAACAAGACTCAAGTTCTCGGCATGTGGTGGGATAAATATTTTTTGTTTTTTATTTTTGTTTTCGTGTCTTGTGTTTTTTTTTTTTTTTTTTTTTTGGTAGAAAATAAAGGTGACCGCAATTCAATTTGATTATAGATATCAATAATTGGTCAAGATATACATACTTATTATGTGTAATTAATTGAAATGTTTGCTACTTATTTATACATATATCAATATATGAAGATTAGGGTTAGGCGTCTTAGGGTCAATGTCTGTCCAATTTATAAGGCCGTAATCCGGCAATCATTTTCTGTATAAAAAACATTAACAAAAAAAATAAAGAAGGGAATTTTAGACCATTCGTTTGCTGGTTCTTGGAATCAAAGACAAATGATCAGATCAAAAATGATTTGGCTTAAACTTTATTGAGATTTTGCATCGTTTTCTGAATTTTGGAGCACTAAAAGAATAAGAAGAAGAAGTATTTTTTAATGAATTGGAATTGGTCGAGATAACTAAATTGTAATAAATAAATAACTAAATTGGTAATGCTTTCTATTGGTAAGACTTCAATTAGTTTTAAACAAATAAGGTAGACATTTTGTTCAGCATCGGTTAAAGTATCCTTTTAAAAAAGGCTAGTAATTGAAGATAGAATTATAAATAAGCAAATATATTAAATATATTCAAATATGTATTATATACATATATTAAAAACTCATTGATAGATATACCTGAATTTGATTTAGGATAGACTAGATTTTGATAAATTATATGATATATGATATTTGAGTTCTTCACACATAAAACTCGATTACTTTTCTAACAATTTAAACATAATTAGTTAATTTTTGAGTTTAAAAACTTTGACTTCCATTAATTTTTTCTTTGTTTTCTTCAAAATTGAAACTTTTTCTTTACTGTAAACCATTTTTTTTAGCCATATCAATAATAATTCCAAGTTAAATGATTTTAAATAAATAAATAAAATATTATAACATCTCAATTTATCAATTATATATATAAACAGATAGACAAAGAAAGACTTATTAACCAACATTTTTTTTATTGGTAGATCATCTTTTTTATTAAGATCTGTTCTGTTATATAACAGTATTTATGATACCAAATAAAAAATACAAAACCAATTAAGTTATAAAATCTAAACTTAGACTTATCAAGGGAACCTTATTAAGCAAAAAGACTGAATAGATATATACGATTGATTTTTCATGATTATAGAAATATATATAAACATATAGAATAGAAATAAGTTTGCTTTAAATGTGCTTTTTTTTAGATGAATTGAATTTATTTTCGATTTGCTTCCCACTCAATCTCATTTGTATTCCCATGTTAATCCTTTCCTGTTCTTGAGTATCCTTCTTTTCTTTATGTTTATTTTTGGTTTTTTTGGCACTTAAATTTCAATTTTTATATCACGTCAACCCATAAAGTAGTCTAATTTAGGGTTTCCTTTAACTCGAAAAATTCAAAAGCAAATGCATCAGAGACGAGATATATATATATATATAGATTTTTTGATTGGGTTGCCGTTTTCTTTTGCTCCTTTCTAATTAGTATGCCCGCTCATGCGCCTGCATATCAAGTGATGATGAAGGCACCACACAAACAGAGTGATAGAGATAGAAAGAGAGAGATTGATAGAGAATTAAGAGGAAAGGGGAAAAGGCACCGACTGCCTGCATGGCAGTCAATCAGTTTGGTCGGCAGGAAGGATTTTCAAACTTGATGGGGAATCAAAGTCAAGCAGTCTGCTCCTGACCAGACACCATGTCTATGGTATTAAATATGTTAATTGTTTTTTTTTTTTTTTTTTTTTCGGGAATCTTTTGTTATCGCATGCATTGGGGATCCTTTACCCGCAGCAGTTGCATGAACCAAAAAAAACACACAGAAAGAAAGAGAAAATTAGGTTCAACTTTCATGTGCCGAAATAAAATTTGATTTTACTTTAGATAACAATCAATCGGGTCGAAAAAACAAAAAAACCAACATAACAACAAAAAAAAAAACAAACTCTCTGTAAATTTATTTAAATTCAGGCAAGGTTATGGTAGAGTAGTTCGCAGTGCGACACCTTACACTAAAAAAAAAAGAGGGGCAGGGCAACTGGCACAGGGCGGGACGGACAACAACACACGCACATCAAGTGGAACAACAATGGAACATAATGTTTTTTTTTTTGTTATTTTGTTAACCCATCCCGGGAAAGAAACAAAATATATATATGTATGTAGAAAAAAAAAGAGTTGCAGAGGTGTCTACTACCCTCCACCTCTTTTTTACCCTCTCTGACTTTCGTTGAGTATTGTCTTTTGTTTTGTTATTTTTTTGAACTTGTTTCGTATCGTAAATTCAATAATTTTTGACATTTTATTGCATTTTTATTGCGTTTGTGACATCATTAAACGTTTTTATGACTTTTCTTTGTCGCTATTTGGTTGAGCTCTGAACTTGTTTCTCTTTCTTTCTCTGTCTCTCTTATATACATTTATTTTGTTTTGTTTTGTTTGGAATGCTCTATAATTGGTAAGAGTCAAGTGGGTATATTTGGTTAAAAATGATAGTTAAGTATAGTGTTCAAATATTTTATGTAAAATAACTTTAAAACTAATTTTCGATACCCAAAAATGAAATGCACTATTAATATATATATATATTTATAGATATATATTATTTGAAAGTTCTTTAACTTTAAAAGATTTTGGCAATTATCTTTTTAAGTTTTCTTTTAAATTTACAAAAATATTAAACTATTTTCCATTTTTTTTAAGAACTTTAAATATTTTTGTAAAGTTTTTATTGAGAGAGTTCTTCAGTTAAAAACAAAAAAAAAATGGCCTTCAATTTAGGTTAAGAAAGATAAGAATAAAGGATGTCATATCCCTTATAAATTTAGAATATATAATTTATTATTAATTTGCCATAAACATATAATAATTTCTAACAAAATTAAATATTTCATATAATTGAAAATTTCTTTCTACGATTTTTCTATATTTAATTCAAGTAATTGCCAACTTGATTAATTTTAGTTAACTAAAAGGATCTTTGCTATGTGTAGAGCATTTCTAGTTCGGTTTTTTTTTTTTTTTTGATTATCCACTTATTGGGTTTATATTGTGACCATCCTCTCTTGCTGCTCTGCTGCTCGTTGTTGTCAATAATAAAAAGCCGTTTGTATTTTCTTACCATTTGGAAAAACGTGCATATTAAATGCGCGTTGTTTGGTTGCATCTTGGCCTCTTCCGCGCGACCTTTTTTCTATTTTTTTGTTGTTGTTGTTGTTCGTGTTGTATTGTGGCCCTTTGTGCCTTGGCCCCTTTGCTAACAGCCATGAAATTAGACACATGTGACCAAGAAAGAGAAAAAACGGAAAAGGGTTCATGACCCAATCGAAGGAGGGAGTAAAACGGCAACAGCAACAGCACCAGCAACAACAACAAAAGTGAAAAATATTGGAAACTTAATTACCTTTTTGGGCAGGTTCAACTAAACATTAACTTGGAACTTCCTAACGAAGCAGCTGACAGTTGGGTTACACCCGCGCAGTTAGAGAAGGATCGAGCTAGATGAAGTTGGAGAGTTATGGATGAGAGAGAAGGGGAACAACGGGTAGAGAGGGTTAATGGCTAATGGTTTTCTTCGATTTTCTCATGTGTAAAATTGTTGTAAGTTTGTTAATTTGTTTAATTGTCTTGCCCAGTCGTCATGTGAACGCATCATCGTCATTCCACAACAACAACATCATCATCATCATCTTGTGCGGTTGTTTCGCTGTCTAGACGCAATGAAGCCGAAAAAATGTTTTTAAAAGAAATTTAACTATTGAAGCTTCTCCTAGTGGGGTTTCCTTTTGTATAAAACAAAAAAAATTCTTCTTACCCACCAAAAGACACATCAGGTGTACCAACAACAACAACAACAACAAAATACAATGCTAATGAAACCCTTTTTTCTCAACATATTTCTCAAAAACGATCGTGACGATGATGCGTTGTTGCCTTGCGTCTTTGTGTTGAACTGTGAAGAAAAAGTAAAGCTGAACAACACAATCATCGGCTTAAATGGCGCTCTTTTGGGGGCCTTGAACAATAGTAGAAAAGGTTGTTGTTTCTTTTTTTTTTCCTTTCCTATTTTTATTTTGTTATTTTGTTGTTTTTTTTTTGGTCTTTTTACAATAACCAAAACTACAAAGCAATGAATAAGTTACATGTGTACACTTGCAAACAAAAGGCCATGAATACACTTCGATATGGTAATGCCATGTGAATTGAGTTTTGGAGTTTGAAACGAATTGTAGAAATTTTGAATGGGAAATTGATCGAAAGAAAACCAAATTTCATTCAAACAGTTAATGGTAAAATCTTTTTTTTTCCTTTGCTTCTTCTTCTTTCTTTATTTTTTATTTTTTTTTAAAACCAAAACAAACCGTAAACTAAAATGACTCTCAAGAATTTGAATTAAAATGAATCCAAAAAAGATGAAATCAATAGCAAAAACTTATGTGAGACTAATGCTATATAATATATATATTTCTGATCTCACTTACAGTTAAATTTTAAAATCTTTGTTTTGCATGGGAAGTCACATTATTTAACTATTTATAGGACACGATTCTGTTAAGACTATATATATGAAGTATTTCCACTCAGAGATTTGCTTACCAAATCGATTGGAATACGAAAAAAAGTGTGGCTGTAATTTTGCATTGTCATAATACCAAAAATAAATAAATAGAAATCATTTATTTCATAGTTAACTTTTACTTTTATTTTTTTATTTTTGATTATATCATATGATGGATATTTGAACATTATCAATCACCTGTGATAATTTATGGTCTACCCTTAAACTCACAATTTTACACACACTAACTTTGCTAACTGGTTGACCGACCCCCTTCCGCTGTTGCAGCGGTGAAACCTGCCCCGCTGGTGTCCTAATTAAAGCGACACCTATTATAGATATGTACATAACATACATTTTTAATTCAAGCTTTTAATCATTTGTCAGTGAAATTGTAGAAATTAATAAATATTTCATGAGACAGTTGAGTGAAAAATTAGACAAGTTACTCCCCCCAAAAATATAACCACTTCTACCCTTATCCAAATATATTGTATATACCTCCTTCCCCCAACCCTAATTTAGATACCCCTATAACTATGCTAATTATGTGAGATACTCCTAAAAATTCGATATCTGTATAGTTCTACTTTAATAAAAATGTTATAATAATTCACTTTTTTCCTTTTATATATATATATATATTTTTGTTTCCTGAAAGGAGAGAGAAATTTATTGAGTCGGTTAACCTGAAAGGCTGCACATGCTCAATGGTCGGACACATGTGACGTAGATAGTGACGGGGGTTAGTTCTACTCTCTGTTTTTTTTTTTTTTTTTTCTGACCTCAAGCAAGAAGACACGCAACCAAATGGAACCAAACTGAAACTATCGAGCATTCTAGGGTTGTGTGTGTGTATATAAATTTAATTTAGTCGGTCGGCTGTTTGCGCCTAACAATTAAAAGGCAAACTTCAACTAGAAACAATTTTCAAGATGAATACAAGAAGATAAGAGGAGTGCAGAGAACGAGGGTCAAAGCTGTCGGTCGGCATGAAGTTGACGCCTGCATTCGATGGTAAGACTTTGAGGAATAGAGATGACATACTAGACAAAGACAAATACATACTATATTAGATATATATATATATATCAATATAGAACCAATATAGTAAGAATATATTTTCTTCGGTTTCTTTATAAATGAGAATTAATTATTTAAGTTTGAGTTAATGTTTGTTATGAGAATAGAAATTTCTTTCAAAAGAACAAACAAATAAGAATGATTCTTTTCTTTTCTTTTTAGAAAATGTATGAAATTCGTTTTAAAATATAGTTTTTTAGGAATATTTGGAATAATTTTAAATAGTTTTTTAAATAAACTCACCTGAAGTTTCGTTGGTTCGTAGCTATGCCTTAAAGCTTTCTAAAAATCACAAATATTTTATCCTCTCTGAAAATATAGAAAAAATATCGTTTAGTATTAGTATTCTTGTAACATGTCTTTACTATAAGGATATATATCCTATAACTGCAAACTTATCATCATAGAAATAGAAAAGCCTTATTTGAAGACTTTAAAGAGATCTTTAATAAATCTTAATGCAAGTCTTTTAACAACTGTTTCTTCTGTCGTGACTTGTCTAGTTCTGGTTCGTGTCACGCTAACATCTCTAGTGCGTAAATTGTATGCGCCGGCGTCTCTCAAGTGACACAGCAAATGCGTGTCTCTACTGTCCTACTGTCATTCTGTCTGTCCCTATGTCTCCCCAAGTCCAAGTCCAATCCCAACCCCAACCCCAACTTCTACTTACGTGCATACCTGACGCAAAAAAATGTTAATAAAAATCATTTAGACAAAAAAAAAAAAACTGAAATATAAAGGAAGGAAAAATAGTGTGTGAGACCATTTCTCAGCTCGTTTCTTAAGCGTTTCAAATTGACTTTAGTCTTTTGGCCTGACTCTGCCATGGAATATTAATTTTTTCTCGTTTTTTTTTTCTCCTCTGTCTTTTTTTTCTTTTTTTTTTTTTTGGGGGGCAGGTACATATATGCAAATGAATTCGTTTGAACGTTAATGAGTTGAAAAACGCCTCCTGTCTTTGTTTTTTACCTTAGTGGCACAGCCGCCGTGGACGTTGCCGTTGCTGTTGCTGTTGCCCCCGATACCGATGCCTTTGCTCTTGCCCCTGTGTGGCTGCTACTGAACTTCAACTTCACTTCAATATTAATTAAAGAAAAAACAAAAATGAAAAAAAAAAAAGATTTTTCTTTGTTGTTGTTATTGCTGTTGGTTTTTTCTGTTATTCAGTTATTTTTCTGCTACTCATTCGCGTTGTCAGCATTTTTATACCCTCAAAAAAATAAGTTCCATTAGTGTTAACTAAATGATTTGGAAATGCCAACCAAATATATATATATATGCTTGATCAGCATTGAGAGTAAAGTCTTTTTAAGCCATGTCTTTTATATTCTCTGGCTAATACAAATTAAGCCCAACCATAGTTTTCTATAATTCTTATAGATAATACCAAAAAAAATTAACCAAAGAAAAAATAGTGCATTAACCATTTGAATAGAAGTTAGAGTATATAAATATCGTTATAATTGAATTTAAATATGGCCCACTAGTTTCTTGCTGCTGTTGTTGTTCTTGTTGTTGTCGTCTTGACTGTATTTTATTTCCTTTAATTAATCATATGCAATTTGGGGAGTCTCTCGAAAAAGATCTCTCAACTCTCAACTGTGTTGATCCACTTAATTATTTAGCAATTTATTCTCACAATTGTTAACAATTTTTTGTTCGTTATTCTTTCTTTATTATTTTTCTTCTTCTTGTTGTTGTTGTTTGCTTTGCTTTTTTTTTTTTTTTGATATTTTGTATTTTTTTTTTTTTGATATTTTTTATTGTTTGTTTTCCGCTTTGCACGTTTTGCGTAGTTTGGTAGCCAGTTTGTTGGTTTTTTCTATAGTTTCGAGCTTTTGTTTTCTGTGTTTTTTTTTTTTTTTTTGGATTGAGGAGGAGTTAAGAAGGAGGGGAAGTGCTTGCCATTAAACTAATGAAATTAGGAGGAAAAAAAAAAGTTTATGCTGATAAGACAAAACTATTAAGGTTTTATTTTATGGTTTTTAATGCTCAGAGAGAGAGAGAGAGAGAGATAGAGAGAGAGGGGAGCTGGAAAGGAAATTAAAGCGTAATTAATGGTCTGAGCGCTTTGGTGTGCGATTAATCAAGATCAATTAAAACAAAACAACCAACCAAAAAGAGTTCAAAAGTATTGAACTAAAACTATAAGAAACTTCCCCCATACTTTAAGTGAAAGGAAAACCAAATTTCCAAATACTATATATATATAGATCCCATGGGAGTAACCGTATCTGAATGAGAATGCATGAAATCGTTATCCGGTAAATCGTTTAAAAGTTATTGTTTTTCAGAATAAGGTTGTAAGTTCGAGTTTGAGTTCGAGTTCATTCACAGAAATTGGGCACATCAATTACTAATCAATTACTAATTAAGATCTCCTTTTAAAAATATTTAAAAGAATAACTCAATATAATCAGGAAGAGAAGATAAACGTTTAATGGAATTTGGGAGATATTCGAGATTTATTTTCCTTATTTACCGCAGTACTACTGCAGTACTATTAAATTTAGTGATAATCGCTTTTAAAACAACCAAGTTATTGCTCGAAATCCATATCCATGACCGATCGTTTCTATAGGAGCTATATGATATAGTCAACCGATTTTGATGAAACTTAGTGGATATGTTAGAAAGTACATAAAACCCACAAAAACCAGCTTTCGTGGTTATTGAGGTTAAAGCTTAATCACGACCGATCGTTCCTATGGGAGCTCTATAATATAGTCATCCGATCGGGATGATTCCTGCAGCAAAAAAAAGCCTAGGTGCAAAATTTTAGCTCTGTAGCTTTAAGGGTCTCGGAGGAGATTGCGTTGATCCAGACAGACGGACAGGGCTAAATTCAGGCTAAACTCAGCTCATCGTGCATCAAGCATATATATACTTTATATAGTCGGAGATGCTTGCTTCTATGCGTTGCAAACTTCTGACCAAAATTAATATACCTTTTTTGCAAAGGTATAAAAATGATCGTTAAAAATGTTTTGATCTTTTTTAAAAAAATGTTCAAAAATAGTTCCCACAACTTAGTTTACTTTTAATTAACCATACCAATAAACTATTATCTGTTATACCCAATTACCCCTATTATTTAAAGGGTATAAAACAAAAGAATTAAAAAAAAAAGAAAACACAAAAAAAAGTGAATTGTGAGATTAAAATTTATAAATGGAACTTTAACATGCAATAATTATATGCAATTAAATTACACAAATCAATATATATATATATATATTTAAAAAAATATTTGATAAGCTTAATTTATATATTCTTATCTCTATCATTTATCTGATGAACGATTTTGCCTTTAAATTGAACTCACTCAACACCCATTCAATTCATTCAGTTGGCCATTCATCCAATCTATCAATTCAAGATAACAATTCAGCCATAACTAATTCAGAAAACAACTCATCTAAATTCTCTCATTAATTTTGCACAAAGACAAAAATAAAAAAATAAAAAAAAAATGCTAAAACCAAACCGAAAATCAATCAATTTGTGTATTTTATAGCTGTCGCTTGGCATTGTGTTTGTGTCTGACATTTTCCGAATTGCCATTTAATTAATTAATCGACTTTAAAATTGTCAATTTCAAATGTTTATCACTTATTAAAAATCTATTCAAATCGAAATACAAAAAGCCGCCAGCTAAAAGACAGCCGTATAAATTTTCTAACCCAAATATATATATATATTGTCGGACGTGTTTGTTGTATCGTAAAACCCACAAAACAAACACAATATAAATAAATTTATATAGATATTTTGGCAAATAAATTTGATTTCGAAAATTGCTTAGTATATATATATACATATACATATTTATTTGTATTGGATTTGATATAGTTTTCGGGTTCTTCTTATATATATATATTTTTTTTTTTTTTTTCATTTTTAATTTAAGTTCAGTTCTGCTCAGTTTTTTGAGATCGCTGACAGTGATAAGTATGGGGCCACACGCATTAATTTGTGTCTGGCTTTCATTAAAACCAGAAATAAAACATAAATGAAAATAAAACCAAATGAAAAAAATATATATATATATATATACATATAAACTGACAGAAACAAAAACAAACCTCCAACAGCAATGAAAAATGATTTTTTTTTGTGTGATTGCGTTATTGTCCGGCTGTTGTCTTGAAGATTGGGTTTTCGAATCGCTAAAAACTTGGACACGCCATATTCGCATTCAAGTTTTCTGTAGATGGTTGCGTGACACGAAGGATCTTTGAATTGGTTACAAGCTAAATGTTGTAACATATTACGAACTATAGAAGTTACTTCAAGGTATAGAAACCTTTTATCTATAGGGATAACTTTTACTTTCTTTCATGAGATTATCAAAAAAAAACTTTGTTTTATTCCTATTATTCCAATTTATAGAGATTTTTTTGTGGGTTTCAGAAAAGGATAACTCAGTTAATTAATATTTATGGAAAAGTCCAAGAAACTATAATATATTTAAATTTAAAAAATATTTTAAGTGTATATATATAAATATTTTATAAATTTATATTCAAAAAGTTTAAATAAATAGTCTTTAAAAATTCGTTAAAAAGTTGCAATACATTTTAAATTTGATTATTTAATTTTCCAAGAGAGACTTTCTTAAAATCCAAAAACTAAAAATACACTTTAAAAATTCCTAAAATCCAACATGTTTTTAATCTTTTATAATTTTGTAAATTTGATATAAAAATTTATATTTTATAAAAATTGTTTAAATTTTTTTGGAAATTCTTTAAGCTGACAAAAGTTTTCCATATACAAATTTCACATATTTCCACTTTATGAAAATTAACAATATAATTTCTTTCATGTTTTCGATAACGATATGAAGTGGGTGGGGGGTGGTGGTTAGGGTCTTAGCTCTCATCTCTAGTTTTTTGAAACTTGGCATTTTGTTTGTTGTAACTGTTTGGTAGCTTGCTTTTTGCCTTATGAGTTTTCATCATTTCCCCTCTCATACCGAAACTCACTCACTCCCATACTCCCTCACTCGCTCACTCACTCACTCACTCAGTCACTGTTGGTCTGACGCACGATGACGTTTAAATTTCAAATGATTGATTCCCCGCTGGCAAAAACTTTGATTAAAGCCGCGCAGCAGCAGCCTCGCCAGTCTCAACAATCTCAGGAGGAGTTGGCACGCCCATTTGAGTCTTGTTTAGTTGGCAGGCCTATTTGCGTGCTTAAATATTTTAATTAAAGAATATAACAACAACAACAACACCAATAACAACACCAACAACAACAAAATATGTTAGTTTTTTTAAATATATTTGGGAGGCCAATCATCGTACCACTCTACCTCTCCTCCCATAACCATCTAGTTGTTGTTGGGGTTTCGTTTTTTTTTTTTTTTTAATTGCAGTTTACATGTCTATTAACAAGCTTCGAGTTTGTAACTAACAACTTTTTCAGCATTTTGTTTCTTGTCTCTTGTAAATTTTTAATTGCAACTGTCATCGCATAGATAGAGTGGGTAATTGAAGCGTAGGACTGGAAAAACGTTTTTGGAAAACTAAAATAAATAGAAGAGAAAAAGAAAAAAAAAAAAAAAACGACCTGTCAAGCCACAGCAACAGCATCAGCCGCAGCCGCAGCACCAGCACCAGCTGCAGCACCCTACCCCGCCCTCCCCTTAAACCGTCTGACATAGCTCCACCTTGCATCAATCATCGATCAAAGTGCCCCGCATCGAGCAAAATTTTGTTCTCAAATTTCGTTCAGGTGTAGAATGACAAACCGCAAAAGAAAAATTAACCATAAAAAAATTCACACGTTTATTATGTCAAAAAGAAAATACAAAAAAAAAAGAAAAAGGAAAATGAAATATACTGACACAGAGAGAGAAAGAGAGATAAAGATACAAAGTAAAACCGCATTGAAAAGCCGTCAAAACAATATTGACAATTAATTGATTTCAATTTAGAAACCCATTGAATGATTGAATTACATTACACCTCACCTCACCTTACACATTGTATGATTAGCTCAACCTTTAAGCGATAGATATAGATATATAGAAAGAATTGGATATATATATCAGGGATTATGTTTGAGAGAGAGAGAGAGATTACTATTGATTACTATTTAGTTTAGTTTTAAAAGATAACTAAATTCCTAGGGGAAACCAAGTGGAACTATAGAAAAAAAAGGAATATGCTAAGGTAAAAAAATGAAGGTTACTAAATTGTTTAACTGAATCCGGGAACAATATGTTTGGATTAGAGTACTTTTGTAAATCAGAAGTTTTATAGCCTAGCATATGCTTTACTTAATACACTGATTGGACACATTTTTATCATAGATAACAAGTCTTAGAACCATCCGTGAACTCTTAAAAAAAACTGACCAAATTTGTATAATATAATAATAAAAAGGTATTGCTGATGTTTATAAGGTATTAAAAGATATTTAGTTATCTATTTTTGATGCTTAGAATTGAATCATTAAACTGATTTTATTTCAGTTGTCATTAGAATTAATATTAACTGCCACACATGGCGTATGAGTGATGTGCCAGCAACAACTTAGATATATTATTGGTAATGCTGGGATTTCATTAAAGTTCTAAAAATATATATAATATTTGAAATGATTTTTAGCTACCAATATACCTGTCTGTATGTCTTTTAAAAAAGATCGAGAAATATTCAATGGAATTCGGGTTCAAACTCAGATTTTTTATTGAAAAAGTTTCAGCTTTAGTTTTTTCTCTAATAGTAGAAAAACTATATTATTTATAATATAGTTAAACAGTTAATATGCTTTTATAAATGTTTAATTTAAAATTAATTAATTTTTGTTATATAACATTTATATTGGATTTGATCAATTAATCTTCTTTTTAAGTATTTACATGTTCGAATTCAATCACTTTTTTCTAACAAATAAAAAGAAAATGAACTGGCTTCCTATCTAGTAGATGCTATAAATACTTTTAGAAGGTTGGAAAGATTTTAAGTCCTAGATTTAAGGGTAATTTGAATGCAAATTATTTTTTTAGGTAACTGAAACTAAATTAAATATTCCTATTAATTGTTAAATAATTTGCTTATTGTTCACCTTTAAAAAAAGATTGCAAATATAAATTTAAAAATGACTAAAAGAGTTTTTAATTGTAACAAGTTCATTTAGTACTCAATATATAGGTATATATGTATATATATGTTCATATAACAACCAAAAACATTATCTTCAATTATGATTATGGGGTATAAATGAACATTCCAAAAATGATGAAAACAAAAAGAAAACCGAAAAGCAAAAGAAAAAAAATAAACAACTTGGCCAAAAACCAATGTATGCGTATTTTTTACAATAAAAAAATATGTGAAATGAATACTTATCATTATCTTTCGGTTGGAAAGACTTGCCGCCGTTTGTCATCAAGAGGGGTCTCTTTGGTTAATGGATGTGGTTGGCGTTTTTGTTAGTGTCTTGCTTCTTATTTATATATATATATTTTTTTTTTTCTTCCTTTTTTTTTTTTTTTTTTTTGGGGCTACCGCAGTCGGTGAGTCTGCGAGGTGTGATCTTTTTCCAACATCGTTGTCGCGTCTGTTCTGTCGGTGTGAGTGTGTGTGTGTGTCTGTCAGTCCGTTGTTGTCGCCTGGTTTGGAGGTTGGAGGGGCTGGCTGGCTGGCTGGCCACCGACTGAGGCGTCGGCAACTCTGTCCTCTCCGCCTCGTTGTCGTCGACAACAACAGCAACAACAACAACAACAAGTTCACAACTTTGCGCGCTTATCTTAATTGTTGCTCGCATATTAATTTCGTACCTGCTGTGCCTGTGCCGAGTTCCCAGTTCTCTTCTGCTTGTGCCCAGTGCCCGGTGAGTGCCAGGGCGACCAACTTGACCAGACCAACTGGAACTGGGACACAACAGTCGGTTGGTCGGCAATTGTGGTGTTATCTTCCCTTTCAACTTCTCGTTGTATGTTTTTTTTAGTCGCGCTCAATCACTGCTGTGTTCACAACAACAACAACAACAGTCTCCCTCCCTCTCACTCTCTCCCTCTCTCTCTTTTTCTACCAGTTATACCATCTTGCCGTTTCCCCTCGTCTTTCTCTTTCAGTCTTGTCTCAACTTTATTGTTGACAAATTAATAGATTGTCTTGTCCATATTAACACGTTTACGTGTTGTTCTGCCGCTTCCTTCCGGGAGCATTAAAAATTTATGTGCAACAACAACAACAACAACAATAACATTTTCGAATCTAACTGATGTGTCTGCGTTACTCTGATTAGTATTGAGAAATGCATTTTATCGTCTCAAATATATATACACATACACACACACACACACACACACACAGAGAAGACATAAATATCTATGTATATAGAGAGTATTTTAATTTGTAGGCTGATTTTAATTACCCACAAGAGGTGATGGGTTTATGTAGAAGAAGAAGAAGGGGAAACAGAAGAAGACCTGGTGTGATAAGTGCATCAAAGTTAAGAAACATAGAAAACATAGGGAGCAGATCACCATCGATGGTCTACCGAACCACTCACCGATCGCCGGAAGCGTCCGTTACGTGTTATTTTCGAGGCCTCTCGGCCACTAGTCGTATCACGTATGTAGATGATAGTCTAGTTAACTAGAGATCTGATAAACATATAAAATGATTGATTGCGATTACGACCGCACTGCTGGCCAAAGTGGCCCATGAAGAAAGCTGCAAAAGACGTGAAAGTCGCGTAGATCTATAAAAATAATAATAATAATAATAAAAAAAAAAAAATCCAAAAAAAAAAAAAAAAAAAAAAACAAGGTGATAATTGAGTCAGAGGCAAATGGAAGTGGCAATGGCGCCTATGCAACGTGATTCTTTCCCATCGAAATGGCAATGCGATAAGAGGAAATCAAGAAGACGACAACCTGAGAAGTAGTTAATTTGATAAAAATAAAAAATAAAAAAAAAAACAAGAAAATGTTTATACCAGTATATAGGTATACATATAACGGTAGAAACAGATGCAACAAACACCTGTTTTTGAAACTAAAATATTTATATATATATAAATATACAGTTTTAATATAATATAATTCTTTCACGATAATTTAGTTTGGTTTACCACAACCACAACAGTATAAGCAATTTTGCATGATATTCATTTCCCCACCACAAACACTCACACTCTTTCCTTTGATATTTTATCCTTATGATGACAAGAACTAAATTAATTTTATAAAAATGTAAAAATAAGATGAACAAAAGCTAAAGAATTGAGATGTTTTCACTTAAGGATAATATCTGTGTTCAATATAATCCAAACTTAAAACATTCTTTATATTAAGTCCTTAGGTTCATGTGGTTCTTTATCCGCTTAAAACCAAAGCGCAGGTAGAACCTATTTAGATACATATTTAATTGATTTTAGGTAAAAAGAATTAACTTTCCTTAGCTCTAACCCAGTCAAATTTATCCCAATATCTTCCTTAACGATAATGTTTTGATATTATTAAAGTTATATAAACGATAAACTCTAAACTGATAATAAACGGTTATAATGTTAAGACAAGACCAAGATTGTTTTTGTTTTCCTTTTTTGGTTTTGAAATACATTTTGGAGGCTGTCCAGCGACTATAAATGATAAATCTCTGACCGTAAACAAATCTCTTCAACTTTCAACTGTTTTTCAACAGTCCATTTCTGACATTTCTCATGCCCCATCACCGTCATCACCGTCATCATCATCATCATCGTAGTCATTCTCATCATCATCATCATCATCATCGTCGTACTCATTGTCAGACCTATGGATGATATGTGGATAATGGCTTTCTGTGCACCATCAACAACAGTTTATCTTGCCCTAACCTTCAACCTTTTGTTGTAGCGGCAATCAACTTGAATCCGCCTTCCGCTTTGCCCTCCCTTAGCCAAAGTACATCACATTCCGCACAGTGCACACTGCATACAGCACCCACCCGCTCTCTTTACCCTTCACTCAGCTGTTCAACACCTTCGCTTAAGTTTTTCTTTTTGGATTGGAATTGCAGCTGGCTAGTAAAAAGACAGACAGGCCGCCAAAAGTGTAGACAACTTAAATCAAAGTGCTAATTTTAAAATAACAACCCTGTAGACAGCCTAAACACACAGCCAGAAAACAGTAAGACGGTGGTATGGGATAGTAAGCGAGGACAAAGACAGACAGACCCAGTAAAAGAAAAAGAGAGAGAGATATAGAAGATCGGTAAGGGGAGAAGAGAATGGCCCAAGCCACTCATATTGGAAAAACGTTTACGCGAAACTGCTTAACTAGCTTGGGCAACAACAATTGGTAGTGGTAGTAGTCGGAGTAAGATGAACGGCACGAAACAGGATGTTGGAACGTGGAATGGCCAGGCAAAATTTGCAAAAAGAAGCGACTCCAAACTCCAACTCCAACTCCAACTCCATACTCATGCCATCCCCATGATTGTTGATGTTGAGTTATAGCGGGGTATATTAATTTTAGCTGCCGTTGATGGGCTTGAGGGGCTTCCAAAAAAAAAAAAAAAAAAAAAAACACTCAACACAAAAAAATTTTCGCACATTCACAGCTTTTTTGAAAAAAAAAGCATTGGAGCTCTGTTGAATTTCTGTTGTTGTTTTTGTTGCTGTTTTCTTTTAACGTTTCGTATTATTATTATTTTTTTTTTTTTTGTATATTTCTTTTCTTTTTTTTTTTTTTTTTTTTTTCGCTGGGCGCTCATTCTAATTGACGAAAATCAAAAAGACAGACATACAAAGATCGAGATCCCTTTTTTCTTGTGTCGACTGGAAACGTCGGGACCACGTAATTGTTTGCACATATTTCTGAAACACCAAGAAAGCTGGCGGCATAAGAGATGGCAGCGTGACTTGGTCCATATGACACGATCTTACAGTTAGTTGCATTCGGCCCCGGGGCATTTAAATTGTAGAGTGAGATAAGTGAGGTGAGTGTGATTGGGGGAAGGTTGTGTGATGGTAGCCACACTGTAACGATTGATGCATTAAGGATTTCGTAAGAAGATCGTTTACATTCGGAAAATGTGGTAGAGTTAAAACGGTGGATAAATGATTAGTTCGTAACTAATTAATTGGTAAATGATTTGTTCATTTATCTCGTGAATTCACGTTTCTTTTTTTTGGTTTTTTGGTTTTTTTTTCTCCCATCGTTGAATTCGCATTGCAATCTGCAATCGTCATTTCGCTCGTTTGCTTCCCTGGTATGCGCTTCGTCTTCGTTCTTAGAAAATTGCCGTCGTCTTTGGGTTTGGCATTGGAATTGAAATGAAATGATGATCGTTGATCGTTGAACGTTGTTTGCTTCAACCGCAGGTTCCTGGATCCATGAGTCCATCGGTCGACGGGTCCATTCAGTGTCTTCACGTTTTTCGGTGATTTTCACATTGAAATATTTTGCCCGGTGCGAAAAATGCCAAAAGGAGCGGACCTTCTGCTTTTCGCTCCTTATTTATTTAACGTTCTTATTGTTGTTGTGTGTTCCTTCTTGATTTTGTTTTTTTTTTTTTTTTTTTTGTTTTTTACTCATACAATATAAACAATAAAAAAACAGGCATATTTGTTTGCTCGGCGTTTTGCGTTGTCGTTGATTTATTATTGGGTAACAATTCATAAGCCTTTATTGATATTTTTCAATTCCTGAACGTCGCTGCGCGTGTGAGATACAATAAATTTTGAAATAAATTGGATTTCGCAGTTTTAATCAGCAAGCCAAAGGAAGGAAAAAAACAACAACAACGACAACAACAGCAGCCACAGAAATACTAAAAAAAAAAAACCATAAAATAAAAAGTGGGAATGCTAAGGGAATGGCTTGATGAGTCCGAGGTCTTCAGTCCAGTCCGTGTCCAAGTCCACTCAGAGTTGGAGAGACAGAGAGAGAGAGAAAAACACAGTTCCAGACCTTGCTTAGCCGGCGTAGACGCCACAAGATGAAACTGAAGGTGAAGTTGTTGCCGTGCCGTGCTATGCCGCCTAGGCAGGCCATTTAAACGATGTGCCACAGTAACAACATCAGATGTAGGGACACTTTGCCATCAAAACGAACTTTAAATGCCCTGGCAAACATTTGTTGATTCTTTAAATTGGTTAATTGTTTATTTTTTAGAATTTTTTGACATTTTTCTTGCAAAAAACTGCAGCCACACTTTTTTTTTTGGATTTTGTAGATATTTATAATATTTAAAAATTGGTTTAAATGTTGATGCTGATAAAGTTTCTTTGATTGTTTTATGGAATTGCACTTAATGGTCATTTAATTTATGCTTGAAAAACTCTTATATATTTTGGATAAAATCAAAATATGCTTCTTGCTTGAACGACTTTAATTCAGTTACCATAGTAAAAAAAAATCATTAACACTTTAAATAAAAGCCACTACAAATAGTTTAAGGAGTTTCCATCTAATTACCCAAATAAATATAAATATTTAAACTTTAAATAAAAGCTATTAGATAGTTTATGTACAAAAAACTTTGCTTATGTCCAGGAATAAATATTAAAAAAATGTTTTATTTTAAGAACCATTAATTTATTTTAATTTTATTTTATTGTTGATTTATTTTATTGATTTTTGTTAGTAATATGCAAAATATTTTCATGGGTACTTTATTAAATTTATGTCTGAAAAAGATTCAGTGGTCCTTTAAGTTAAGTTTTATATAAGATCATCTTTTGTTTTGTATGCTTTATAAAGCCACCATTTTCCATAAAAGTAAAACGCTAAACACTTTTTTTATAACATTTGTAAGATCTCTCTTTTAAAACACAACCTTAAAACAATTTTCTTCCTTGGATTTATTTCTTTTATTTATTTACTTTCATTTATAGAATTTGTTAGTTATATTTATTTAATTTGGAAGTTTTTTTTTATTGTTTTTAAGTAAATATAATTAAAGATGCTGCAGATGGAGAAGTGATGCCAAGTCTATGACAAACTAATTATACCCTTTTGAATCATTTCATTTAAAGACTTATTAAAAACACAAAGCAAAAAAGTGCGTCGCATCTTTCCATGATGGGCAGTGGGGCCGTGGGCTTTTTTGGTGTTTTGCAGAAGTGTAAAAATATGCTGCCAATGTTGCAATTTATTTATTTATTTTTCGCCATTTTTCGCCATTTTTTTTGTGTTGTGTGTGTTAGTGTTTGTTTCTGTGTGTGTGTTAAGAGTGTGAGTATGTTCACATTGTTTATTTCTCACACACACTTATTGGCCCGCAGGCGCTACTGGGCACAACTCTTCAGTTTCAGTCATCCAGGCGCTCGTTTTCACTGCAACATACCACCCCCCTCACCCTCTTCACTTGGCCCACACCTCTCTCATATTGCCCAGTCAGCCACTCCTCTCTAGCTCCAGTTTGGCTCGCTTCAGTGAGCAGGGCTGCAGGCCTTGGCAATTGGCTTGTCTTGTCTTGTCGTACGTTTTCCAGCTAAGATTGGCGACGCCATGTAGTTAACGCGTTCGCACTTTTTTTTTTCTCTCTCTTAACTTTCTTGTTGTTGTTGTTGCTGTTGTCGTTTGCTATGTCCCAGCTTGGTCTGTTGTCCATCCCCAACCACCGACACCATGCCACACCAACGTCTCCCCTTTACTGTTGCAATGTCCAGTCCATTGAGTTTTCATGCTGCTGCTGCTGCTGCTGCTGCTGCTGCTTCTGCTGATGCCACGCAAACCGCAGCAAAATTGGCTAAAAATGACACTCGTTTTCATTGCATGGGAATGGAGTGGATTTTACCACATACATATATGTATGTATATACTCCTCCTAGATATCTGTTTATATATATATATATATGCATATATGTAAATATATATATGTACATATATATATATATGTGGGCATAGGCATAGACCTGAGCATGGGCAATGGGCATGATTTCTGATTGGCAAAACACACAAAAGTATTGAGTTTTGGTTGTGTTTTGTTATCCAGGCTGCGGGCTATATGGAAATGGTTTGAAGATTGCTTTTTCACCTATTCCGTGTGAGTATGTGTGTGTGTGTGTTGGTTGGTTTCTTTTTCTTTTTCTTTTTTTTTTTTTTTTTTTTGCACATTTTTACTATGCAAATTGATGAGAGTTGCCAGAAGACGAACAAACCAAACAAAACAAGTTAGATAATATGCGAGTGAGTTAAGAGAAGTTAAGTATGTTATGTAATGCCAAATTGCTTCTGCTTCTTCTTCTCCCTTTTCTTCTTATATGTAGGTATATAATATTTCTTTTGCTATATATCATTCTCATGTTGCCATTTAAGTCAGAGCAATTATAATTATATGATATGTTGATATATCTAAACTCATGCATATACTATATAGGGGTGTATATATATATATATATATAAATATCTTTTTAAAAATCTTGACGAGTTTTAAATGGAAAAAGAATGAAGGCTTCTTCTTCTACTTCTTTAACAAAGGCAAAACAGAAGCATTTCTGACAGCTTTTCCAACATCGATTTATGATGGCCTAAACCCTTTTATACTTTGTTGCAAAGGCAGTTAGCATTTTGGTGGCAGGGATTAAGATTAAAAGAAACTTTGGTGCTACATCAAATGGGTGTGAAAAACGCAAATTACAAAGAATTTGTGCAACACGGTACATAGGGAGGGGAGGAGATGGGAAAGGTAAGGTAAGGTAAAGTAAGGGGAGGCGGTGGTTTAACACAACAGGAAACTGGCCGCATAGCTTGAGTTGGCTTCACCATGAGTAGATGGACATAAGACAGGACAGACAGTGCCGCCTCGTCCCGACAACTAACTAACTAACTAAGGGCGTGTCAGCCAAAGTCGAGTCGAGTAGTCGTCGTCGTCGTCGTCGCCGTCGCCGTCGCTGTCGTCGTCGTCAGTCGTGTAACTTTGAAATATGTTGAGCTTGGTGCGATAACTGGCCAGGTAGGTAAAGTAATGTAAGGTAAGGTAAGGTAAGGTAAGGTAAGGTAGGTTGCTTGGTAACTAACTACTACTCCTTCTGGTTAACTGACAACTGGTAACTGGTCATTGCGTTAGAAAGAGATGGATAGAGAAAGGCTGTAAGGTAAATGCATATGCATATTTTATGCCATTTTTAGCGGCATTTATGCTGCACTTCGCGTGTTGACAAAAAGTTGTTGCCTGCTCGTAACTCAATCTCAATATTTTCCAAACGAAAAACGAAACGAAAACGTGACTTTGACAGTAGCAACATCGGCATCGGAACGTGCCCCAAACACTATGTGAGCCAAATGAAGGACCCAATGTCACTGAGAGAAAATAATTCTATTGTATAGGGACACACCCAAATTATACACACAGTGTGTGTGTGTGTGTGTGTGTGTGGGCCAACACTTATCAATATTCTTTAGCAGATTGATAAGCAAATTATAAAATAAAATAAAAAATTAAATTTTACTTTATATAAAGTCCTTAAGCTTAACTAAACTTGATCTTGTTTAATATTATTTCAAATTAAATTGTTTAAATGCCATTTCTTGCAGTGTATTTAAATTGCTAGTTTGGGTTTTTGAGAGCGTTTGACAGTCGTTAGGCAAAATATGTGTCATCCTTATGCTTAAAAGAAACGGTATACAGGTTTCTACTCTTTGCCTGATCTATTGCTTAGTTTTGCTTTTTTGTTTTTAGATATCGGTATATATATATTTGTATATATATATATCTAAAGTATGTTATTTTTTACAAGACACTAAAGAACATATTTTCGTGCATGCATATTAGCCAAAAGAGATTTTGCGTTCTAAGCTTCTCTTTCTCTCTCTGTCTAACCGACTACTGCTTACTCTTTCTCTCTACTGTTTACAAATAAAAGACACAAAACAACAGAAAACAGAGAGAGAGAAAGAGAGAGCGAGAGAAAGAAAAGGGTAGTGAAAGAAAAGAAGAAAAAACCCGCCAACAAGACACGATTTTTAAAACGAAAACCATGTTCTTTTCGTTGAGGGAATGATTGGGGGGACATGAGAAACGGTTAGGGGGATCAGTGGGGTATAATGTTGAAGATCGCACTTGAGAGAGTCTTTGGCGTTATTTATAAAACATGTACAGAAAATGCAAAGCATGCGACACGACAAACATTTTTCATGCCCTTTATACGTCGCGTTGTCCGTCTAAAATACACACAACACACAGGCAGACACACACACACACACAAGTGTCGAATTGTTGGCATTACAGCGGTGTATTGGGAAAAACCTTCAATCAGAATTACATCACATAAAATTTGTCAAAAATTGATTATAATTATGGAAAAATTTATCTAGAAACATAAAATAAAAGATCGGCAGATCATAAAGTATTGAAAGTCTTTTCGAGTTGTAATTTATAAATAAGTTAACAAAAGTAAAATACAGTATATCTTTATTGATATTTATTTACGTTATAAACTTGCTTACAGAGCTTGAGCTTGAGAGAGATTTTAACTGGGACTATTTTAAGGACTTTATTCTCAGTTAGCTATAAAATAGTTCTTCTCGATTTAAAGCTTATTAAAAACTAAGCTATAATTAACTGATTTTAAGAGCATCTTATTCCTTTCCTTTTTTTTTTCTTAAATTCTTAAAAATTATTATTTTATATAACAAATAACATTATAAATGGCTGAAAGCATTACGCTCTTTGGGAAATAAAAAGGTAAATCATTTTTAAGTTTTATATTTTAATTAGAGCAATATTTAAATATATATATTATTATAGCTTAGCTCTTAATAATATATAAAAATTTAATATATTATCTTTGTAGTTTTGAATTGTTAATAGTTTTCCCATATTACAATGAAAAAATCGATAAAAATCAACACTGCACTTAGTAAGTATTTTTTGTAGCATACCTCAAGGGGTTTCAAATGAAGTTGTCTACAACTGAGCAAAAAATGAGCATACAATTAAGACAATTTTTGCCATTATTTAAAATATATTTATATACATGAGTCTTCTAAATAAATTAATTATCAATTTCCATTTTTTGTAATTAAAAATATTTTAAGGATTTTGCAATTTTAACCAACTAAATAATTAATTTGCAATTTTAACAATTTAAAGTAATTTTTCTCTTTTTGACTAATTAGGATCATAAATGATCTTAAGTGTCTATAAATTGTTTTACCTTTTAGCCATCATTTAAAAAGAGATTTAAAGATCAAAGATAACAGGCAAAGCTTTTTGATGGCAATTCTTAAGCTTTATATCCTTTATTTGAATTATTTTAAATTAATATTTTATACTTCATGAAATTGTTGCTCTTTTTTAATTATTTTCTTTAAACCTTTTAAGTTATTTATATTTATATATATATATATTTATTGTCATTTGCTTCGTGCTTGCAGTCAGGCAAATGTAATTTTTATGGAATTTATATAAAATTATATTCCCAGATTGCTTTTAAAAAAATATAGATTGTGGCTCCATTTATGTTGCAAATATTTTTACAGAATAGTCTAAGAGAGTTTGTGCGTAACAATTAAATCGTGTGGCCACTTCTTCACCTTCAGAAACTTCATCACGATCCGCGACATGGAAATACATAGTTGCAGCAACTCCTAGTTTTGGTAGTTTTATTTGTTTGGCTTGTAGTTAGTTAGTCGAGCAGACGGGGGAAGCGTCTCACATCACGAAATCGATGCCGATGCCGATGTCGATGCCGATGCCGATGCCGACGCCAACTATCATCATCAGCTGGAGCTAGAGTATTAGGCTTTTTGCATATTTAGCAAACACATTGCCAATGGTCGTAACAAAAAACGGTTTCATTGTTGCCGACAACAGCAGCAGCAGCAGCAGCAGCACAACTACCACCAACAGCAACAGTAACAGCAGCAACATAGCATAGCCTGCGCTCCTTTTGGTGGCCAACACACACACACACACACTAACACTAATACATAGACACGTTGAGGAGAGATAATAACAATCGACACACAGTCGAGCCAAGAACCAAGCAGTCAGACCGACCACAAAGCAGACCAACAACAGCAACAACAACAACAACAGCAAGAGCACTAGCAGCAACAGCAACAGTGCAGACCAGCGCAAAGACCAGGGCCCAGACCAACCGACAAGAAAATAAGTTGAATAAAATTATTGTGAACACGTCTCGTTGATTTATTGTGAAATCGCGCATGAGTAATGATCGCATATTTGGGTATGCCTGTTGTAGTTGTTGCTGTTTTTTTTTTTCTTCTCTTTTTTTTTTTTTCATTGTAGCCGAAAGAGAAGGTCGCTCCTCCACTTGGTATCCCAACAGTATTTCTTGCTGTTGTTGTTGTTGTTGCTGCTGTTGCCGTTTCTTTTCTCGATGGTTATTGCTCATTTTCGTATCGATACGTAAGCCGGTGTTTTTTTTTTCGGTTTCTTTTCTTTTTTTTTTTTTTTTTTTTTTTGTTTGGTTTGTTCTGTTTACATTTAACCAAAAACGTTGTTGAAACGTTGCGCTCGTTGCTCTTTCTCTATTGTTGCTCTAAAATGGCAGCCGAATGAGTTGAACATATTTCTAACCCAAAAGCAGGAGGAGGCACACACATACACACAATCATATTATAAATGTTGAGGATTCAGTGTATAGAAGAGGGGAGAGAGATCAACTCAATGGCTGGAAATTCGGCTCTTTATAATTGGGTACCCAACATGATGCCAAACGGATTCAGTGCGATCATTGTGTAACAATTAAGGTAAGCAGAGGGTCGGGGTATCCAATCGAAAGCTATAGCTATAAGGGAAAAGCAAAATACCGCACACATTTATGCCCTTTCTTTAAGTGTTAAAGTGTTTAATCTATATTTAGATCTTTGCTTATATCTTTTTGATTTTTTGTATTCATATAAAGTAAATGTGATCGTAAGGATCGTGATTTATAGAATGTTTATATTGTGGAATATTTTCAAATCTTAAAAATCTTTTTATCTATAAAATATTTAACATCATGGAAAACAGGAAAAGCAAATTTTAAAGTATTTCTCTGACAAATATAAAAAACTTTCAAGAATTATTTAAACTTCTCTCTTGGCAAAAGAATAAACTTACTTAAACTTTAATTGGCATAAAGCATAACGTAAAGATCTCACAATAAAAACAGATATATTTATGATCTGTTTTCTATATTTTTGGTAAATCTGATTGTATTTTGTCTCTTTCTACAAGTTTTGCTTACATATTTTATGTCTATATAGTATTCCTATATTTAAAATTCAAAGTTTTGAAACAAATAATTAATACAAAAGCAAAATCTTTCACCAAAAACGTTTTTTCATTCTATATAGTAAAGCAAGAGTACATATATATATAATATGCGATCTACATCTACGATTGAATAATCCATTCAAATATGAAGGTAAACCCAAAAGTCAATAATTAAAACATTTCAACTCTCATTATTATGTTAAGCACGATCATTAATATATAAATAACATTTATTCATTCTTATTATTGGTGATTACAAACTTCTTGAGATAATCAATATACCCATTCTAAATGTTTACAAATTGATGCATAATGAATCAGCAAAGAGACAGCAAAAAGGTTCTCTAGCCATTATTATTGATCAAATATATTTGGTAAAGATGACCAAACAACTGTTTACTATATACAATTGATCAATAATCTTGCAAATCTAAGGAGAATTATCATTTCTATATTATTATATGGAAACTGCAGCCTTAAATGATCTATAGCAGTATATATATATCCAATGTTTATATAGCTTTTTGAGCTACTGGGATTAACGCCTCTGTAAGGTTATGTTTTTCTTTTTATATCCTTCGTTTACCCAAAATTTGAATAAATTACAAAAAGGATATATTGTATATATCTTTGTATATGTATATACACCAAGATAATCGCCTATAATGATCTTTTAATACTTTGTATTTGTGTGTTTGTGTTGCCCTTGGTTCTGTTTAAATGGTTTGTTGACTTTGACCCTCAAAAAGGGCTTAAAACAATTGTGCCTAACAGTGAATCACTTCCCAGTAGGGATCAATCATTCAAAACGAAATAAAAGCCATCCTAAATGATCGTTGCGTATATATATATATATATATAAGCCATAACATTTACTCATCTATGCCGTATAATTAGGCCAGCATAAGAATGTTGAACAAGTTGTTCAACTAACCCACGCATAAAACTGCTGCCTTGGAATGGGAAAAACGAATTGAAATTCCAATGAAAATCTTTTATGATCTTCACCCAAAAGGTAAGAGAAACACTATACACTCTAATTGCTGGTAAGGAGGAAGGGCCTCTTTGTTGGTGCGATGCTCAGTTGGTTAGGTGGTTGGTTGGTTGGTGGTTACTTTGGTCGTGTCCCTCATAAAAGTTACAACCGCAAAAAGGATTTTCCACTGTCAGCAGGGCCATTAATCCAAGTGAAGATATTCTGGTTTGGTTTTTTTTTGTTTTTTGTTCTTAGGTAGTGATACTTTCAGTTGATTTCTTTCTCCCTGTCTCTCTCGCTCTTACTCTCTCTCTCTCTCTCTCTTTATGTTGTTCTGTTGGCCGAGGTCCATTGACATTCATTGTGGAGCAGTTGGGTTAGGCTCTAATAATTTCAATCATTATGAATTAATTTTGAGAGAGGAACAGAGGAAAAAGGTTGCCCTCGAGAGCCCAGCGGGTGACTGCTTGGTTGTGGCCACGGATTGTGTCAAAAGATATAAGCGACGCATGTGGCGCAAAGTTCCGCCAAATGCACAGTTGGTAGTCTCCACATTAAAAATATACCTCTCAAACCTATACAATTCTGGTGTTGGAATTTTTATATAACCCATTTTTCTCCACATAACAGAGACAGATACAAACAGATAGATGAGCAATGAAAATAAGAGAAAGAGAGTAAGAGAGTGAGAGAGATAGATGAAGCAAAAATTATTTGTTTATGTCATATTTCATATTTTCAACGAATGAAACAAAAAAAAACCAAAAAAGGTCACAAAACTCACGCAAAATTGGCTCACAGAGAAGAAGTTTATAGCATCCCCCCACGAAAACGGAGATGGAGCAAAAGAAGATGTAGAGAAAAGGCAACCTTTTAAAACCTCTGGAACTGCAAGCGGCAGCAGCACCACTGCCACCGCCACCACTAGCATCACTACTACTACTGCTCCGACAATACGTCGTACCGTCGCCCTGTTGTTTCTCCGTTGCTTTGGCAGGCAACGTTGCGTGTCTGGCCGGCTTTGACCCAAAATAAAGTTGGCATTTTGAGTGTTTTATTGCATGGACACAAGTTTCAAGCAATCAACAAAGCGACTGATCAAATGCAAGATCATCCAAATGGGACAGGCCCTGGCCAATATAGAGGCAAGTGGTGGGGACCAAAAGAATCGAGTGGAGAAATATGTTCATAAACATGCACATTTGGCACGCGATCATCAATTTACGTTCGTAACCACCGTCAAGCCGCCAATGCGTACTCCAACTTTAACGTAGTTCCTTTTTTTTTTTCCTTCATTTTTACGTTTTTCATTTAGTTTTGGTGGCCTTTTACTAGAAGGCAACAAAGTTGTAACCAGGAATGTTGGCAAAAGATATTGAAAGTGATCGTGCCAACAGTTGGAAATCCATCCCTCTCTCTCTCATTCTCTCTCACTCTATCTGTCTTTGTCTATGGTAGAATATACTCTATTGATATCTTCAATTTCCTACCATTTTTTCTTTTTCTTTTTTTTTTTTTTTTTTTTTGCTTTTCCAATGCACTTAAATGCAAAAGATAAATTTTGCAAATGAATCATGACAATGTGTTACTCGAAGGATCGCTACAATGATTTACAATAGTCAAAAGTGTCTTTGAAGTCTCATTTCTCACCTCATTTCCTAATGATTAGAAAGAGTAAAGTTTTTTATATTTACAGATTGAATATTTTTAATTTTTAAATAATATTTTTTAAATATTATCAAATGTTAGATATCATTATGTTTAAGTAACAAATTTCTTTTGAGGGTTTTCGCTCAAATATTTGATCAACAATTTGATAATGAGAAAGAAATAACAAGCTAGAAGACTATGCCGAAGTTTGTATACCCTTTAAATATTATACATTTTGGCTAAGTTTAACAGAAGATATTGTGTAAAATAACAAATTTGATAGGGATAGAATTATTATGTATGGTTAATTAGGGGCAAAAAGTTATAAGTACTAAAAATTTAAAGTCGTCAGATTGTTCCTATGCCAGCTATATGATGTAGTCTATAGAATCTAATAAAATCAAGTATAGGTTATCATATAAACACCAAACTCATAAATACCAAATTTCATGACAATTGCTTAAGTAAAAATTAAGTTTTTAAATTAAAACTCTTTTAAGGATTGCTTTTTCCTATAGGACCTTAATGATATAGTTGTCTAATCAATTTGAATTATAACAGTAAAAGCTTTAAAATTCTTTGAGAAGCAAATAATTTGTTCCAAGAGATATATATTAAGTCAGCTTCCCGCTGCGATCATCAATATATATATATATATATATATATATATATATATATACTGATATACTTTATTAAACTCAAAGATAATGTTTTTATCTAGATATTGCAAACAACTCATTAGTTCTTATATACTCTCTTTTTGCAATAGGGTATAAAACTTCAAATAACTCCAATCTTAAGCATATAAATTAACATACATAATTTAAAGCCGAAATGCATTTTAAATTAAATCAAAAACCCACATAGCCCATACCCATTTATCTAATCGTTAAATGCGATCATTCTTCCACACATCCACCTACTTTCGTTTAACAAATGATCGCCCTATATATGTATATACATATATCTATATATACATATTTAAAGCTATTCCTAAATTGTCATCTATTTGCAATGTAAAGAATGAAACAAAACAGCGTCAAATCTGATAAAGAAAAAGAAACAACCGACCATCAACACGAATCACGAATCACTTTTTAAAAGTCTCAAATAGACAACTACTTGATGAGTGATCAAAGTGAATCAAGATGGAAATCAGCTTAGCTTTTTTCTTGGCCTTTTTTTTTTTTTGTTCTCTTTGAAGAGATTAAATTACCATTCGAGATTGTGGGATGCTAATTAAAAGCGAGTAAAACACCAAATACCGAAATAAAATAGACAAAACGAGGGAGAGAGAGAGATGGGGGGATCAGAAAAAAGGGTAATAATTTCACAGACATTTCACATAAATAACATCAATAGAGGCAACTTCTAGGAAAAAAAAAAAAAACAACGAAACAGAGAAACATCATTAACATGTCTTGAAGTATTTCAAGGGAGATTCTTTTATTTTGTTTTATATCTAACTGATTAACAATCGACGCTATCAGTTCAAGGCGTTAAGGCAAAAAAAAAAAAAATCGAAAAATCCAAAATCAAACCAAATCGAGGTGAATTCAAACAAGCTGCAATCACGACTTAATGATACCCTATAACAGGTGAAAAGCAATATATTAGGGATCTTAAGTCTCTTATATATTTTAAGCAATTTGTCGCCATTTAACGACTAAATTTAGTAAAAGTTTTGGATATTTCAAAATGATTATTTAGTAATTTCATTCTGAAATTAGTTTGAGATACTAGATATATATGTTAGATTATATAGTAAATATTTAACTAGACTTTATGATTCTTCTATCCCTCTGAGCTCTTCTTTATTGCAGGGTATTAAAAATGTTTGAGTAAGGTTTTGCCCCCGCATCTTGGCTCTTCTACCCTTCTCTTGTCTCTGTTCAGTTCAGTTCATCTCATCTCTCTATCTTTCTTTTTCTCTCGATGTCTGTTCAATCTTCAGTTTTTCAGATTTTCGTTACGTTTGGTTTTGTTGTTGGTGTTGTTTTTTTTTTCGTGTGAAGCTGCATCATCGAACAGGTTAACACGCAGGTTAAAACTGACCCGAAAGACCCAAGACCCTGAACTGAACATTTTTTGATTGCTTTTTTAATGTTTCCAATTTATACGAATCATTGTTGTTTTTATAGTCTGCCATGAGAGTCCATAATTTAACCAGCCGACGATTCAGAAGAAGCAAATCAAGAAGAAGAAGAAGACGAAGACAGCAGATGAGCAAAAGGGAATACAAATGTAAAGAGTAAATGTTTGTGGGAGAGAGAGAGAAACAATGAATGATAAAGAAAGAGAATAGAAAAAACAATACAAAAAAAAAAAAAATTTTTTTTTTTTTTTTTTAAAAAAATTACAAAATAAATAGCAAGTGCGCAAAGCCAACAAAAATCGCCAGTTAGCCATCTCATCATCTTGTCTCATCTCAGTCCAGCAGCTCAGGTCTTAGCTTCGAGCTTGGACTTCAAATGTCATAAAGTCAAAAAGGCAAAGCCAAAGCAAAAGGAGAAAAGGCTTTTGTCGGCATCGCCAAGCCATGTTTTTAATTAGACAGTTTTTTGATCAGTTGCATCAATTGTCAAAGGGTTCTAAGACGACACAGAGACGCAAGCATAGGGATGAGGTAACGGGTGCGAGGGGAATGGCGGTATGGGGATGTAGACGCCTGGAGGCCCAAAAAAGGCGACGGCGTTTGTCGCCAACTTGGCCAACAGCAGCCAACACACAAAACAGACATACACACACACACACACACACATACATCCATACACACATAAAACACACAACAAATCTGTGTCAAAAGGCTGCTGGCTGTTGGTCGCCGGCTTTGGGCTTCTTCTGGCGGATGATCTGAAGCGCGACAAGTGATTGCCATCAGTTGTCAGGCCGCTATCGTTGATCACAATGTCAACAGCATCAACAGCAGCAGCAACAACAGCAACAACAGCAGCAGCAGCAACAAATACAACATGATGAAAACTCCGACTCTCTGGCATATTCCCGTGGGGAGCTGCATTTAAAAGGCATTTAAGCCACAAAATCTCAAGACCAGCAGCAACTGCGACTGAGGCATCATCAGCAGCAGCAGCAGTAGCAGCAGTAGCAGTTGCAACAATTACAAAACAAGTACACACCACAAATATACACACAAACATATATACACAAATTCATATGTATGTATGTATGTACAATGATACACATTTCATATATATATATAATATAAACAACGAACTCATCTATACTCTATACCTGAATCTTAACTAGAAATAGAATTGCCTATTAAATGTCCATGTTCAAAATATAAATTTAATGGAAATGCCGCCCTCATAATAGATAATAATGTAAATGGGTCATAAAACTCAAGTTGTTTGTATACAGAAATAGAAAAAAAATAAAAACTAATAGTATTTAAGTTATTAGAATTTATAGATCACATAAATGTCGAAATAATATTAAGATAAGAATTTCATATAAAATTATAACACGAAAATAAATTGCATTAAAATCGAAAAATTCTTCAAATCATTGAAAATTATATATCCTGAGAAATCTTTTCAAAATAGAGGAAATCTATAATTTTATTAGAATTTAAGCTATAACTTTGGTTTAATAAACCATATTTTAAGAATCTATAATATAGATTTAGCTAGCTTTAATAAATGTTAACAATTTTTTCCAAAAATTTGTTTTAAATTGTATAAATCTTTCTACAATTGGGCAAAACTCAAACAAAAGAAATTTCTATGCTTTTTTCAAAAACATATTAAACTCTGATCTAGGCAAATGGATTCCATATCCTATAGATTCCATTGGATTCATTATCTTATATTCTTTATAACTAAGCATCTGTATATGTATATATATACCTATATATATAAATATTTATAGGAATAATCTTTTGTCGTAACTTTGAAAACAATTAAAATAGAAACAAAAATCAATATCAGAAGTATCTAATAAATGTTTGATCTAATGAATATAACACTTATGGAATGTTTTTACACAATAATTACGTAAGATAAATAAAGTAAAAAAAAAAAAAAAACATTAATAATTGATTCCCCCCATTAAAATTGTAAATATTTTTATATACATTTAATAGTAGAGGGAATGATTTTTATGGTTTTTTTTTTTTGTGTAAAGGAAACTGATAAATTTCTGTTAGATCTCGCCTATATGCCAATTAACAGTTAACTTTTCTACCCCCTCCCCTTATTCGGTTATTAGCAAATTCAATAAAAAAGTTATTATACCCCTTTGGCAAGATATTGGCATTGTCTTTTTGTTTTCTTTTATTTCAACTGAATCGAGAGGCACAATAAAGGTTGAAGCTAAAGAAGAAGATGCCGCGCCACCGTCAAGATGCCGTAGCCGTTGCCGGTGCCGCCTGTTGCTGTTCTGCTAACCACACAGCAGCAGCAGCAGCAGCAGCAGCAACAACAACAGTAGAATCAGCAGCAGCTGGGAGCTAACTTTCGTGACATGACAATTTCGATGACGATGATGATGAGCCAACTGAGCGGTCGGCCTGGTGCTACTGCTACTGCTGCTGCTCCTCCTTCTTGTTCGACGTCCTCCACCTACTTACTTACTTACTTACTTACTTGGGGCTCTCCTCCTGCTCCAACTTCGATCAAGATCAAGGCAAAGTCAGTGGCTGCTGCATGATGATGTTGTCGGTTGACAGTGACGACGACGATGACGATGACGATGAGGATGACGATGACGATATGATAGACGCACTCATCACATCAGATCACATCACATCATCTCAGGCGGACGTGCGCGTTGATTGTCACAGCCGCAGCCAGCTACTGGCTACTACTGTCGTTTGGAAAGGCGACAGGCAGGCCGATAAGGCAGTGAGGTGGCCAGGGGGCAGGGAACTTGGCAACTTGGGATTGGCATGCGGGCAGCTCGAAAATTGCAATTTGCCGTCATTTTGTAATGAGGGAGCGCCGCTGTTACGTTACATTCTACTCTGTTCTCTTCGGTTTTATACTGTTCCCTCCAACAAAGACAACGACAACGACGACAAAATTATGGCAAATTGTTTATGGGGTGTTTAAATGGCCCTGGTCATGTTCTTGTTATAGTTGAGTTGAAAGAGGTTTCAGGCTATAATTTTATTTGTAAATACAAATTCACGAAAAACCAACAAAGTTGCAGTCGACCGGACATTCAGTCAGTCAGTCAGTCAGTTAGTGAGTCGGTGTAGAGAACGAAGCGCAACGGCAACGGCAACGACCACCGACGCCTGCCTAACATACGTTCGTTCTCAAAGGTCATTAATCATCTAGAGAAAGAGAGTAGGCAACGCCTTCACTTCTCTTCCTCATCGTACATTGTGCGTGTGTATTTAACTAACTCATTATAAATAAGCAGGAATCCCTAACATGCAATTAAATAACGTGGGTCCTAATCCTAATGAGACGACAGCCACTATGTCATGTACACACACACACACAACCACACAAACATACATATATATCAATGTATATGTTTGTGATTGTTGCTGCTGCCTGTTTAAGAAGGCTCCCAACTTGGCCGCCATGCAACATTTGCGTTTGCGCATGCGCATTACCCCACCCCGCTTTATCTATCTCCCTTTTTCTCTCTCTCTCTCTCTGTCTCTCTGTCCCGATCTATTCCACGCATGAGTGAAAGCTGCGATTTAAAGAATTGTTAGGGGAGGGGTGGGGATGCATAGAGAAGTCAGCTAAGCGAAGGCAAACAAACACGTGTTCTCTCAAACCAATTGCCATGGGCATGACGACTTCTCCAGCAATAGAAATAAAGAGCGACAGAGAGAAAGAGATGGAGAGAGGGAGACCCACAAAAACCAAATTAATCATATTTGATTTTGAGCCAGAATTATTGTGGCTACACAGATGTGGATGACTGGATTGCTTGTGGTTGTCTGAATGTTGCATGTGAATGAATGTGGCATTAAGTCTTCTAGGAAGTGCAAGAGGGAAATCAGGAATTCTATGATAAAGGGAAGGAAGGCAATATTGAAATCTTTTTCATTATGATTTTTTGGGGTGCGATCAATAGGAATCAGGTTACCAAAAGCATTAAGTTTTATATATCTATTCAATTGAATACTTATATCTATCTAGAGATCATTTGTTATGAAACTCTATGATACAACTTTTATCTCTTAGGCAATGAAAATATATTTATTTACAGAGAAGAATATATTTTAGAAATGCTTAATGAAATTTATAATTTAACTTTATATTTCATTTATATTTTGTTTTAAAACAGATATATCTATTATTATCTAACTATTCAATCTATTAAAATCGAGTGCAGTTCATTTCATTTCTTGACTTTATTTTAAATATGTAAAAAATTGTAATTTAAAAAAAATTTTGATTAATTTTCAAAGTTTTAAAACCTATATCTATGTATTTCATTCATTCACTTTTTTTTTTTTTTTATTTCTAAATATATGCAAATCTGTATTATATAGGCATATAAATTTTGTATATATAAAATGAGCTCATAGTTAAAAATTGTTTAGTTTCCGACACATTTTTAATTCAGTTAATTGAAAGGAATGATGAGAAATTTATGACTTTTGCCAACTCTTTTCATTCTTTAAATCGCACAGAAGCAACCACCCCCACCCCCACCATTCCCCCCACTACAATACCCTCCTTTAAGACCATGCACAATGTAAAAGTTTGTTCGTTGATTGTTGTGTTTTGTGATGTTTTTGTTGTGTGTGTGTGTGTGTGTCCCCATTCATAGTTGGAGCCATTTCCTTGTCTCGTGCCCTCCTTTAGCATTTGAAATATGTATTGTATTATATATACATATGTATGTATGTATGTATGTGTGTTTGTATCTATTTTCTCAATGAGTTGAACGTAAAAGCGAATTTTTATTATTTTTTATTTCTTTCAGTTTTGGCTTAAGCCAATTGAATCAAGTTTGGAGTTCTTATGCTAATTTTAAGTACGTTACGCCTCAACAAAGTCAATTTGATGGACTTAAGTAGTTTCAATTTTGATTATGTATATAGCGTGCCATAAACTGGGCTGGTCAGACAAACCGACAGACAGATAGACAGACAGACAGACATACAGACGGACGGACGGAAAGAGCAGACTCTTTCTTTTGTGGTTATTTTGCATATGCAGATGATTAAATTTTTTGAGTATGAGGAAAAGGTGGAGAAGAAGGAGGGGCACTAGCAGCAACAACGGCAGAGTATCTCAAGGTTGACTGGTTGTTTGTTCATCAAATTATATAGAAGCTACCTTTCGAACACTCCCGGTACGTGTGTGTCGTCTTGTTGCAGTGTCTCGGGGTCTATATATATATATATATATATATATATTACGTACATATATCCTTTCAATTCGTTAACCCTCTGGGCACAATACAATTGGAACTGTGTGTTTCCCGGTGTCCGTGTCTGACATCGTCTATGCTCGTTTTGATGTGCGTCCAGTCGGAACGCAAAAGTCTCGACTTTGCTTCGCAGTCGTGCTGCCAAGTTTTTCTCTGGGTTTTTTTTTTTTTTTTTTATTTTGGTTGGTTGTAGGTAAGCACTCGCGCCTACTAAAAATATCTACAAACTCGTGCAACAACTTGAAGAACTCGACTCGGACTCATGGGGCAGCTGCAACGCGTTTCGATTAGTTGTCTGTCTGTATATATGTCTATATGTCCGTTTGTCAGTCAGTCAGTCAGTCAGCCAGCCAGCCAGTTAGACCCAAAGACCTCAGTTGGACCCAAAAGACCTGAACCCGTACCCGTCCATGGGGCGACGTCGCTGCAAACGCCATCGCTGCTGCTGCCACTGCTGCTGCTGCTGCTGCCTCTGCTGGTGCTGGTGCTGCTGCCTCTGCTGGTGCTGCTGCTGACGCTGTCTTGTTAATTTTTTGAGCTATTTATTTTGATGTTTTCGCTTTTACGCTCTCGTTAAGTCGACCAGACGCAATGCCAAAGTTAAAAAAAAAAAAAAGAACAAAAACAAAAAAAAAAAAAGAGTCCAGAATTCTGCTGACCATCGCGAATGTGAATGCAAAGTCGCTGCCTGAGTCTGGGTCCAAGTAGAAGTCCAACTTGTATTCTGCTGTGTGAGTGAGTGTGTGTGTGTGTGTGTGTGTGTGTGTGCGCAACGTTGCATCACGAGATAGTTAAGCAAAGATATGCATACAAAATTGGAAATGCTAATTAATATGTTTTGCGATATCTTTTGCGAGAGTACAACTCTTCTCTCTCTCTTTTCCCCTCTCTCTTTCTCTTTCTTTCTCTATTGCACTCGGTTTTACATACATATAAGCGTAAAGCGTGTGTGTGGTTCAGCACCCACAATAATCGGAAGATGTTGCAGATACAAAACATTATGAAATTAATTTTTATTAGGCGTCAAGCCATAAAGAACAGCTGAGTGAATGAGCAAGAGATAGATAGAGAGAGAAAGAAAGACGAGTGGAACCGGTGGAATGAAGTGCCTGGAATCATTTAAGAGTGTGAGGAGGCCGCCATGGTGAGGAGGAGATGAGTGAATGGGAATGTGAATGAGATGGGAATGAGAATGAATGGCAAGCTCACATGACAACAACGACAACGCGTTATAATTAAGAACAATGGCAAGTTATTCAACGGGGCATATAGTTAAGAAAGAGTGATAGAGAAAGGAGGGGGACAAAGAGCGAGCGAGATAGAGATACAAATATTACGGGGCTTTTTAGCCTGCATGTCAAAGAGCGGGGGTGGTAGATGGTAGGTGAGCTAAAAGAGAGAGAGAGAGAGAGAGAGAAAATGCGGTACGCTTTGACACTTGATGAATTCCATTGGGCTCAGTCTGTATGGACATGTGCATATAAAAAATTGTAATTGTTAGCGACGACAGCAACGGGAATGGGCAAAAGAAAAAAAAATAAAAATTGATATGAGTCAGGAATCAAGAATGTTAAATTACAGTAACAAAAAAATAAATAAAGAAATACAAAAACCAAAAAGTGGGTTACATAAGCTTAAATTAAGAAGCAAAGGCTATAAATATTTCATGGGATAACTGTTATAGAAATAATTTAAATAAACTTATCTGATAAAGTAAAATAAGTTTTAAATAGTTTTAGTACTTTTTAGAAATCTTTGATCATTTTTATAAATTGTTTATTAATATAAATTATAAATATTCTTTCTACAAAATTCACAGTACAATATAATTAATAATATTATATATAAAATAGTAAAGCATAAAAAAAAAAACAAAAAATTAAATATTAATTGGGAAATTGAATAAAAAATCTGTTAGCTAAGACTGTACCCTTTCTCTTGTAGTTTAAATTTAATCTATAAACAAAGAAATTCAAAATTTGATATTATAATTGAAATCTAATTATCATTTTAACTATTTATAAAGTTATCTTTGAAATATGAATAATTATTTGAAATAAAATATATATTTGAAATATCTTTATCATTATGCGTTTCAAAATATCTAAAAAAAAGGAGCCAATCCTTTAGTTTGGTATTTGAAAAATATCTGATAAGACTTTTAAAACACTTGTAAGACATTGACTAAGTATATAGTATATAGTAGTATATAGTATATAGTAGTATATATTGTGTATTCTATCTAATTCTTCTAAGCTTCTTTTAATGGTGAGCAATTTTTCAAAATTTTAATGTCAATTGTTTATTTGTTCATTTCCAAGAACAAAACGTTTTAAAAATTAACAAAAATTAAGCATTTAAGTGCATTTTAAATTGCAGAATTCGTGCTTTTATATTAACTTAAAATTAAGTTAGCAAGAAAAGAAAAAAATATTAACAAACTTCAAATGTTCTTTTATTATTGTAATTTCAAAGAGTTTTTAATTCTAGAATCAATATTTTATATATTGCTTATTGCCAGATCTGGTACAATATATTATAATCTTATTCTTTTGCAATATATTTTACAATTTTTACACTTATCAAAGAGTTTCCCCATAGAAAATCTTAAAAAAACATTACAGCTATAAGTTCTTATGTAAACAAAATTAGTTTACTTAACATTATGGATATGTGGCAGGTTTCTTATTTTAGGTTACTCATTGTAGGAAGTTGAATATTAAGAATTATTCTCAGGAGATATACCAATAGGATGAATGAATGATGATATGCATCAATTCTCATGGCATTACCTAAACAAATCTCAAGGGTTTCCTTTGCCATTGTCACCTACAATTTTCGTCCCCTAATGCGGTCATTGTCTTTTGATAAAATTTAACGAAAAAAAAAAAAAAATAAATATAAGCAAAAAAAAAAAAAACATAATATAAAGAAAAGCAATTACAAATACAATGCTAAGAAAATGTTCGCAGCTGTCCCATGACTCATGTGACTGTGACCCAATGAGCAATATTTTTCCATGTCTCTCTCTCTAACTCTGTCTCTGTCTCTATGTATGCACCCACAAGACTCAGAGCTACTTGGGCAATAACAAAAGCCCCTGGTTTAACAAATGAAACGATTACAAAGAAATATAATTTGCGCAAAAGAGAAACGAGAACGAACGATCAGTCATTATGGCGAAATGTTGCCTCAACTCCAACTTTGCTCAACTAATCTAATCAAATCAAATCAAATCGAATCAATGGAGAATGAAAAGAGAGAAAAAAAAAACAACACACAAAAAAAAAGATGATGTTCGGTGCTCGGGTTCAGGTTCAGGTTCAGGCACTTCCTGGCTTACGGAGCTGATCGATCATCGATAAAGGAGAGTGAAAGAAACGAGTACAAGGCAGGAACAAACAATTGCTTAAAGGAGGATTGTAACAAAATCCTAGCCTAGCTAAAGATATGGGCACCTATTGCTTCTTGCCTTTTACCTAGACATTGGCAGAATCATAGATAGACAGAGACAGAGACATAGAGAAAGAGAGAGATAGATGATGATGATGCAAAGATGTTTGCCCATGGTCAACTTTCAACACACAATTTGTACGTAGCGAAGGGCTACCTGGAGTTTACTTTTCCTGGTTTTTATTTTTTGTTTTTGGTGTGGGTTTTCCTGAGAACAGGCTGCGGGCCCAGCTAACAAGCCTTCGCGAGACTGATACGCATCACTTGGTATGTGTTTGGTTTAATCAGCACCTGTCGACTGTTTCTCCACTCAACTGGACAGGTAGGCAACCATGCAACTAACTAAGTAACATACGTGCTGTTTTTTTTTTCTCTTTGTTTTGGGAAAGTTTTCAAAACATATGCCAAAAAAAAAAAAAACCAAATTAAAAAGATCTGATTCAGTCAGTCTCTGATCCATCCATCCATCCATCCATTCACAGTATGATGTACTTGCGCGCCATTCTCCTCCAATGTTTAAGTACAATCCCCCCCTGTGGCATCTTCTTGATTGCCACATTGCCACTAACCATTGATCGGCGGCCTCGGCTCGGTTGCTCTCATAAATCAAGAAAAATCAGTCAATTTTTTGTTTTCGTTTCGTTTGGTTTTTTTTCATATTCATTCACTCTGACATTGGCTGAATTAACAATTGATTTCAATAATTTTTTATGATTATTTTTGTGGGGTTCTTTAAGCTGCGGCATTATAAGTGTGTGGAGATCAGTATTTGAGTCATTCAGCATAAGTTCGATCCCTCTCTCAGTCTCTTGCTCACCTTTATCTCTCTTGCCAGCGCTGAATATGGAAATTCCACTCAATTTTGAGTTAAATGTTTGGGCGCTAAGTAGTAAAAAAAAGAAACTCGTCTAACCGGTATGACGAGTGTCAATGTCTCATTGGAATTGTTTGATGCTCAACGAATCAGACAGGAGCAAGGGGGTATGGATTGGGGGAGGATGAGAGCCACCAGAGACAGTGGGGCAGGATTGGGTATAACTTGAAACCTTACAGTTGGAATAAATTAAATAAATAGAAAACTAATAAAGCACAAATAAAAAATATATTTATATAAATGAAAAATCCTTTGTGACGTGGCACTGACCGACTAGTGAAGGCTTGTTTAGCAAATCCTTGAAACCCTGTTAAAGAAGTTCAAGCCATCAAAAATGATCTTATTTGTTGTTTATGAATAGATATATTCTTTCTATTTCCGTTCTGTCTTTATCTTTATCCGTAAAGATCCTTAAAAGTCGCGATTCCCAGATTGTTTAAAGTTTCAATGCCAGATTAGTTATGTAAAATCTTTCTCAAGATTTTCTGTTAAAAATCTCAAATTTCATTGCACTCTGTTGGATCATTTTCTATAATCTCTCAGAATTTATTCTCATCTATACATGTATGTATATGTAAGTATGTATCTATGGTTACATTCCCTTATAACACCAGCCCACACACCTGCTTATCTTTTGCAATCTTACTTCCTCTTCCTACAAATATAAGAAAACTACCTGTTTCTCTCATTGAGAAGAATTACCTTTAGCCCACTGTGCATATTGCGCTATGGTGCGTTCGCATTTTGCATTGCATAGGTTATTTTTTTTGTTGTTTGTTTATTTTAACCGCTCACTCGCTCTAGTTCTTGCTTCGCTTTTTCACTCACCCTCTCAATCTCTCTCCCACTCACTCTTTCCCTGTTTCTCTTGGGTGCTCACTCTCTCTCTCTCTTTCTCTGTTGCAGTGTGCGTGTTCATTGAGTGCTTGCGCCTCAGGCAACTACAGCAAACAATAACAACACCAACAGGAAAATAACAGTTTGAGTTTGAGTTGTTATCTGTTGGAGTCACACACATTGAGTAAGGGAAAAAAAAGAATCTGTTAGTTAGCTGACTTCTTTCGGAGAGCAGAGCGATCAGTTTTTGAGTTGACTTCGAGCCGAGCGGACGTGTCTTGTGAAGCCGTTGTCGAAAATATGTAAAGATCCAGAGTAACCCAAAACGATCGAATTCGAAAACAGAAAAGAATTACAATATAAAAATAAAATCAAATAAAAGAAAAATTGATCAAAACGATAACTCATCTCCTTCCCTTCTCCCCCCCACTTGGATTACGGTCAACGCGAACAAGAAAATTTTTTGTTGAAAATATCTAACTCAAAAGTGAGAGAGAAAAAGTGTGTGCGGTGTATTGTGATGTGTGAGATGGTGTTGTGCCAACAACTATCTGAAAGAAATGGCTAAATATTAAAATATATATAAATGATATAATTCAAAACCTTAAATCAAAATATATATATATATATATTTATATAAATAATAATAACAACACAATCGCTTGGTGAAAGAGAACAAAAGATTTGGAATAACGATTTGGAGGAGCAAAGACGAAACCAAATCACACAAAATGCTGGCCACTAGCCATTTAATGTATGTGCTCATTGCCAGCTGTGTGATGCCCATCTTTGGTGCGGCACTAAGCAAAACAGTTCTCTATCAAGCACCCGATGAATGCCGCTGGTCTGGTGGCGGTGGTGGAGAAGATATCACACTTGTCTGTCATCTGCGCACTATCAATTCGGAGCTAGAGAATACAAACTTTAGTGTTATACAGCCACATAACACAGTTAGATTGCGTTTAGAGTGCAATGATGCATTGTTCTTTCAAAGCAGCCTAAGTCCGGATAGTTTCCGTTCATTGGTGGAATTGCGTGATCTAACTATCGAATACTGTAAACTGGGCAATCTAACCGAGGGCTCATTTCGTGGTCTGCAGGAGTTAAGGAATCTAACTATACGTACACATAATGGAGATTGGTCAACAATGTCCCTGGAGATGGCATCTAATAGTTTTGTGGACTTTCGTCAATTGGAACGTTTGGATTTGAGCTTGAATAACATTTGGCTTATACCCGATGGCATGGTGTGCCCATTGAAATCGTTGCAACATTTGAATGCATCGTACAACAAGATTCAAGATATAAGCAACTTTTACTTTAGCTCATCGATGAGTTCCCGCAAGACTCGCATATGTGGCTCAACTCTGACCAGCTTGGATTTGAGTGCCAACAAAATGGTTAGTCTGCCATCGGCCATGTTATCGGCATTGGCCCGTTTGACCCATTTGAATATGGCAAGGAATAGCATGAGCTTCTTAGCCGATCGAGCATTTGAGGGTCTCCATTCGCTCAATGTTGTTGATCTTTCGGCAAATCGTTTGACCTCATTGCCACCAGAATTATTTGCCGAAACGAAACAATTGAAGGAGATATATTTGAAAAATAATTCGATAAATGTTCTGGCCCCAGGAATATTTGGTGATCTGGCGGAATTATTGATATTGGATCTAGCCCATAATGAACTCAATTCACAATGGATAAATGCTGCCACATTTGTTGGCCTAAAACGTTTAACATTACTCGATTTATCGGCCAATAAAATAAGCCGCCTGGAATCGCATATATTTCGACCTCTAAATAGTTTGCAAATCTTAAAATTGGAAGAGAACTATATAGATCAATTGCCAAATGGTATATTTGCCGATCTAAGCAATTTGCATACATTAATTCTATCCAATAATCGGATTTCGGTGATTGAGGCACGAACATTACAAGGATTGAATAATCTATTGGTATTATCACTGGATTATAATCGGATTGGCAAATTGGATCAACGATCATTAACTAATTGCAGTCAATTACAGGATTTACATTTGAATGACAATAAATTGCAATCTGTGCCAGAGGCATTAAGTCAAGTTCCTCTATTAAAAACTCTCGATATGGGTGAGAATTTGATAACACAAATTGAGAATACGAGTATAACACAATTGGAGAATCTTTATGGTTTACGAATGACGGAGAATTCCCTGAGTCATATAAAACGCGGTGTATTCGATCGTATGAATTCGTTGCAGATTTTAAATTTATCTGGCAATAAACTTAAAACGATTGAAGCAGGATCATTGCAACGAAATAGCCAACTTCAAGCCATACGTTTAGATGGTAATCAATTGAAATCGATTGCCGGTCTATTTAATGATCTACCCAACTTGGTTTGGTTAAATATCTCTGGAAATCGTTTGGAGAAATTCGATTATTCACACATACCCATTGGTCTTCAATGGTTGGATGTTCGAGCTAATCGTATCACACAATTGGGTAATTATTTTGAAATTGAAAATGAACTCAGTTTGAGTACATTCGATGCATCGTACAATCAATTGACGGAAATCACAGCTAGCTCAATACCGAATAGTGTGGAAATATTATATCTGAATGATAATTTGATAAGTAAAATTCAACCGTATACATTCTTTAAGAAGCCAAATTTAACTCGAGTCGATTTGATAAGAAATAAATTGATTACATTGGAGCCAAATGCTTTGAGATTGTCACCGATTGGTGAGGATCGTGATATACCAGAATTTTATATTGGACATAATGCATTTGAATGTGATTGCCATTTGGATTGGTTACAGAAAATCAATAGAGAATCCCGCACACAGCCACAATTAATGGATCTCGATCAAATCTATTGTAAATTGACCTATGCCAGAGGATCACAGTTTGTATCATTGATTGAGGCTAAATCGAATGATTTCCTTTGCAAATATGAATCGCATTGCTTTGCTCTATGCCATTGCTGTGATTTTCAGGCATGCGATTGTAAAATGGAATGTCCGGATAAATGTTCCTGCTATCATGATCAAAGTTGGACATCGAATGTTGTCGACTGTAGTCGGGCCAGCTATGAGAAGTCACTGCCCACACATATACCCATGGATGCCACACAATTGTATTTGGATGGTAATCAATTTAAAGAGCTACAAAGTCATGCCTTCATTGGCAGAAAGCGGCTAAAGGTCCTCCATTTGAATCATTCGAACATTGAAATTCTCCATAATCGTACATTCTATGGATTATTGGAATTGGAGGTTCTACAATTGCAAAATAATCAATTGAAGGCATTAAATGGCAATGAGTTTCAGGGTCTGGATAATCTACAGGAATTATATTTGCAACATAATTCAATTGCCACCATTGATTCGTTGACATTCACACATCTTTATCATTTGAAAGTTTTACGTTTGGATCATAATTTAATAACCTCATTTGCTGTATGGAATTTTTTGCCTTCATATCTAAATGAATTGAGATTGGCATCGAATGCATGGAGTTGTAATTGTGAGTTTATCGATAAGCTGAGAGATTATTTGGCACGACATGAATATGTATCGGATCGTGCGAAATTAATTTGTCATAATAAAACACAACAAATGTCAATTTATCCCAATTCTGAAGAACATTTGCCACTCATTCAATGCAGTCAGACATTGAAATTGAATTTGGATAACAATTATAATTTCGAGGAAGAGGAGAATTCATTGCTGGCCAATAGTAGTTCTACCAAAATGATATTGAATCAACCACCGAAACAAGATTATATACCCATATTGGTTGCCATATTAACAGCATTCATATTCATCATGATCTGTTTCCTATTGGTCTTCATATTCCGTCAAGAGATGCGTGTTTGGTGTCATTCTCGATTTGGTGTTCGCCTCTTCTATAATGCCCAAAAGGATGTCGATAAAAATGAGCGTGAGAAATTATTTGATGCCTTCATCTCGTACTCTTCGAAAGATGAGCTATTTGTGAATGAGGAACTTGTACCCATGTTGGAATTGGGTGAACAACGCTATAAACTTTGCCTACATCAACGTGACTTCCCAGTGGGTGGTTATTTACCCGAGACCATTGTCCAAGCCATCGATAGCAGTCGTCGCACCATTATGGTGGTCAGTGAGAATTTCATTAAATCGGAATGGTGTCGCTTTGAGTTTAAATCCGCTCATCAGTCCGTTTTGCGGGATCGTCGTCGTCGCCTCATTGTCATTGTGCTAGGTGAGGTGCCGCAAAAGGAACTGGATCCCGATCTACGTCTATATCTAAAGACCAATACATATTTGCAATGGGGCGATAAGCTGTTCTGGCAAAAGTTACGTTTCGCTTTGCCCGATGTCTCATCTGGGGCAAGTGGACGTGGTGTTGGACCTGGACAACCTTGTCATGTACCAATTAACCATCCTGCCTATCATCATCATCATCATCATCAGATGCATCATCAGCAGGCACTAGCAGGGCAACATCATCATCATCAACAGCAGCAGCAGCAGCAGCAGCAACAGCAGCAACATCAGCAGCAACAGCAACAATTTATGTTGCCGCCAGTACCACCAGCGGGAAGTTTTCGTCGGCAACCTTCACGTGGACCCAATAATACGCAGCAACAACAACAACAGGCTGCACTTTTGATGGGCGGTGGTCAATTGGCAGGATCTACGCAACAGATGATACCATTGGCTAGTGGCATACAACAACAAAGTTTACCGCTGCCGCCTACACAACAGCAGCAACAACAACAACTACCAACGCCTGCAGCACGTAATTTGCATATGTAAGTTAAGTTTATAAAAAAGAGATAGCTATAAAATGAAACAAGAGTAAGTAAGAGAGAGAGAAAGAGAGAGAGTGAGAGGAAGAGATAGAAAGAGATAGAGAGATATCTAATACGATCGTTTTTACTAGCCCTTTATCACAAATTTACAATTTTTGGTACATTTTTATTTTGTTAAACAAAAGAGTAAACTAGTTTAACATCAACAACCCGCTACCCATCCCCCCCTTAGCCGTAAACCTAGCATTACTTTTCAACTTTCTGACTATGAATGGTGTATGGATAGGGTGTGTGTCTGTGTGTGTGTGTGTGTGCTGGTTCCCCTAAATGAAATAAGAATTGCAGTCAATATGCAAATTGTGAACGTTTAACGATAAAAGCCTAGTTACATGCTTAAAAAGAAAATACTACAACAACAAACAAGAGGGGTATATATTGTGTGTGAGTAGCTGATGAGGGGTGAGCAGGAGGTAGGTGATACAAGGGGCACAAACAGGAGGTGGAAGCAGGTTAGCTACAGTAAAACAGAGAAGAAGAAGAATACGAAAAAAAATTACCAAAGAGCCGAGAGCCAATTGTTGTTGCTGTGTGTTGTGTGTGTGTGTTCTTTTTTTTTGTGTTTTTTTTTTTTTTTTTTTTTTTTTTTTTTTTTTTTGTTGTGGCCCTGTTCTGTTTTCTTACGGCCAAAGCTATTTTCAGTTTCCTGGCTCGTAGGCAAAAGCAAAAGATTCAGAAAATTGATGTTGCATGCAACAACAGCAACTGCAACAGCAAAAGCAACAGCAACAACCAGTCGGCAACAAAAGGCAAGGCCCAAAAGTATTTTTCTTTCTCTATGTTTCTTTCTCAATGTGGTTGTTGTTGTTGTTGCTGTTGTTGTTGTCTTTGTTGTTGTTGCAACGTTCACTCGTTAGTTCATCTTAACTGCTTGCATTTTGTCTGTAACAAGCTCAACGTGTGTAGAAGATATCTCAGAAAAATAGGCAAAAAAAAAAAAAAAAATAAAAATAGGAAAAAAAAAAAACAACCAAGTAGAACCCAAAACAGAAACGCAAAACATCAGAGAACTCATGTCTGGGTGCAAAAAAAGAAAATCGAAAGAAGAAATTGTAACAAACAAAAACAACAAAAAGAAACAAAAGACCCAAAGAGATAGAGAGAGAGAGAGACGGAGATAGAAGACAAGAGACGACTACGAGGACGAGGACACAGACCTAGACCGTCTACAGACAGACAACGAGAGAGACATACAGACAGACAGAGAAACAGAGAGACAGTCAGCAGCAGCCAGCTGCTGTTGTTGTTGTTGTTATGTGAGTGTTGTCTTTCTATTGGATATTTTGTTGTTGTTGTTTCTTTCTTTCTTTTTCGTTTTTTTTTTTTGGGGGCAGCATTACACGTGCTAATCAATGAGAGAGTTGCGACAGCAACAGAAGATTAGCTAAAAAGTTGGCTTAGTTGCTTGCAACACAGCTCAGAGCGAAAGGTTAGAAGTGGGTTTTTAATGTAAAACGTGAGGTTTTTTTTCTGTTTCTTTTCTTTTTTTTTTTTTATTTTTTTGCATTGGCCAAAATGAAATTGAAGGTTTCGGTTTCGGTTAAAGGAAAGTTGTAAACTCTATCTAGGTTTTAGTTTCAGAAAAAACTTTTCATTCTGGAAATTCATTTACTTGTTTTTTATAGTTTTTCTCTTTTTTTTTTTTTGTACCCTTAAAGTTTAAACAAAATGCATTGAATTTGTTTTGGTTTAGAAAGATTTTTAAGGCTAGTCAAAGTTTTTTCGGATTGAAAAATAAAACAAAAAAGAAAAAAACAAGGTGAATTAGAGTTTTCAATTTAACTAAAAACTATTATTTCCAACTTAACTTGGAACTACTTTTAGAAGCAAGAATATTTAAAAAAGAAAATAGTAAGAAATCTTCGAAAAATATTTAAAACTTTAGTATTTGTGGTGAAATTTCCATATTTTATTTAAATTTTTAAAAATGGTTGCTAAACTTAAAGAATAGATTTGCATACAAACAATAAGAAACACAAAAAAAATTCTCTAGAAAAAAAAAACTTAAGCAATTTGTTGTAAAGTTCCTGTTGGAAGGAACTAGTGTGTTGTGTGTTAATCTAAGTTAGTGTCATCAGAGCACACACTATATAGTGTCTAAAGCTCCCAACCCCCCCTTACACACAAATACAGCCCTACCATTTCACACACACACACACATAGACAGACAAAAGGCATTTGTCGTGTGCTATAGGCCCAATTGCTGCAGTTTTTGTTTTGGCCGCCTGGCCTTTGCCTAAGCCAGCCTTCAACCAACTAGTACCTAGGCCAAAACCACTCATCTACACACACATACAGACGCACACATACAGACAGATAGACATACAACCATAGTTAACTGTGGAAAGAATGAGGAACATGTAAGAGAACAGTGCTACAGATTAGTTTGGTTACGATTAAAATCTACCTTGTTGTTGTTTGTTTGTTACGCCTGGGTTGTACTATGATTCTTTTTTTTTTGTTTGGTTGTTGTTGTTTTTGCTCCTCAGTCTTATAGTAGATGTACCCAACTCTTTCTATAGTATGTCTCCCTCTCGCTCTCACTACACTCTTGTATTAGCCAACTGAAATGCATTCCAAAAGCAAAAGATGAGGAAAATGAAGAAGAAAAAGTAGAAGGAGGAAGAGAAAGAAAAAGTAAACCTAGTTAACTGTTAGACATTTGTTCTTACATTCATACAAACAAACAATGGAATGTATGTATGCATACACCTACACGTACACCTACACACATTTATACATATACATTTAATTAAATGTTAATTTTGTTTAATAATATTGTGATATTCATTTGTAATTAAGTTTAATTTATAATAATATATAATCAAGTTTTCCTATCAATAAAAATTCAACTTTTTTCCTCATTAGTTTGTAAGCGTAAATTTATATATACATACATATATACATACATATACACATTTTTTTGCTATAATAATAATTTTTTTTTTTTTTTTTATTAGTTAGTTTGAATTATCTGACACACACACACTCATACATACACATATAATACAGCCATATTAATTAATATACAAAATAGTACGAAAGGAAAAACTTTATCAAATTTGTTGTACATATATAACTACACACACACACACACGAATATATATATATATATATAGTTTTTTTTTTAATATATTAATTTTATTTGTTAACGAAAAAAAGAAAACATAAACCGACTTTGTATGAACGAAACAAAAGATATAAAATTATCACAAACTGAAAAAAAAGATATATATATATCAATATATATATAAATCGACTGATTACATGTGTATTATATATAAATTATCGACCTATATTATAAGTGAATTTTTTTTTTTTTTTTTTTTTTTAATCGTCCTGTAAATATTGTACTTTATGTTTTCTAGTTTATTAAATAACAAAAAAAATGAACAACAAAATGAAACAAAATATGACAAAAAGCGAAAAACAAAAAAATCAAAAACAAAAACCAACAACAAAAATATATAAAAATTTTAAAACAAAAATAAATTTTGTGTCGACTTTTCATTATTTTTTCATTTAATTTTTTTTGTCTGGAACTGATAGTGAAACTATTTCTAGGCAGGAGAAGCCTTGACATTTGATATGTCTTAGCCGGACTCAGATACGGATTTTCTAATAAACAGAGTGTAAGTTTGTCCATATTCAGCAAATCAAATATAGAAGAATTTCATGAGAAAATCATTTCTGTTTATTGAATTTATGTATTTAAAAGTAAGTATATACGGAAGTGTCTCTATAACCAAGATAAGAAGAGGGTAGGTTAAAGAGTTTACAAGAGTTTCAATTTAAAATTGAAGCTTATTGTTAGTTATTTTATTAAGAAGTTTCTTATATCTTTTTATTGAAAAATTAAACTATTTAATTTTATTTCAATTGAAAACTTTTAAAGGATTTAAACTATACTTGGATGCTAATTTCTCTGTTTTTTAGGCCTTTTTTATAAGAAGCTTCTATTCAGAAACTGTTTTGAAATATAAAACTATCAAATAACTGTAAAAGTAAGTATGCTCAAAAAGAAATCAGCACACATAGCTTCCATATATAGTAACTGAAGTGATGTTCAATCTATTCAACTTAGCTTTGATATCAGTTTTCTTGCCAAATTTCTAAGCTCTTACAATAAGAAAAAGCATAAAGAAAAAATCCTTGAAATTTTGTATTTAAGATTGTATATTTTATATAAAATTTTGAACAGGGAAAAATTATAAAAATATAAAATAATTATTTAAATTTAAGTCAAAACAAATTAAATTATTATATAATAAGCTTCTTTTAATATTTAAATTTTTTCTATAAAATTTATATAAATCCTTTCTTACATTGTTTTTTTTTTATCATACTTTAAAAGCGAACCTCGCCACCCAACGTCATCGAATCTCTACCCACGATTATTTATTTCATATGAATTCATTGAAAATTATTAAACAAAAAATACAAAAAAAAAAAGAAGAGCAACTTTTGCTGATTTCAACCATTTCAGCCTTTTCTCATGGTAGAGTCATTTTGGTTGGTTTCATTTTTCCCCAAAACTCTTCTGTGGCATCTTCTTCTTATGCATATTTTATTGTTATCGGCTATTCGTATATATGCTTATTTGTATTTTTATTATTTACTTATTCCATTTTGTTTTAATTTTTTGTTTTTTAATCAATGAGCGAACAGCGAAATATTTTTGCTGATTTAGCTCTCTTTTACTCTGTCTGTCTGTCTGTCTGTCTATCAGAATGTCTCTGTGTCCGCTTTGGAATGAATGAATAATTTTTATGATCAATTAAATGGGCAATAAAATTGATGAGGCCCCCCATTTTAGCCAATCTTTAACTTCGTCGTCCACCATAAATTCACATTGCTTAAATTAGCAAATTTTACAATCAATCATTAGCCAGGGTAACGAAGTCGTTTGATGTTGTTGTTGCACACACACACACACACACGTACACGTACACTATAAACGCAAAAAGCGAGAGCAAATAGAATTGTATCTACAAGATACATCTACATGTGTGTGTGTGTATATACATATATGGGTTAACCAGCACTCACACATGAGAAAAAAAAAGTGAAACAAAAAGTTCAAGCGTAAGTTTAAACCCTTTTCAATTTTTTGTCTAACTCGCCCCCCCTCCCCACTCTCTTCTTCCTCTTGCCTGCTCGTCAATTCTTTGCCTATTTCAATGCAAAAAAAAAGAGAAGAAAAGTATAAAAAAAAAACTTTTTGCTAAAGAAACACGTCAAATATTACAAACTTTTCTTTTTGTTTTTTTTTTTTTTTTTTTGCTTTTACTTTCTAACGTATTTTGGTTTTTTGTTTTCGATTTTTTTTTATTTTTTTTTTTTTTTTTATCAATTTCGCCTGTGGGATTTGTTACGGCGCAACGGATGAGCTGAGGGCACAAACTTTCAATTGAATTTTTTTTTTTCCGGTAGAGCAAAGTTAGGCCCGACTTTGACTTAGTCTTAGTTGTTGCGGGTTTCAGATCTTCCTTTTTGTTTTCAACATCTTCTTCTTCTACTTCTTCTCCATATTCATGTCCTCTGTCATTTTGGCAAATACGGGGCCCATAGTAGAATACTTTTCTCTTTTTTTTTTTTTTTGGTTTACAAGTCAGTTTAGTGTCAAAAAAAAAATAGGCAGAAAGAGTGGAAAAGGGAGATGGCTTTTTATTTATAGATTGCCCTTCTTTCATAGCAAAAATGGAGTTGTAAAAAGACCAGGAAAGTATTTACTTATATAAATTTTGTAATCAATTGAATTTTTTTTTCTTAATATTTTAGAAAAGAAGTAATTCAAGATGATCAGAAATCATATCAAGTAAAAATAAAAAGTGAATTTAAAAGATCTTAAAATAAACTTACTAATAATATTTTAAATATAATTTTCAGTCTTTTGCTTATGAAGAACTTTCACTCGTCAAACTGCAAGTATTTAATACATTTTTTTTTTTTTGTGTTGTTGTCTCCTTGAGCCTTCTTTTCCACTTTAATTTTATGGACCCGCCCCTGTTCTCATTTTCAGTAAGAGAGTGTGTACGATGTTGGTTTCTTTTAATTTTTTTTTTTTTACGGCAAAACCTACATCAAAAATAGAAAGACCAAAAACAAAACACCTTTCCTTTGACTGCAGTTTGGTTCAAAGTTTTTTTTTTTTTTTTTTCTTTCCTCCCTCAAAGGCTCAAAGTCAAATCAAAGTGCTTAGGGTACTAATGCCTTAGCCATCAGCCCCATCAGAACTGAACTTTTCATCATATATCAAGAGAAAGAGAGAGAGAGAGAGAGAGAGAGAGAGAGAGAGGGAGAGGAGAGAAAAAGTGTCAGGTTGGGGCAGGAGCAAAAGAAAAGAGCCAAACTGATTCGCCTCATTAAAAAGCCACATTCTCTTGGAATTTTTTTTGTTTTTTTCTTTCCCCATCAAGCAAGGTGCTGCTTCATTGAGAAGGCATCGACATCAGCTTCAGATTTAGATTCATCTTTAGTTTACCGCGATAACTACACTTCCTTTTCCTTCCACCCGAAAAAAAAGAAAAAAAAAAGAAAATTGAAATCAAATCCAAATCGAAATCCATTCGGCATCTTACATATCTTACATACCTTTAGCTATATGCCCCACACCATTACTATACACTTGCCTCATTAGACTGCCAACGATGAATCGAAAGTCATAAACTCGTGTAGGACGGCGACGACGACGACGACGACGATGAGCAACAGCAGCAGCAACAACAACAACAACTGTTTGCAATAAAAGCAACATTTTTCTTAATTTCCATTTCTTGCTAATTTAGCAGCCATAAATTGTTCGTCTGTCCATTTGGGCAGGAGAGCAAGAGAACATGATGACTGGAGGTGGGGGGGTTAAAAAAAGGGGCTATGTGTGTGGGTTGTCGGGCGTTATGGTGTGGGTGCCAGGAGGGCATATGTCGGCGGTAAAAGGGGGAGTAGTAGTGAGCAGTGAAAACAAGCCATGCCATGCTATGCCAAAACCAAGCCAAACCAAGCCGAACCGTACCAAACCAAACCGAAACGACGGTAGACACATAAAATTGACTACAAATTATTGCACATTGTCAAAACAACATTGGTTTGCAATTTTCGCGCTTCAACGCAGATGCAAAAGATTGCGGAGAGGGTCGATCAGGATGAGTTTTGTTGTCATTGTTGTTGCTGTTGCTGCTGAATGAAAGGGAATACCAAGAGGGGTAGGTAGATATATACATAGATAGATAGATTGTCTGAATGGATAGATGGATGGATGGGGTAGTTGGGAGGTGGTAGAGACGTAATTTCAATTCATTGAAATCATTCAGGTAAATGAACTCTGTAAAATACTCTAGCCATTCAAAAGCAAAGAAAATGAAAATAAATGAAAAACTTAATCATCTAATTTAATAGAAAATTGAGAAATTAAATTTAGTTTAAAAATAAAGCAAGCAAGTCGTCCCTGCCGACTTTGAGTATACCCTGTACCAAGTAGAGTAACTGTATTTAATCAAACTCCTTAAAATTTGCCATCAGTTCAAACTAAAATTCTCTTCACAAGCGGCAGCAACGAACGCATGCTATCTCGCTCACACTTACTACGCAATGTCGCACTGGGCATTTCAGTACAAATTGTACATAGATATATCTCCGACATTTTTTGTCCGATTTTAACGAAATTTGGTTAGCTGATACCTTTTAGCCATATTTTTGGGTGTGCCAAATAAGAATACGCTACCTTTAATATAACACTAGTTATTCGTTTTTCCTAAATTGCGGGGGCGGAAGTGGGCGTGGCAAAAATTTGAAACAAACTTGATCTGCGTAGACACTACACGAATGTTGACACCAAATTTGGTTGCTCTAGCTCTTGTAGTCTCTGAGATCCACGTGTTCATACGGACGGACGGACGGACGGACAGACGGACGGACAGACGGACGGACAGACGGACAGACGGACATGTCTCAATCGACTCGGCTATTGATGCTGATCAAGAATATATATACTTTATGGGGTCGGAAATGTTTCCTTCTGCCTGTTACATACATTTTAGCGACTTTAATATACCCTTTTACCCTATGGGTACAGGGTATAATTAAAAGACAATTTTGAAATTAAAAAGTATTTATATAAATATTTTAAATATTAAATAGAACGTTCTTTAGTTTAAATGTGAAAAGAAAAATCTGTGCTTGAATATCAAGTTCATCTAGAAAACATAAATAGATATATACTATTTTATTTTTAAAACTATTTTCTGAATTTTAATACTTTTTAAACAAATATAAAAATTAATTTATATATTTATAGATTTAATTATTTAATGTTCTTCTTACTAAATAAATTATTTTTTAATCTTTATCTTTGTTAAATACTTTCTTAACATAAAATAAAATTTGAACTGTTAAAAAAATATATAATATATAGAAAAATTTAGAAAAATATTTAGAAAATTTTTAAAAAATATTAAAAATATTAAATGTGTTAAATATGTTTAATTATTTTACTCCAAAGGTCAAAAAAATCTTGAAATCTTTAATCAATAAAAGAGAAATAATTCTGAAAACTTTAGTATATAGAAACCTCATTACTTTAATTACTTTTACTCTCTAACTCTCTATTTCTCTTTCCCACTCTCTGTCTTTCTTTCTCTCATTCCTTCTCTCTCTCTCTCTCTCTCTCACTAATTAACAAATTTTCACATATACTATCCCGTATGGTATACCCGCCCCTATTTATAGCGTATTTATTACCTACCAACACAATTTTATTTGATAATTTCTTTTTTTTTACAGTTATCTCTTTACGTTAACTGTGTAAAATGGGAAAAAAATGGGTAAGGTAAGGTTATGAACTATTGTATCATCCTATTACCGCCCCTTTTTGTTCCCCCTCTTGCATACCCTATCATATACATTGGTATTTCGTTGATCGTTCCCATAGTAATTTTCAACCAATTCCATTTCCATTATTGTATTATTCAGCGATGATATCCGTGGACATTGACATATTGTCGACCGATTAATGAGCCCAACAACAGCGTTGAGTTAAGCGAGCGTTGATTGTTTTCTTGAATGGAAATAAATGACAGACTGAGTGGACTGTTGACACAGGCATTTGATAAATAATAATAATTTGCACTAACCGAAAAAAAAATGAAAAAAAAAAGAAAAGAAAAGAAAACCGAAACTGAAACCGATAAAAAATTATAAGAAATAAGCTTTTTTTCTCTCTCTCTCTCTCTCTGTCTTACATATTTACTCTCTCTCTCTCTCTTGGGGGAATATACATATATAGATATGTGTGTGTTTATGTGTCTGTGTGTGTGTGTGTATGTATGTAAAAGCAAATTTGTATGCGTCTTTATCTTATCGCGATCACGTTGCATCTGACGATGACGATGACGACGACGACCAAACTCTGCGATGCTGAGAGGATGCGCGTAAGTTTCACGTATTTTTATGCACGATTAAAGCCTTAATTTTTGGACTGGACAAAAGAGCAGAAGAGGAGAGAGAGAGAGAGAGAGAGAAAGAAGAGATTCCTTTGGTTAGTTACTTGCTTGGCTTAGTATATATATATATATGTTTGTGTATCTGAAGTCTCTGCCTAATTAATGGTTTGCATCGGCTGCTTATCGCCTGGCACGCATCGGGATCGTCGTCGTCGTCCTCGTCTTTGTCTTCGTCTTGGTCGTCGTCGTCGGCGTCATCAGCTTTGCTTTGCTAAGTGTTTCGCTGCCTTGGCGGCACCTGATCAACTCAAAGGCTCGGTTCAGAGATCTCCTTGATATTGCGTAAAATATTTTTTTTCGATTCTCTGCTTTTCGATTTTTATGAGCTGTAGCATTGCACATTATTGATAATCCGCGATATAACTATATAGGTATATATAAATATATATAGTAGGTTATTTTGTTGCAGAGGGTGTTGTCAAAAACAAAAAATCTCAACTCATATTCCTTAAGCTTTTACTGATAACGGGCAACAACATTGTTTTTGTTCTTTTCTTGTTTTTGGGTGTGAGGGTAGGGCTGGTGGAGAGAGAGAGGAGGGGTCACTGTTTTTTTGGGGTGTTGCGTGATAACAATCGAATTGGTGGCAGTGGAAGAGAAAGCTTCAAAAACAGTTGAAGAAGTTGAACAGAATGGACATCAGCAGCAGCAGCAGCAGCAGCAGCAGAAGGAGGCGGAGCCAAAGGCATGTACATTTTGGCGCTCGATTGGGCAACTGGAATTCTGATCGTGAGCAAGATCTCGATTCTCAAGCTGACCGATAACGGATGAGGCAAAACTACAAGATGATGCTGTTGATGATCATCAACATGATGATGAAGATGATAATGATGATGATGATGTAGAAGGAAAAGGAGAAGGGTAGCGCTCAACATGATCAAAATATAAAATAGTATGTGATAAAAGTGGGAAGAAGGACTTTAACAGCAACAGCAACAGCAACAACAACAACAACAGCAATTACAACAACATCGAAGAGCATTTGGGTGGGAAGAGACTCTTTACACGCAGTTTAGTGATCAGATTAAAATCTGCACTGCAAATTAAAACAAAATATTTCAACTAAAAATGTTTAACCTTTTTTGTTTCCACAAAGTGGAAAGCTTATTCCCCCCACCTTTCTCTCTCTTCTGCTCACTCTCTCTCTCTCTCTCTCTTTTTCTCTCTTTCATTGTATAGGATAAAAATGTTTCGTTATATTTATCATTATTAAAACCGTTTTAATCTCGATACACGCCTGCATTTTTAAGATATGTAAAGTATTTCGGACCAATAATTCATTATAATAAAAATAAAATAATGTTTCTTAATTAAATATAAAACTGGGTCAAATTGAAAAGTTAATTGTTAAATAAAACATATGAAAAATTTATTTCAGCCAAATAATTTCTTGTAATATTTTATAAATATTATTCATAAAACCATTCAACCGAAAAGGTAAAAATTTAAAAATAAATTCAGCTTTCGTATAAACAAAAAAAAAAAAAGAATTTCAAGTAGATTATTCGTGATTCATTACCGTTTCCATTGCATTATTTTGCATTGATAATTAACAAGAAGAAAAAAATAAGAAATAAAAGAATGGAACAGTTGTTTTTAAAGGAACATTTGGTTTAAAACAAAAAAAAAAAAAGAAATGAAAATATTATATTTCACATATAAATTATTGTAGGTAAAACAATTGGGTTGGTTGTTTATAATTAATAAAGAATTATATAAACGAAAAAATATTTGTAGAATTCGAATAATTTGATTTTTCCATATGTCTTAACTTTATTTTGCTTTCTCTATCTCTTAAGCAATTTCATAATTTGTTTCTTAATTTAAAATATAAATACCTATATATATACCTAAAATGTATAAAAATGTACCAAAATGATAATATTTTTTATTAATTTATAATAATTATTAAGATATTTTGAAAGATTTCAAAATGATAATTTATAAATATTGATTTATAATATAATTTTTAATAATTATTAAAATATTTTAAAAGATTTTTTCTATATAAATTAGTTTTTCCAAGCAATTTACAAAAAAGTTTACTTTAATCTTATTTATAGATCAATCTTTAATATGATATTAGATTATATAAATATATATATAAAAGATATATATGTATCACTTTATTCACATTTACCTTTATTCACTCTAATTGTGCGACTTATTTCATTTCATTGGAACAATTCAAAATTGTTAATTTTATCATTTAGTTGATCTTGATCATCAATAAGCTGTGAAGTCAAGTGCAAAGGCATTTTGAAATTGTTTGCCGATTGATTTGAAGTTGAAGTTGAGTTAGTTAGCTTCTGTTTGGGTTGACAGTCACGATTTTTTTTATTTTTTTTGTAGCCATCATCTAATATAATTTGCTTTCTAAAGTTTTTTTTTTCATTTTTTTTTTTTTTTGGTGGCATAGCGCAAAAATCTGATCAATGACTTGACAAATGAATGGTAACAGATTTCCTTTTGCTTTGGTTATCGATGGTTTCGGTTTGTCAACAGATCGTGTATAAGGCAAAAAACCAAAAAAAAAAAAGAAGAAAAAAACAGAAAAAAAGAAAAACATTTTTTAATTGTCATGCGATAAAAGCAAAGCAAAAAAATAAAATAAAAAAAAAAAAGAATAAATCTCTCCAATCTCCTCTTGAGTTAAGGCTTAGTTCATGATCTTGAACATGACCATGAGCGTGGAGCTAGTGTATTGAGGGATGTTGAGGAGTGCCCGGGGTGGCTAAGCGGTAGGCAGGTAGGTAGGTAGGTAGGTAGGGAGAGGGGGTCCCAAGACCCACCAGACCTGCTGCTGCTGCTATTGCTGCTGTGGCTGACTTCCAGTTTTAAATGAGCTCGCATGTTCGCGACTCTCTTGCGACTCTAATTCAAATTGCATTGACTTGTCCGCTGACTTTTCAAATACATACTCCTGCCATATACATACAAACATACATTCAATTCAATTAAACAACCAACCAAAAAAAAAAAAAACTTTTCTATTTTGGCCCCAAAAAAATAAAAAGAAAAACGAAAAAAAAAAAAAAAAAAAAATAAGACAAACAATGCCAACAACAAAGTGTTAAACGTGCAACGGTTTGGGGTCAGTTCCATTCACTTTTTTCATTTCGTTTTAAACTGGAGTTAAGTGCTATTTGAGGTAAGAATTTTCATTACGTACTCGTACGTGGTGCATATACTTTTATTGTATAGATGGTGGGTATTGTAACTATGGGTGGGTTGTATTGGGGAGACGACACAGACATAAAGACGGAGAGACAGAGTTACACACATACACACAGTTTGCATTTTGGAAAAGTCACGACCCACTTAGCCAACGAAGAGTAACGGACGTTCGAAATAAGCAAAGCTCGGACCAAAAAGTGTGTCTATAAAACAAATCGGCCTTACCCCCACACCATCCCTCACCTATCCAACATTAAACCAATCGTCGTTACCAATGCAAGAGCTGTACAAGAGTTTGTATGTATATATGTATATATATTGAAAGCATCACCACTGTGCTATCGCATCGTCCGTATATCGTATCGAACCGATCGAAATGACTCACACTCATTCAATTCTTAGCGTTTTTTGGGGCGAAGATGCGTTGATTAATTGCCCCGCAAAAGCTTTCAAGTGAAATTCGTGTTTTATGTTTGTTCATTTTCAACAAACATTTTTCTTCTCAGAGAGCCGCGTGTGAAGAAAGTGAAAAATAAAAAAAAAAAAAACGTTAAACTTGTTGGTAACAATAGCTGATAAACAAAAAAAAAAAAAAAAAAAAAAAAAAAAATACATTTTGTCGCCTTTCGAAAGAGTTAAAAGAAAGATAGGGCATAGATGGTGAGTGAAAGAGACAGAGTGAGTTAGAGTGAGTGTAAGACTGAATCTATATAACCAAATGTAAAGATGTGGAGACTCATCTGTGATTTATTTGCTTGTCAAACAGCAACAACAACTACATTTGGTTTTTTTAAACGATGCGGGAAATTTCTTGAAGAAGACTTAAATGCTCGTGACCGTTAGACAAATAATATTAAAAAACAACAACAAAAAAAACAAAAAAAATAAAGGAACAAAAAAGACGAATAGAGAAATAGAGACATTGTCGCCACACACACAACATCATCAACGGCTATTGAAAGGCAGCCCCAAGACAAAAAAAAAAAAAAAACAAAAAAATATCTATATATATATATATATATACAACATCAACCAAATTTAAAGAAAAAACCGAGAAAAAAAATAAAAAACCAAAAAGCCAAGTTCATTTACATAAACAAAGAGACTCATCGATGTTGATTCTTTTGGCCTAAAACGCATTTTTTTTTTGTTTCTCAGTTTTTAGTTTGGTTTTTTGGTTTTGGTTTTTGTACTGTGTGGCTGCTGCTGCTGCTGCACGCGCTCATAAATCAAAAGGCAACTTGTTTATAACTGAAAGCGATCAATTAAAATGTTAACGCAAAAAAAAAAAAGAAAAAAAAAATAAATAACCAGAGATGGGCTGAGAGTTTTTGGGGTAAGATGGAAGATGACGATGATCATGATGATGATGATGAGGATCGTTGATCGGCTGATGAGGCTTGATCGTGCCGAATTCTTCTCTTTCTTTTGCTGTTCATCTCTCCTCTTGGCATTCCGTCGGCCTAATTCTCTGTTAAAAAAAAAACAACCACAACATTGTATATATATATATTACAAATATATATATATCGGAAAACATTTAAGCCACAAAAATTCCAGTTAAAATCCCCAAAAAGAAACTTAAAAGCTGCTAACTGCATTTTGGTGTCAACATTATGGTAAATGAATTGGATTTTATGGCCACAATCGAAAGCTAATCAATTGTTCGAGTTGAATGAGTCAAGATATATATGTATATATACATATATATATATGGACACAGTGAAATGCAAGAGAAGAAGGCGAAGCAGTAGGTAGGTAGGAAAAAAAAGGTAAACTTTAACTTAAAGTGAGGGAATAAAAATCATTTTCAAATTTTATTGAGCATATTTAAATGATAAAAATTGTTTAAATATGCATTTAAAAACAAAATAAAACAACACAAAAAAGAAAAAAACAGTCTAACCAAAAGTTAAATAAATTGCTTCTGGTTTTTCGTATGATTTTGATTTTTATATATATATAATTGTATATATATATTGCAATATAAATTGTTTTAGAAGTTTAAAATTGTTGCAAATCAAGTAAAAGTGAATAATAATTGAAAAAAATCGATTGTTCTTTAAGTTGTTAGTTAGAGAGAACCAAAGGCTTTAATAACTTTTAGGTTATATTTATTCAACTTAAGAAATTAAAGCAAAGATGATATATTTCTTTGAATCCTGGTATAGAAGATCCTTACTGAATGCCTAGGAATGCTTTTATTATCTTATGAAAATCCATTAATATTCAGCTAATAACAAAACTTGTTAAAAAATACCAATAATACCAATAAACCCCATTTAACAATTTACATAAATTATATGTAATAAAGCTTATATTGTTTAGTAATAAAACTATTAATTTTTAATTTTTATTATTATTACTTACTTATCAACTATTAATTATTAGATAATAGTTGATTATAAATTGTCAACTAGTTTTCAGCTTATGGCCTTGTTGCTGTAGCTTAAGTAAAGTTCTTTTAGATATTTTAGAATGGAATAAATATAAATTTAATATTATAAATAAATATATATTTTAAATATAACATTTATCCTGATTTTGCTTCTTTTAATAAAAAAAAACTACTTACATAATTTCTAAGAAACTTTTAAGATATATCTTATAAAATTTATATATCTATAAATAACTATTTATAGAATTCTAGTTTAGTTAAAATTGCTTTTTTCCAGCAAAAGTTGCAATTTCACTGCTTTTAGCCATTAAAATTGTTATTTTTATCTTGCTAATTTAAATATAATTCTTTTTCAATAAAAAAAGTTTCAAAATATTAGATATTTTTAATAACAAACCTTATTTTCACATGAAATATTTTATATAGTTTAATAATTATATGAACATTTTATAGATTTCTTCTATATATAGCCAAGTTTGGATTGATTTTCTAAAACTAGTTATTAATAGATACTCACATATAATAAGCAAAGAAATTGATATTATTTATATCTACTTACATACCTATAATATATATATATATATAGATATATATTAACATAAAGTTGTCACATTGATACTAAATAGGAGTGGTTGAGATTATGAAAAACTGTTGCATTTCCCCCAAAGATCGAATGAAAAACGTGATGTTCATCGGCTTTTCATCGTCTTAATGTATTGGCTATAGTTAACCGATTTAGGGTTAGTCTATTGAAATTATCATATCGTATATAAATGTATATATATGTATTTATATTCATACATATACAAATCATTGAATCAATATTCTTTCTGTAGAGAGAAATACCTTTTCATTTCGTATTTGATTTGATAATCTCTCACATTACCATGCAAGAGATTGAGATTTTCTACACCATTTTCATCTTAATATAGCCATATTATGATAATTCATTTACATTTTTTTATTTTTTCGAAACCTACTCATATTATCCGCATATCATCATGTAGGTCAGAGCATCAAATAATTATGTAAATCTGAGAATGCAAATTCAATAATGCAATCAGAGACATATTGATAGACACCTGATATGCCGTACTATATGTATGCTATATATGGTTGAAATTTATGAAGTTTATGACAAATATGATGACAAATAAAAATAATAATACGAGACAGAGAGGGAGAGAGGGAAAGATAGAGAAGAAATACCGATCTAAAGTGAACTGAAACGCACATTTTATGTGTTGTTTTTTTTTCTTCGATAATATTTTTTTTTTTTGATTATTTTTTTTTGATTTTTCGTTGAATGAAAAACGAAAACAATGCCATTTTACAAGACACTTAACGAGATGTGGAGTGAAAGCTACGAGGTTTTGTTACTGTTTGGACGGTTGGTTGGTTAGTTGGTTGGTTGGTTGGAAGCTTCTCCTCGCGTGGATGGTGAAGTGAAGGCATCGAATGGAGTGGCTGCAGATGGATTGGAGTGTGGAGTGGACCAAAGTGACGTGGCTTGTTTTGGCATACAAGTGCCACTTCACTTGAGTTTCGAGTCCAATCTAAAGAAGCACAAGTGAACGCAGACTTTCGGTCTAGTGTCTACTACACACACACTCTCCAGACTCTCCACACTCGACGCTTTTTATTTTCGAGTTTTTTTTTTTCTCTTCTTTTACCATCCAAAACGTTTTGTGTCTAATGACAGGCAAACAAACATGCAGACCTCAAGGAGCTACCGACTCCAACTCCAACTCTAGCTCTAGCTCTAGCTCCAAGTCTAGCTTTAGATCCAAAAAAAAAAAAAAAAGACTCCTCATTGCATGGAGACTTTGACTTTCTCATGAATTTGTTTGTACAAATCGAAAGAGAAAAATAAAAAAAAAAAGAGAGAGACAAAAAAAAAGTGGAAAAAGATTTATAGCTTTTTTTTTCCTTTGCCATTCACCAAATTGTTAGGCGACAACTAGGACAAAACTGTTTTTGGTCAAAAATCGAAATTAGAGAGACAGAGAAATTGTCGAGCGCGCATAATAAATGATAAAATGCTTAATGCTCAGATCCTGCCGGCAATTGGCAATTGGCAACAGGTTAACTGGCTAACAAGCCATCTCAACTAAAGAAGTCGCCGAGTCAGGTACCTACTACACCACACATATGTATGCATGTGTTCTCAATGTATGTACGAGGATGAAGAAGAAGATGGAAAAGTATCTTTAGCCCGCAAAACGCATGCGCGTTGACCGCCCGCTGTGGTACACATTCTGAGAACTTTCCACTTCAATTAATAACTAATTTGATGTGTGCCGCGGCGGTGGATCGCGGTGCATTTTATCGATTTGGACAGCACACAACGAGAACATCAGCAGCAGCAGCAGCAACTATAGAAAGAGCTGCAGTAGTGCGGTGCGGCGGTGGTGCTCAGTAGAAGACGAAGAAGAAGAAGGCGGTGCGACGGTTTTGAAGCACCTTTTTAAATGTGGTTGTGCTTGATTCTCTACTCTCAGAGCTCTGTGGTGTACCCTGCCGTTTCCTCGATAGAATTGATTGAGAAGGGTCGGGTCGGTCGGTCCGTCTGTCTGTCTTTCTGTCTGCCTGTCTGTCTGTGTCTCTCCTCTATTCGGCATGTGACAGTATATGTAACCAGCAGGAAAATAAAAAAGGGGCGTGAGAAGGCATTAGAAAAAAGAATAAGCATATTTTAAAGGTACTTGGATAAGTCTTTTCAATCAACTTTGTATGATTTTCAATCAAATTTCATTTAGAAGAGGAGGGCATGAAAAATCCTTAGGGGAAAAACGAAAGTTTTGGGTATATTTAACTTGGGAATAAACCGAATTTCTTCTTTCCAAAGAAAAATTGTACTATCTGTAATTATTCCTCATTGGTTTTTTTCAAATATGAGTTTATCTTTTTGCTTAAATTAACAATTTCAAGTTTTTTGATGGATAGTATCTTTCCACCTATATCCTACATCTATATCTATTTGTATGTACTTCCTTTTGCAAAAGTTTAAAAAAAACAACAAGATATAACCTTTGATACTTTATATAGTAAGACAAATATTTAGTGAGTTATGACATTAAAGAACAAATATTTGGATAATTGAAAAATTTCAATTTTTGTTATATAATCTAATTATATAAAAATTAATTATTATATTATTGAAGAACTTAAACTCTACTATTATAGTCTAAAAATATATTTTATTTAATTTTCTTTACAATAAAATTCAATAAAAAGAAAGAAGCTGAACCAAGTTCCTTTAATAAACTAAAACGGGAGATTAGTCGATGGATTGACGATTTTAAATTGCCAATAAATGATAAAATATATATATATATATATATATATATATATGTTCTAACAAATCTTATAATCATGATTATTAAGAATATTTTAAACATTTGCTTAAATTAAAACTAAAAAATTAGAGCATATCCTAAGTAAATGCGAACCACTAAGTTTTATGCATATTAAAATGATATATTTAGTTTATTAATTTGAGAAAAAAATAAATAAAAAACAATTTAAAACAAAAATTTCTTTTATTAATTGATAAAAGTGTTCAAACTATTTTTTTCTATATTTTTGACATGGTTTTTAAAAATTTGACTAAAAGGATATAAAAATTTTATAAAAAAAAAACAGATTTAATTTTGGTAGTGAAAATGACTAAAACAATTTTAAAAATATTATTGAATATTAATAAGAGATTAAATATGGGGAAAAAAATTGCTTGAAACCTTTTTCTTTTGTTAAATTTTTCAATTATCTTTTCTTAATTTCAGGAGAAAGAAACAAAACGTGATTTCTAAATTTTAAAAGATGATTTTTAACTTGGACTTTAACCAGAAATTAACTTAATGCTTCTTTTCCAATTTTTCAGTTAACACACTTTAAAAGAAGTTAATTCAATACCTTAATCCTTTTGCAAAAAATTCCCATGTTTAGTCAATGAGTTATCATTATTTTAGCATGACCAATTGAGAATATTTTGCCGTATGCGTTTTTTCTCTTATGGTTTTTTTTTTTTTTTTTTTTGCTTTTCATTTTGATCATTTTTCTCGTTTTTTGTTTCCCCCCTGGCCCCATTGCCACTACCATTTGATCAGCTGGCATTTGATAATTATGGCTTATTGTGGCTCTCGATCCCCATGCAGTTGGGTTGAGTTAAGTTCAGCTCTGTTCTGTTCTGTTCGGTTCTGCACTGTTCTTCTCTGTTCTTGCACCGCCCGCCTGCCGTGTCAGGCAAAATAAATCACAGTCTAAATACCCAAAGCTGAAGTTTAGGCCCCCCCTTTTTTTTTTGCTGTTTTTGTTGTTGTTGTTGTTGTATTTTTGCCTTTTTGTTGCTATGGTTACTTTTCTTTTTGTTGTTGTTGTTGTATTATTTTTGCACTGCAACACTTCAACAATAAATAACCAAGTCATATTTTTCACCTCCGTTTGGCTGTTTTTGTTGTTGTAGTTTGTTATTGTTGTTGTTGTTGTTGAGTCACTTCCTGGTTTTTGAACTCCAACTGGAACTGGGCACATTAACGAGCATATTACCTACTATCTGCAAGAGGAGCTGTGCCAAGAAATATGCAAAATTGTTGGACTGTCCAGAGTCGGGGCTAAGGCACAGGCTGAAACGTGTATAAGGGGGTGTTGATGCAGGAGGAAATGGGGGTGCAAGAAGGGAGGGTCGGTCGGAATTGGTATTGGGGCTGGAGCTGTAGTTTGGAGCTGCAAATCATTAACATCTCTCCGACCAACAAACCACCACGAACATATTTCTGCACGTGACCTTATTTCCCCCGCACTCTCTTCCTCTCTCTCTCTCTCTCTCTCACACTCTTTCTCTTTCAGAATGTGCTCAGTGTTTGGGAGTTTGAAGCTATAGAGCCTTGCGGTTGCTATGGTTGGGGGCCCAGCAACATCATTTTTCGATCACGTTTTAAGTGTCTTGCGCCGACGTCGTCGTCATAGTCCACCCCGCTCCTTCCCACCATCAACCCCACCATCACCATCATCATCTTCTAGACAAGTTAAATGATTTAAAACCAACAGAAAAAGAAAAAAAAAACCGAGAGGAAAAAGAAATATCGTGCCAAGTGCTGCATATTGCGCACATTTGAAGCCCTCCCCGAATACCAAAATCGCCAGAGCTGTTGTTGAAGCCTGAGCCAGTCACTCACTCAATCCGTTAGATGGGATGGAGTCGACGTAGGCCACGTAGCTTCGTTGTGACTGCGCTGATTGTTTGGAGGTTTTCTTTTTTTTTCTCATTTTGGTTTGGTTTGGGTCTCTTCGTTTGTAAATTTTGCAGCGCTGCCTAACGACAATCTCCCGTTCCCGTCTCCATTTCCTACTCCTCTGTCACCGTCTCCTGTTCCGTCTGCTATTCCGTCTGCATTTCGTAGCACTTACTAAACTGCATTATCACGCCTCTCCATTGCATTATTGGCAGCGGCAACCGCATCGCGCCGTCTTTGTTGCGCCTCCATTCGTTCATTCGCTCGTTCGTTTGTAAGTTCGTTCATTCGTTTGCTCGTTCGTGTAGGTTAAGGTGAAAACAAGACAAAAACTTTTACACTGTACAAAAATCAAATTATATTAATATGCAAATTATAGCACTCGGGTGTTCTAGTAATAATCTTGTTCTTTGGTTTTTTAGGATCCCATTTTAAACGTTGTGGATCATTGCTGCACAAAACCCTGCAATGAAGTCTCAGAGGAACGCTGTTGTTCTAGTATAAGTCAAAGTAAATCAGTGACAAACACTAAATAAACTGCGATTAGCAACTATGAAAAGTTATTCTGAGTAATAATTGTCTTTAGATTTGTATAATTCATATAAAATTTTGTAGATCGTTCCTGAAGCGATGTTGATCCCTAAGTAGCGGTTCTTTTTCCTCGTTAACAAGTAGTATGTTTCTTAAAATCAAGTTTTTGACTGAAACAGTATGTTTTCTTTGCTTATCCTTAAATTTTTGTGTTTTGTTCTCATTGCATAATTTTCTGCGAGTGCATTTCTTTTGGCGTCCAGCATTCGGCAACGATCCTAACTACACTCCACTAAGCAGGCAGACGAGAGACAAAAAAAAAAGAAGTGTATATATATATATATATCTGACAGATGCGATGCGCAGACTTGCGACTTGGATGCTACGATTCGTTTCGCTATTCACATTTAGGTGTCTACTTAAAAAATCAAAAAGTTATACAACAGACGCTCCTCCACCCCCCCTCTACATCATAGCCAACTTACATCTCTCAGAGACCTCCCCCGCTACCTATATATCAGAGAAAAAAGAGTTGTATCGGGGGGGAGGGAAGACAAGGCTCTTGGAGTAAACCGCAAGAGTTAACCAAAATATGACGTGGCAAATAAAACAGAGCGTTGTGTCTCAACTGGACAGTTGACTGTTGGTATGTAGATACCTTTAAATGAACATATATATATATATATATATATATATTGTATATTTGTATATTTCTATATATACATTTCATTGTGTGGTGTGAATGTTATGGAAATTTGTTAAGTTCTGCCCAAAAGATTTGCACGAAAGTTGTGAAGTTTCTTTTATGATTATTATTATTTAGTTTCTTTTTTTTTATATATATTTTTTTTCTCAGATTTTTCACACCAAAATAACAAAAGATTTCAACTGAAAGATGGAGATGTGGTTGTAGATGGAGATGGAGTGCTGGTCACCAGGTGATGTGTGACAGCTTTATTGGATTTCAATTCTCAGACCTATGCACACACACATACATATGCATATGGATGTACATATGTCTATCTGTGGCGCGAGAAGGGGTAGAGTAGGTGTCTCCGTTGGCGGGGAGTGGCCTAATGGAGTTGGAATTGAAGTTGAAGCTGCTGCTGATTACAATTGGTTTAGCCAGCTGCTGATTGATTGAGAGCCTTAAGTCGTCATCAACAATAATGATGAGTTGGTGGATTTGTGGATGGAATTGTGCTGACTAGAAGTCCTTGGACATAAGATAATTGTTGTCTCAAGGAGTTTGATTGAAATATTTTTTGATTGAAAAAATTTACAAAAAAAAAAAAAAAAAAAAAATGAATAGATTGTTATAATCGAAGAAAAAAAACTATTGCCAAATGTAAAAACTACCGATAATAATTTTCAACTTTAAATTAACGATTTTTTAAATTTTGTTAATGATTTTTACTGTTCGTTAAGTTAAAAAACTTAAAAAAAAGGATATAAAAAATAACACAAATGTCTTTTGAATGAAGTAAACTTTTTAGTGGATTTTTTTTTTGTTTTTTTTAATTTTTTTTTTACAGCATTCCCATAAAAGTCCATTACACTTATTTTATTACAATTGACTTGCCTGTTGGCTTTGTCTTTAGGCAAGTTTTCAAGTTTCAATACTTTTGATACTGCAAAAGGTTTTTAAGTATGTCAAACTAACAGCTAAAAAAAATAGTAAAACTTTTTTCTTTATTTCAAATAAATATTCCAGACATACGGATATATGTAAATCGAGGTTTAGGATCAATAAATATTGATAAAAAGTAACTGTTAAATATCAATAAAAATTCTTTCTCTTTCGTTCTTTGTCATTTTAGTTTCGTTTTCGTTTTCTTTTCCTTTTTTGGTTTTTTTTTTATTTAGGATTATTTAGGCCACCTAGTTAATCCCGGGAAGCAACTCGACAATTTTGAAGACATTCTTTTTTTTTAATGTAAACAAAATAAAAAAGAGAAAGAAAAAAAGTAGAAAGAAATCAAGTAAAGGAATTCATTTTCTCCTTCTCTGTGTGTGTGTGTGTGTGTCGACATGTGCAATTTTTCGGGAACTATTTGTGGGGTAAACGACCAAAAATTAAGACCATAAATAAACAAGAGTGAAAACAAAATAAAAAAAAAAGAGGGAAGGGAACGGAAGGGCAGAAGGCATTTGGTAAGAAAGTAGTTGAACAACAGAATGGAGAGTAGAATAGAACCAACCGAGTTTTGTTAAGCCCTAAAGAAAATGCTGTAAAATGCAGCGATCGATCAAAATAAATCACAAATGTATAAGAAAATATCAACAAGAGGCTAAGCCGTACAATTGTACGCACAATTTTCCAATTTTCAATTTTCCACTCTTCCTGTGAGACGTTCTCAAACATATGTGTGTGTGTGTGTGTGGGTCTTGTGTTTTGGGTAAACAAACGTTTTGCGTAACAAAAGAGCGACATGACTAAGAAAACGAAGAAGGAACAAAAAAAAAATGGAAAGAAAAGTATCCGCTAGGAGCAGCAGCAGCAGCTGTCAGAGCTAGGCACAAAAGACAAAACACGGCAAAAACGTAGACGGAGGAGAATGGAAAATGAGAGAAAGAGAATGGTCGGTCACCATTAACCAAGACCAAGACCAAATAACACAAAAAAAAAGGGCCTAAAAAGGACAACAGCTGGCTACCCTGCTGAGGGAGAAGGACAACATTTCGAGACGCTTGGCAGGAGACGCTTGTTGCTGCATTTTGCTCCTTTTGTTAGACACGGTCAATTGCTTGGAAATTTGTGGTATCCTCCCCATTCTCTCTCTCCCTCTTTATCTCTTTGGCCAGGTAACTTGAAAATGAAAAATATTGTGTGGTCGCACTGCGGGCCCATATATCAATCCAATGCCAACCAAAAATGAACTGCTGCGGTTGACCATTTCAGCGGCTGACACTAATCATAGATCAAGCGTAAAGGCGTTGATTTGTTACTTGAACAAGAAAAAAAAAAAAAAATAATAGGAAAAGGAAAATTAACAAAATAGAAGGAGGTGGCAGCGGGGGTCAGGTACAATACATTCCTTAACCGAAAACTTTTGACTTTTTCGCCCATTTTCCTGAAACTCATTAGAGAGAAACGAAACTCAATTTTTACCTTGTTTTTGCTAGAAAAAGAAGCTGACCAAAAAAAAAAAAAAAAAAAAAAAAAAGAAAAAGAAAAAAAACACAACATCCAGAAAAAACTGCAAAAAAATCTTAATAAATTCATCAAAAATCAACGCCAAGCATCTCACGACTCTCAGTCAAAAAATCAATGCCAGTCGATCGTCAAAGAAAAACAACAACAAAAAAAAAAGCACACACAAAAAAAAAAGAAAGAAGGAAAGAAACACCAACTTACAAATATATTTAGCATTTTGTCGCTGCTGCTGCTGCTGCTGCTGCTGCTGATGTTGCTGCTACAACGGACACGTTTCTGTCCAGGCTCTGTGGCACAGGCTCTGGCTATGGCTCTGACTCTGACTATGGCTGAGGTAAAGGCTCAGGGTCTGGTTGTGGCCACGTTAGCCGGTTTCATGGTGGAGGCGTCTTTACACATTTGCATGCTCAAACAGCAATCGATCACAACAGCAACAACTAACAACAACATACGTACCAGCAGCTTTTGAGAGCTTCAGCTACGATCACCGTTCCACGTTCACCCATGGTTATTTTTTTTTTTTTTTGGCATAAGGCAAAAGCTGAATCTGAAGCTGAAGCTGGTTAGTCTCAAACTGGTTTAGTCTCTGCGTACCACATGCAACCGAATGTGTGCAAAGCAAGAGAGACAAATCAACCAAACATACACAAACACACACTCACACACACACACGCGAGAAAAGCAACAACATAAAACGTATATGGCTCAGGCTGAGATTTTTTGAATACCTTTAATGTGCAGAGAGCATCGAAAGGGTATGCAAAATTTTTTACTACTTTAAAATTTGTCAAAATCTAAAAAAAAAAAATATTAACACATATAATTATATAAAGTACCTATATAATTTTTATTATTTTTTTTAACTATTATACAATTTGTTTTATGTGCAACAAGATAATGATTTTTTACTATTTCTCATTATTCGTTTTGATATTTTAAATATTATTTCCAATCATATATATATCTTTAACTGTGAAGCTAGGTCTGAACCTTAGAGAATATTTTTTTGGTTTCAGTTTCTATAACTAAATCGTTTTGGAATATAAATATATATATAGATTGCCAATTTAATCGCTCTTACTAAAGCTGATCCAACTTCTATTAGAAGAATGGTATAAAATGATTTTAAATTGAATAAAGATATTTAATTTTAATTAAAGATAAAAATATAAAGATTAGTTTCTTCTTTATAATTGCTTTTAAGAGAGAAAATCTGTTTTATAATCAAAGGATTCGTAGTTTAAAAGATATTTTATAAATAAAGGTTTATTAATTTTAAAGATTAAATAAACCTAATATATAGATTATCAATTCTGGGAATACCATTGTGAATATGATATTATAGAAGATATATATAACTTAAATCAATGTTTTAAAATAAACAATTAGAAGAAAAACTTTAAGATAATAAAAAACAAATATGAATTGATATGAAAATAAAATATAATAGTAAAAGTATATGTATACATATATAAAAAATCAATGGATAATTCCAAATTAAAATTAATAATACGGAGAATAAACTTAAGATTTTAGAAATCTATAAAAGGTTTTCTAAGGAAAATGTCAAGGAAATCTAATAAGTACTTCTTCCATTTGGCAAATGAATCCTAAGGAGAATGATTGAAACAGCAGGGATCACTATTATATAGACCCAAATTGGTTAAGTCACTTAATTAATTTTGATGAAGTTCGAGCACAAAAATAATAAATAAGGAAAGTAATGCATTCGAAAAGAAAAATAAAAAGTTAATAATAAGCATATGGTAAATTGATAGATTGGTTGTTATTGATTTTCTTTCTATATCTTTGCGTTTAAGATCATTTTATTTTGGCTAGCAAATTATTTAGACTTGAATTTGAAGCCTTAATTGAGAAATAATATAATAAATTGAAATGTAAGAACAATCGATCATGGGGGCCTTTGTTGCTCCAAACTTTTTCTATTGTTATTGAATAAATTAAATTTTCTTACAAATTAATAATAATTAAATCCATTGCAATTTCATACTATTATTGTCATATGCTGATATAAATTTCTCATCTAGATTATTTGTTTTCTCTCTTTTCGTTTCTGTTCTTTTTTGTTTCCTTTTCCCTCTTTTTAATAAGTATCTCTTTGGTCGAGTTGAGTGTCCAGGGAATTGTTTCTGTTCCTTGTGATTGTCTACATACGTTTTTGGTGGTGGTTAGGCTGGGTCTGGGCCAGGAGCTGGGCAAAGTGGAGGTTAAAAAAATTTGCAAAAATATTAACGAAACGTAGGCAGAGCTGATGGCTGCTGCCGACTGCTGTTGTTGTTGCTGATCGCCTTTTTCCACACTGAACATTGCACACAATCTGCAATTATAGCGAACGGAGCTCAATTTTTTTCTTTGCCTGTTTCTTTTTTTTTTTTTTGTTTTTTGCTGGTGTAGTTGTTGTTTTTTTTTTATTTTTAATTTTTTTTTTTTTTTTTTTTTTTGGTTGGGGCGGTTTGTTGAACTTTGACAGGAAGTCAAGAGGCTTCTCGGACCAGGAGACAGGCTCAACTCAAGTTTTGATGTGAAGGCTGGACGCAGGGACAGGACGAAGACTTTTAGATGTGAACGTGAATGTGGATGTAGTAGACTTGGCTTGGACATGCAAAGAGTGGAAAAGGCAAGACAATTGACAACAATGTGAAAACGATGTCGATTAAGTTGCTGCCGTTGTTGCTTGCTTGAGTTTTGCCTGCTTCGCCTGGGTTACCTGGCCGATGGTGCGGCAAGAAGAGAGAGAGGGAGAGCCCAAAAGGGCTTAACGATCGAAAAATAAACGCAAAGTTATGCGAACTTCGATTTGGAGCCGGGGGTAAAAGAGCGGTATAAAAAAAAAAAAAAAACAAAAACAAGAAGGGGCAACAAAATCTGTCTTTTGTGGTGTAAATTGTTTTAACAGCCTTGAAGGATAAGCAGTCATTGGGCTCGGTTCGCATTGGGAAGTGTGAACAATGCAATCAAGCAAACGGAAGGTCACAGTAGCTTAAAAAGGAGAAACCAAACAGCAACCGACTTAATACAGGGAAACAAGGTAGCACACCACAGACACACACTCACACACACACAGAATAAAGTTGGAAGTCAGTTTGGGTCTTCATTTTAATGAGGTCCACGAAATTCGGTGAGTGAAACCATGTTAACTATATTAGATCAAACTGATCACCAGCAGAGATTTTTTCTCATCGTTTACGATAAGATCGTGTTGATCAACTTTGCTCTCCCTCTCTCTATCTCTCTCTGTCTCTCTTTCTCTGTCTCTGTTCGTCATTGAGCGATCTTGGCATTAATTTTGTAATTACTATAATATGGCAAGAGTTCTTCCTTTTGGCCAAAGGTAATTCCACTTCATTGTAGTGTAAACGACTGCCAAAGCTCAAACAACCGCAGGGTTTCACTGAAGTCTCCTTTTCAGAGAGAGAACAGAACTTAACTTAACTGAAACTGAATACAATAAAGAAGAGGAAAACGAGATGGTAAAGGGGTGTGTAAGAAAAAATTGAAAACTAACTGCTGCCTGTTTATATATTTTTTTTGTGTTCTTTTCTGTTTTTTTTTTTTTTGTTTTTTATATTTTGTATTACATCAGGAGCATTATTTCGTGCCGATCATATTGGTTGGGGTGTGTGTCTTGGCTAAAGAGAAGCGTTTAAAGCGCGCGCGTACCTGAAATAATTATGGAAAATGCACGGGGGCCCGTCGCCACTGCCAATGGACATGGCATGTTTCCTTTTTTTTCTTTTTTTTTTTTTTTGTTTTTCTTGCGCATGGTCATGGGCAATGAGCTATGATGAAAAACAACAAGAAGATCATAATAAATAATAACCAGGCTGTTGGCTTCTGCCTAGTGGACAGGGGCAAGAAGCGTGCTGAGGGGTAACAAGCGCTAATTATCGACAACAAGCTAAAACAACGGCCTACAATTACGCAGCGCCCTACGCCACAGAGCTGTGTTGGCTCCTCTAGTTCAGAAACTGAAGCAGAAACTGAAACAGGCTTAAATATACCCCAACCACTATCTCTTTCGCTCTCTTTCTATCTTTCTACCTCTCTCTTTCTTTCTGGTTGCCTGTTTCACTGTGAATGTGGATGCAAGCAACTTCCAGCCATTAAAATTTACACAGCCTGCATCTGCGTTTGCGTCTCTTTGGCCTTTCTCCCATTTGGCGGCGGCGGCGGCGCAAACTTGTTAACTTCTTGGCATGATGGTCATCATGCGAAGGCTCTGGCTCAGGCTCTGGCTCAGTCTCTGACTCCAACTCGGGCTCTGGCTCAGAACGAGCGAGTGCGGACACTCAACGCAAAAAAACAAAAAAAAAAACAAGGCATGAAAATGGGTTAAATTCATTTCTATATTAAACGACGCGACAATACTCTTTCTCATTAACTAAATATATAATAAATGTTATTGTATTTTTTAGGAATAACTGTAAATTAGTGTAGTGTGGCTGCATTTTTGAAAAAACTACATAAAATACCACCTCATCTTATTATCAATCTGTATTTAATTGATTGATAAAGTACATATGCCTTGAAATCATGAAATTTGTTTTTTTGTTTTTGGTTTACAAGAAGCAGCCGCTGGCCGAACCGAAACGCTGTTACATTCGTTGCTTGGTTGGCAATTTATAGGCGCAGGATCACTTACAAGCCAACATCGTCATAGTTGGTAGGTAATACAAACCGGCGGCAGTTGTTGACGTCGTCATCGTCGTCGTCGTCATCGTTGGGCGATGATTTTTATGCTTCGACGTTCATCGAGGAGATTTTCAATGCAACAACTGCAACAACTGAGACTGGGCGTTAACTGCGAAGTAATTGCGTTTCGGCTATGCAAGTACATAAATTGGATTTGAAATATGTATGTACACATGTTGATGGATTCCTTACCTACCTGCCTGCCTACCAGCCAGCCGCTGACTCTGCTTGCTAGCTATAACCATCTCCCTCACCTGAATGCACTGCATCTATCTCAAGTTACCCATCTCCGACTTTGACTCCTGCAGTGTTTGTGCAGTAGAAGCGCCGCGTACCATTTGTCTTTTGATAATTATCATTTCATCTATGATAGCATCAATTTCAAAATGCATTTGATGATGATTTTTTTTTTTACCTTCTCTCCCTCTTCGTGTTGTTGTTGTTTTGGCTTTTTGCCTTTGGAGCGCGTGTGTCGGTCGTTAACGAGCGAGATGAACGGCTAGATGAGCGGAGGCAGCTGTTATGCCTGATAAGTAAATAGTTTGGCTGCAAACAAAACAGTAGCCAATGTTGCAATGTGGTCCAACAAGTGGGTTGCAGCATGCCTAACTCAGCTACATACTATAAGAGCAACAAAAAATTGCTGCCTCATGATCGATTTCAAATGGCTGAAACCCAAGAGAGTTGGAGGGAGATAAGTGAGGAAGAGTGTGTTAAGGAACGGAAGTTGTTTTTTTCTTCTCCTTTTTTTTCAGAGATTAAATTCAATTTATAAATTTCACAAAATTACTTTCAATGAATATTACTTAAATTTGTTTTAATGATTTAAATTAACCCGCTCACGATATTTCAACAAACCCAGTAGCGCCATCTAGGAAATAGCAGCACTATTAGTATGTAAAAACGATCTCTACTACTTTCTACATTAAAATTTACATTCATTTTACACAAACAAATAAATTTTCACCTAAAGTTAGTTGGGTTTCAAACCATTGACGCAAGCTATTGCATTTTTTGAGGGGTTCTTCCGAATTCTTTGAATTTAAATTAAAAGATAATGCTTTTAAATGCAAAAGTCCTTTAGTTATCTATAAAAAATCGATTTTATATATAATAATGAAGAGTCTAGACTTTAACAACAATTTTTGGTAAGCATATAAAAATTAAATGAGATTTTGCTTATAATAAAAGTCTTAATTAATATGTTTAAAACAAATCAAAATAAAATAAAATAAAAATAATTGGAAATAAATAAGAAAATTGTTGTAGTTTTACCCAATGATACGTAAAAGATATAAACAGCTTACCTGTGAAGAAAAAGAATAGAAAGGTAAAGATGTAATTAGTAAATGGTAAATTGAATTTCAATTTAAAATAATATAAAAGCTTAAAAATATTTGATTTGAAAGGGTTATGTAGTTATATAAAAGTGTTTAGACAAACTCTTCTTTTAGCCTTTTGTCTTTGTTTTTTGTCTGTCCAATAGCACTTGTGAGCCATAATTCATAACGAAAAATTAACCAATAAAACAACAAATGATATGAACGATACACAAGGCCTAAACGAATGACTTTTCCCCCATGGCCCAAATGGCAATAACAATGCCAACACACCGAACAACAAACAACAGCAGCAACAACAACAACAACAATAATAACAACAATAACAATATATCGCCTTCCTTTTCCAACAACCAACCATCTATCTAACCACCCACTCACCCACACAACACACATACTCATCGGATACCTGAACATGTGTAGCTATCTAAAAACTCTGTATAGCGGGAGGAGAATGAGAAGAGGGAAGGAAGATGGAGGAGGAACTGGCTACATCGGTTTGTGGGGAGTGTTTTTTGGGGGGAAGGAAGAAGGCAGGTGAGGGGATACGACACATGCAAAACACAACCAAGCGTATGTAGAGACGATGTTAGAGATACGACACAGACCATAGAGATAGAAAAGTGGGGTGGGGTGGGATGTGTTGTGTTGTGGTGTGGTGTGGGAGACTGGGTGGAAAACAAGCCAAAGATATACATTTCAAAATTTATTTATTTACATTGACATTTTGTGCTACTTGTGCACTTTCCTTCTTCTTTTTTTTCTGTTTCTTTTTCTTTTTTCTCTTTGTGTTTGTTGCCCTTCGAAAACTGCTAACAAAGCTGTAAGCGTTTCTTTAGAGAGCGGCGGGTCCATCATTCCATTCCATGGCATCGATGTGCCCACCACATCTGGCCCAATTGAAGGAAATACAGTAGAAACAGAGACGACAATGTATAATATATTGACTCAACTACAATACGGACATTGTCATAGCAACCGGAAGAGCTGGTGGATAGGATGGAGTCGAAGTAAAGCACAAGAAGCACAACCTGAAAAAGGAGGAGGATGAGTAGAAGTAGGAGTAGGAGGGGGAGGATACAAAGCGGAAGACAGGTCAAGGGAGAGTTTATTTCCGCACCTGAAGTAAGTCAACGGGGCAAACGAATCGCATGAAGGGCAGTAAATTGTGAAAACATGAAGGGGAATTCGGGGGTTAGGCAACAAGATATTTGTACGCTTGTGGATGAAAATTCCTTAAAAACAAAACAAAAAGGAAGAAAAAAATAAGGAAAAAACAATGAACAAAAACAGGTAAATCAACAGGAAAACAAAATAAAATTTGAATTCGTTTTTTTTTTGTGTTCTTTTACCTTAGCAAAGCTTCAGTTAATTGTTTATCCAATTTAAGTACAGTATTCGGATTATAGAATAAATGTTTATGTTTCTGTTAAAATGTGAGATTAGATCCTTTAGTTTATTTAAAATTACATTTTATAACAAACAGAGATACTGCTGGTTAATTTATTAGGAAATAAAATTAAAGTACAAAACAAAGGATAATTGTGTAAAGGATTTTTAAATATTATTTGGTTATTTTACATATTGAAATTGAAATATTTAAAAAGTACAGTCTCATTAGTTTTGTGCCTGATATCTTAATTGAAACAAACTTTCCTCTATAATTAAGAAAAAATTATAATAATGACCGAAAAACGTGAAAAATGGAAGAAAATCATATTCTTTCCTTGTAACTGATAATAATAGTATTATTTCGGATAACTTTTCAATTAAAAATAAATATTTAATATGATTACTTTTAATTGAAATTTATATATTTATATCTTCTGATGGTTGCACAAATATTCTTTTTTTTTTTTTGCGTTAGAATCAACTGAATGGAAAATATTTTTGGACATATTTTGAATGATTGGACGCAATCCTATTACCATTTAGTAAATATCCTTATAAAGCGATTGGTATAGAAACTGTTTACTTATTTGAAGTTTGCTCGCATTTCTGATTCCAATTTGTTTTGTATCTTTTTAAATAAATTCCCCTATCCGCTGAAAAGTATGCTACAAAAGAAAAACCGAAAGAAAACAAAAAGACGAAACGAAACGTAACAAAACCCAAATGTAACCCAAAACGTAAGTAAAGGTAAAAGAAATGCACCTGTAGGATAGAAACAGGACAAGGACATCAATTGGACATCTCCGTTGGCATTTTCGGTGTATTTTCCAAAGAGTGACAGACATACCTCAGTGAAATAAGTATATGTGCATTTTTTTCTTGCTCTTGTACTATATTAAAATCTAACCGTACATTGTTTTGGAGTATGCACGTTTTTTCATACATTCATGTAGCATGTGTACATATTCCACATCTTCTCTTTGAACTTCATTGTTAGTACCGTTATCTCAAATTTGCGACGTAGATCGTCGATTTCTTATGAAATAAGTATATGTGCATTGTGCTAATATCGTGCTTTAGCGTATGTTCAAGCGTTTAAGTGTGGAAAACAAAAAATAATTTTGTAATTAGAAGGTGACTAGAACAATTTAAATTGTATTTGAGTTCAAGAATCTAGTTGTTAATGTGATTTTATGTTAGAATGCCTCGTGGATCGCATTTGTCGCCCAAAGACCAAGGTCTGATCACAGGATTGGCTGAAGCTGGGAAGAACACAACATATATTGCTGCTAGAGTTAATAGGCATAGAAACACAGTGGCCAATTTCCTCAAAAATCCCGAAAATTACGGGAAAAATAAGCGGTCCGGCCGACCTACCGATATTGATAATCGCTGTAAAAGGCAAATTCGGCGACTGGCGGTGGAAAAGAGTAAGTCATGTACCGAAATCCAACGTCAGCTACAGCTCAATGTATCCAGTAGACGGGTGAACCAGATTTTACACGAGAACGACACGGTTACATATGCTTCCCGCGAGGCTGTACCCAGGCTATTACAACGCCACAGAAACGCGCGCCTAGCGTTTGGGGAGAAACATAAATTTTGGTCAGAAGAGTTCAAAAATGTTATTTTTTCCGACGAAAAAAGTTTAACCTAGATGGACCAGACTGTTTCCAAAAGTATTGGCGGGATGTAAGGCAACCACGTAAGACATGCCATAAGCGCAACCACGGTGGAGGATCTTTAATGATTTGGGCAGCATTTGGATATGCTGGAAAGTCTCCACTCTGTTTCATACCCACGAGAACAAATGCAGAAATGTATATAGAATTGTTAGACATGGTACTTATTGAGTTTGCTGGAGACCTATACGGTGATACATGGACTTTTCAGCAGGACAATGCGCCAATTCATACTGCGCGGAAAACAAAAAAATTTTTTGAGGATAGGAAAATACCTATTTTGAAATGGCCTGCGATCAGTCCGGACCTAAACCCGATTGAAGATCTTTGGGGAATATTATCACGCAAGGTCTACAAAAATAACCGCCAGTTTGACACTGTAAAGGACCTTAAAAAGGCACTAGTCAAAGAATGGGATGAAATTGACCTTTCAACTCTGCAAAACTTGTCAAATTCAATGCCAAGTCGAATTAGTCAAATGCTTGTTAATAAGGGAAAACATATTAACTATTAAATAACAAAAATTATTGGAAAGGACAACAAACTACTTATTTTTTTCACTTTTATCATTTTGCACATATACTTATTTCATAAGAAATCGACGATCTGCGTCGCAAATTTGAGATAACGGTACTAAGAATGAAGTTCAAAGAGAAGATGTGGAATATGTACACATGCTATATGAATGTATGAAAAAACGTGCATACTCCAAAACAATGTACGATTAGATTTTAATATAGTACAAGAGCAAGAAAAAAATGCACATATACTTATTTCACTGAGGTACAGAGAGAGAGAGAGAGAAAAAGAGATAAGTTGGGCATGGTAAACGAATGGAAGGAAATAAGGTGGTATAAATGTTTGCAAATGCTAAACATGCCCGTATTTTCTACATATTTACAAATTTGATATTTACAACCCCTTTACGTTTGTCGTTTTACCCGTCTACCTCATTCTCAATCCCCATCGTTGTCGTTGACGTCGTCCTTCGTCCATCGTCTGTCCTACTTAGACAAAGTATTGCCGACTCAAGAGTTCACTTAACAGTTTTATTTGTCTTTGGAAAAGTTTTTGCCTTACACACACACACACACACACACTTGATGGGGGCCGTTAGAGCGGGGCGAGTAGAGGGTTTCGACTAGCACAGTGTGGTTGTCGGTTGGCAGGAATAGGGAGGGAGGTGTGGAACCATCTTTCCTGTCATGTGGACAAAAGGCAAAGCCAAAACGTTGGCCAAGTCAAAGTCTTTGGTTCTTGTTCAATATCCTGCGCACTTGAGCAATTTGTAACATGATAGAGAAGTGGTACAAGAACAAGAGGAGCAATTGATGACTATATATATATATATAGATATGTGTGAGTGTGTGTGTGTGTGTGAGGGAATGTGTCTGCGTGTGTTCTCAGTTTTGTTTATGTTTTTCTTTTGCTTTTGCATTGACTTGCATTCTCTATGTCTCTGCCTCTTACTCTCCACTCTGTGTCTCTCTCTCTCTTTCTTCCTCTGTCTTTGTCTATTTCTCATGTTTGTGTTTGTGGAAAATATTTGCTAGAAAATGGCAAACAAAAGGCTACTACAAAGCAACAAAGCGAATTTCCACACAGTCCAGCAGAAACAATAAACTCAACAATATGTCAGAAATTTCCACTATTTTCCTTCTGTTTTTGCTCCACACCCACCCCTCCCCTTTCTCTTTCACAACATTTTTTCTTTCTTTTTCACTTGATTTTATTTTTATTTTTGATTGTTTTTCATATGCAACATATTGAGAATATCAAACAATACCGCGCCGAACTGATGAACTACATTTTATGCGGGGCCAACAAAATCTATATACATATTTATAAAAATATACAAAAAACTAAAATAAAAGAAATGAATGAACAAAATCGAAAAATACAAATCAAAATCAAACTCGGACCAGTGCATGACCAGAAATATGACAAAATGTGGAATGCTATAGCTACAGAGAGTGAGAGGGACATACGTTTGTATGTATGTATGTATGTGCACATACATTCCGCATGTGGCATAATAAACAATAAATTTGTATGAAAGGCAAGTGCCGCAAACGATGAAAAACAAAAAAAAAAAACAATAAAAACAGCAAACGGAAATGGGAAAATCGCAATTGAGCGAATCCAAAAATACTCTAATTGTAGCAGATCGGAATGTGATTAGAACTGAATAAATGATTTCAATATAAGTTATACAATTGTGGATTTGGGGTTGACATATATAAAGACACATATATATATATATATAAATCATACATTTGACTTAAACTTATTACTAAACAAATCTCTGTTTTCATCGTTCGACATTTGAAGCTTTTAGTTCAATAAAAGTAAATTTATTATCTCTTTCGCTATTATAAAAGAACTAATATTCTTTTCTCTATTGACTTTAGATCTTTATTGATTAATAAATTGATTAATATTTATATTTATATTATATTTGTGTTGTTGTTAACTAATTTCTTTAATTGTTTTGTACCCAATTTATTATAATTTTCTATTTATATTATTTTCTGGAATTGATTTTCTTTTATTATTTTTTAAATAATAAAGAATTGTTTCCTTTTTCTTCTTGTTTCATTATTAATTTCTATTGGCTTGTCTTAAAAGTTTAATTACTTTTTATTTACGATTATACCAATGCATTAAACTAAATACTTAACAAATTTTTTTCTATGTTCTAACTCATTTTCATTCCAATTTCCATTGCCATTCTATATACTCCTTTATTTCCTTTTTATTTATTTATATTTATTTTATACAATTTCGATTTTATATTTTTACACTTTTTCTTTGTTTCCTTTTTCTTTTTCTGTTTCAATTTGTATTTTTCCATTTCTGTCATCTTTAATCTTCGCCTTTTGTTTTCGCTTTACTTTGGTTTTTATACGTTTACTTCTTACTTTTACAATTTTTCTTACTTTTTCTTTTGCCATTTATTTAATACATTTTCAACTAATTCTTTTTGTGATCTACATTTTCTTGTTGGCTGTTATTTTATTTTTCCTCTCATTAGATGCTCTCTAATTTTTGCAAATTGTTCGAAATATTTTTTTTTGCTTCCCCATTTTAATTTTAAAAAATCTTTCTTTTTTTTTCTTTCTACTTTTTTTTGTTAATTGCTTTTTTTTCATTTTCTTTCTTCTTTTTCAAAGTTTTTCTTTTCTCTCTGCACCTTGCACTAAAAAAACACAAACTTAACACGAAACCAATTATACCCTGCACTTCTCACACTCTCGTTTGGTTTCTCTCTCTCTTTCTTCATCTCTGTCTCTCTTTGTGGCTCTTGCTTTGCTTTCTCCCTGGAGTAAAACAATGAGAGGCTTGTGCATTCTGTGCATCATAAAACAAATTGGGTAGGCCAAAAACTGCCATTCACAACAAACTGTCGGCTAGATAGAGATAGAGCTACGAATTGGTAGCATACATTTATGCCTGGACATCGGCATCACCAGGAGCGGTTGCTGTATCCAGCATCACCACATACCCATGACCCCATCGTCCTGGGCCTGTCAGTTGCAGCCAAATCTCGAATCCCGAACGCATTTTTGGCCTGCATTGTGGTAGCTGTGTAGATTTGTGGCTAAAAGAGTTAACAGATAAAATCAAATATGCACTATGTGCCTGGCTACACACACACACACATAATAGTGGTATGGGTGATAACGGTTGGGCAGTGAAGGAATGGGAGGTGAAGCTGCTTGAATGGCGGGCACATGGTGGCATCCTGACCAGGCGACCAAGCACGAATTTTTAGTTCGAAAAACGCAGGCGAATTTATTGTTCGAGACGTTTGCATGCAATACAAACATTGTAATAGGGTAGTGGCAAAAGGGGAGGTTCGAGAAAAGGGGGGATGGGACATACACTGCATTTGGCATGACAACTGTGGGGTAGGCGTGGCTGACTGGCACGCCCACTGTCACAATCACATTTCCCAAAGCAAAGTGACGTGTGTGTTTGTGTGAAAAACTCAACAAAAAAAAAAAGAAACGATATGAAGGAGACGAACGATTGACCTACAAAATTGCACTGGCTGGTTAGGGTGCTGGTAGAATCATAGAAATAGTGCAGGGGGGCAGAGAGGGGGTTAGGGTTGGTAGGCGGGGTAAGTGAACCGGACAGGCATACAAATCAAAAAAAAAAAAAAAAAAAACCTAAATCCTATAAGGACGGACTAACTTGAAATGTGATAACACCCTTCCATATCAAATTTTTAGAATTTCGAGTATTTTAAGAATAAAGATTTATAACTCTCTAAATTGAGTATCAAGTATTATCTTAATATGATATAGGTCAAGGAGAAAAAAAGTTTTTCATGGAAAAAACATTTTTTGGACCCATCTTTTATACGGAAACTATATGATATAGTTTCACGATTCTCATAAAACTTTTTAGACGTATTTATATATATACCAAACTCATAAATCCCCAATTTCATAACAATTCCTTTAAAATCATTTAATTTATTTATCTAGAACTCTATTCCTAAGGCTTTGTAGAGGAATCTTCTTTTAGCTTATCTAACTTAAAAGATCTCATTGAAAATTACTTTGATTTGAAAACGACGAATCAAGAATATATAAGTTACTTAATTCCTTCTAGGTATAGCAAAATCAATGTACTGCCTTTTTGCAAGAGTATTAAAAAAAAGCAAATGGATAAATGGAAATCTGAGTACAACTCTCGGGTAGCCCAAAAACCAAATCACATATTCCCCTTCAAAAAGTGTTTGCACCGAAATTACATTGAGAGAAAGGCGCCAAGGTGAATTGTAACGAGAGCGGGTGGACATGGGGATTGTTAGAGGGGGAATGTGAAACTGGTTATAACGGACATTGAGGTCAAACTATAAAGGCTGAAAAGGAAATGAAATCGATTGCCGTTTCAAATTGGACAAGTCAGAGGAAGATGAGAACAAGACAAAACACTTCAAAGACAAAGCAAAATCAAATCGACATGAAACCGAGTTGAAATTGAAGGTGAAATTGAATAGAAAGAGTTAAAACACACAGAGAGTAAGAGGGAGAAAAAGAGTGTGTGAGAGAGAGAGAGAGAGAAAGGAATGCAGGTAAGGTTTTTGGAGTACCTTTAGTCCTAGTTTTGGTCTATTGAAATTTAAAACTTTTAAAGATATTCGATAAGACTGGGATTCTAAATTTAAGAAATAATTCACTTATCAACATTCAAATAGATGAATATTTCAATTTTTTTGAAAAATAAATGAACTCATGTTTAAAGCTGAGTGTCAATCAAATTCAAGCTTAATCCTTACGAGTCCTTTAAATGAATGTTTGTTAGTCCGGTGTTGTGCAAATTATTTTTATGAAGCAAAGTTTTATTCAATTTCTGGTTTCAATTCCTACAATTAATTGAGCTTAAATGGGAATTGTTTCTCCACAATTTATGTTGCTTGAGTTGTTTCTTTTGTTTGATTGCATAGAATATCACATGGAAAAACTTTACCATTTTCCATACAAAACAATTTTCCAAAATGAATAGACCAAAAGATATGCGCTTACCAAATAGTTGGTAAGGGGAATGGGGGGATGCAAAATATGTATTTCTATAAATTCTTTCACAAAACTTGTGAAACTAAACTGGGGCACATTTGCTAAAGCAGAAACCCCAACCCCAATCCGAAAACCCGCAACCAACTGGCTGGCTTTTCATCCATGTTGAACCACTCCCCACAATTTCTAAGCATTCTCATGCCACACATACACCAACACACAACCCTCGTAATAACAATTATACACTTGGAACTTTGCTCTAATTTGTTTGTTGTCTCTCTATATTTTTCGGTTGACGTTAATTGCAGTGCATGGGTCAAATATGATTACTAATGCTTACATATATGTATATAAATGTATGTATAGAATATAACCCTAAGCCCCTCATCCACATATTCACATTCACCCAAATCCACACCCAATCCCACACCAGCAGGAACACCACCACCCCCTGGAGAGAACATGTGTGTGTGCAATTTAGCACCGTGGGCGAGAGGCATTTAAAAGAAAAGGGGACCAAAAATACAACGGACAAAAAAAAAACGAAGAAAGAAAAAAGAAACTGAAGGGAAACCCACCCATATAACACTATGGGGGGGAGTCAACTGCATTCTGTTTTTATGGCAAAGAGCGTGCAAATTGGGGTTGGGCTCCCCGACTTTGACTCCAACTTTAACTCCCAGTTCTCCGTTCCCCGTTCCTGGTTCTTGGATCCCCATTCCAAAGCAACAATAAATGACAATAAGAGCGCAGTTCAAGTGTCAGCCGTGTGGCCTCTTATTGTCACGCGTTGTCGTCTGTCGTTGTGCCACCTTCTCCACCAGTTCCTTTTTCCCACAACCACTCCTCTCATACTCAATCCACCGTCAGTCATCAGGCCAAGCGATGCCCAAAGGAATCTCCTCTACATATACATACACAACACACACATATACGCATACATAAATATGGTGGCATTTCCGGTGTGTGCGTATAAGGGGCTAACGGGGCTTTTGGCATAAATTATGAATAAAGCGAGCGGCGCGCGTGTGTATGTATATATCTGCATGTGTGCTTGTATGTGTGTCTGTGCCAGTGAGCTTGTGGTGAGGAAAATGAAGTAAAATGTGAGGCCAACGAGTATGAAATGAAAGCAAGTGCCGTGGGGGGTAAAGGCTCAAAAAGGAGACATAAGCAAAAGGAAAACCAACTATTTTGGAGTGCAAGACGAATTCTTAGATACACTAACGATAATTTATCTAATCACATGCGTTATTCAGCAATTCGTGGTACTAAAATGTATGCTATAGAAAATTAAGTGATTTCTGTGCCGACATTCTTTACCAAACAAGCTGGCATCTTTTGTTGCATACTTTTAGGCCATTACAGCAATTTTCCGCACTCGCAATCTCTTGTAAAACGCATAAAGACTCTTCTTCTCTTTCGGACTTATTCTTTTTGGTGTTTTTTCAGGGCATACAAACGAAGAGGAAGAAAAGTGTCCACTTTCATTTGCAGAGGCGTAGGTAGCCAAGTGTGGGCACAGAGAGAGAGAGAGAGAGAAAGAGAAAAAGGAAGGGAGCAAATGTGTCTGGTCTTGTAGGCAGCCCACAAACGAGCTTGACTTCGTTTCGCCATCAGAGTCAGCAGCAGTAAGAAGTAATGGGAAAGAGGGGAACTTTCAGCTTCAGCTTGTTTATAGTATCTCAATAATTAATGAGCTCTTAGGAATTTTTGTGGCATACAACAACGACGAAAGAAGAAGGAAGTGGATGATGATGGTGTCAAGGGAAGGAATAAGGGACAGCGGAACGTGAACGCAATGGAAGGAACAAAGTCAACTGTCGTTCCACTTGGAGGTTCGCCTTTGGCTGTCGCTTTTCGCCGCTGCGAAAACTTAATGTACAAATATAATTTGCCGCACACACAAACACTTATGTGGCTACCAACCAACGGGAGAGGGACCACCAAAAAGCAAGTAGGTGGGGAGAGAGAGTAACGAAATTCAGGGACAGGAACTCTCATTCCCCACAACTAAGCAACCAACCAACGAACCAAACAACCAACCAACCAGCATTTTGTTTAGCCCGCAACTATGCGCCACAAGATGTTACAAAATGTTGTTTGGCATACAAAGCTAGTTAACAGACTTGGTGGGAATGGGTAAAAGAAGAGTAGGAGGTAACAGCACTCCATACTGGGTATACAGTGGAATGGTGTAGTGTGGTGTGGTACGGGAGTATAGTGGCGTGGCGAGTTGTCACCCAGAGATGGAGAAAGAGGAGTTCATATTTTATGAATATAACCATATTATATGAGATCCAGAGTCATCGTGTAGAGTCAGTGTCAAAGTCAGAGTCACATTCAGACTCCAGATGGACCTTTACCGAGTCAGTTTTGCAAGACAAATACATCAAAGGCTTTGTCTCATTTCCTTTTTTTTTTTTTGTTTTTTATGTTGTTTTAGTATATATTTTCTTTCCTGTTTGGAATGGAACAAAATGCACAGCCAGACAAAATGTATATATATATATAATATTATAAGTAAAGATATTGAATCGACTAAAACATATCCAGTAATGGTAAACTTTAACACAAATATAAACTGTAATATTAAACGATATTATAATTTTCAAGTCATGTTCTTTTTACGGCGTTGCCACCTAATTGTAGCGAAGCTAACATGTTTTTACAGTTTATTATCTAATTGGACCCTTTAAACGGAACATTTCTTAATTATGGCCATAACACAATTTGGTATAGACAATCTACTTCAAATCAGGTAATTACAACTCAACACGCGATTGAGGCTAATATGTTTTAATCTGTTTCGTTTGGCAACAAAATTTGTAGTAAATTCTGTTAATATTTTTTGTACTTTAATTTTCATAATTTCAGCCTGCAAGTAGGCAACAGTTTTTTTTCCTTTTTTTCTTTACATTTCGAAATTTGCAATGTTCCGGCATACCCCGCGCGTCAGAGCAAAACAATGTGATAGAAAGGGAAAAAATATAATAAAAAAAAAAAAAAAAAAACTGATGCTGTTTCCTTATTACTTATTCATTTGCCACGCTTTTAACGCTAGTACCTCTACCCGCTTTTCGCTTTGCCCTTCCGCCACTTCTCAGTACCTTTGCCCATGGACACTCTCCCACCATTCACTCACTCATTCACATTCATCCGAATATCCCTGTTGTTCCCTTTTTTTTTTTTGCTGCTGGCTGCTTTGGCTGCCTTTGATTTGCTTAATTTGTAAATTGTTGGTAGAGCTTCGCGTCGAGAAATGCTTTTTCATGGCTTTTAAACGCTTTCGTTGACATGAAATTGACCAAAAAACAAAAAAGAAAACGAAACCAAAATGGCAAATGCTGAAATTTTTATAGCCATATGTTTTAGTGTTATAAAAAGCAACGAAATGATAGAAGGAACAAACAAGCAGAGAAGGAGGAGGAGGTGGTGAAGGAGGAGCGGAGAGAAGCAACAATGCATGACACATGCATATTTTATGGCAAATTTTATAATCTAATTACCGTTGAAAAAGAATGGAACAAAAAATTACCCAGAAAAAAATAAAATAAAAGAAAAACAGCAAAAGAAAAGTAATAATGATCGCCCAGCTGGGGCAACTCGGCAGGGGGGGTGACTGGTGTGGCGTGGAGTGGAGTGGGTTTGGCGTGGGGTTGGCTTGGGGCATATAAAAATGACACAAAATTAGCTGAGAGCGATGGAGCAGAGTCCAGGTAAAGCGAGGAGACATTAAAATAAATTGCACAATACACGCACATACACACCCGCACACACACACACATACATACACACACCCACACACACACAGAGAGAGTGAAAGAAAGGAGGAAGGTGAGGGAATCGAGTCCCTTTTTAGAGGTACGCAGGTGTTGACGCTTTCAGCGCCTTTTATGGCCGCAAACAAGAAAGTGTCATATGGAAGCCATGGCCAAAGTGTACAACAAAGATGGGAAAGTCTTTGATAATACAACTGAATTGTAACATCAACAGCAGGGGGGAGTGCAGTGGGTGTAGGGGTAGAGGACAAAACGAATGAGCCACAATTTAACGCATTGGCGGCTACTTAAAAAGCCTCGCATGCCCAGGCGATAAGCGGGCATATATCCATACGAGAAAAACTCCTCCCTCCACCCACACGCACACCACACAAACACTTACACACACACACATAAAGAGGGGGGAGCAGAGATAGAGAGTTAGGGAGGGAGGTTGAGGGTAGGTGTGTAGATTGTGTTGGTTGACCAAATGAATGTCAAGCAGTTAGGTTGTTATTTTTTTTTTTTTTGCTCTTTTCGCTTTTTGTTGTTGCTGTTGTTGTTGTTAATATTATCCAAGGCACGTGACACTCGAAAAGCCGTTAAATTGCCATTTGACAGGCAACAACAACAATAACAACAAAGACTAAAAAGAAAGAATAAAAGAAATGAAAGAGAGAGAAAAAGCAACCGAGGAACAATAACAACCGCAAGGACATATAAAAATTTGTGAGTAAGGTAAGAAAACAATTTTGTTGCCATTGAAATGTGTGAATAATTGAAGGCATCGTGCATACATGTAATATGGCTTAATAGTGTATAAGCATTACACACACACACACACACACACAAAAAGATAACCCGCTCCGCCTCCTCCCTCTAAATCACCAGCACCTGAAACTGTATGTAACGAGAGTTAGTTAAACAAAATTTTATATAACAATTCTCATTTTGATATACCCTGCCAAAGAAGAGTTTATTTGGTTTATTAAACAAAAGAATATTGCATTGTCTGAGATCGAAAGCTCATCAAAATGGTTGTAAGAGGATGAATCCTTTTTAGTAATTAATACTTAATATCGTAGAATAAACTTTTGTTTCTTAGGCAATCATATTAAGAAGATCACAAATTATTCTAAAAGATTGTAATTAGTTTAGATCCAGCAAAGAAAAAGGTATAACCTTATATAACCTTTTATATAGTTAGATATTCGAGTGTTTAATCTGACCAGAAAGACAATCAAGGACGATTAAGCAAGCGATTTGCTCTCTATTTTATATGTTTATATTACAAATAATATAAAAACACAATATATATATATAAATCTAATCGATTTAAAACAATATTTTTAAATCGTTTTAATTGAAAAACTGCTTCAACTTGTTTCCAATCAAGAATAGGAATATAAAAGTGCTTAGTATGAGGAGTATTACTTCATATTGCTTTTGTCGGTGAAATCCCTTTTTGCTGCCTTTTCTTCATATTCCACTTGAGTGAGTGAAACGTTTAAAGGGGTAAGAAGAAACAAAGGCATTGATTTAATTTGTTCTCACACACACACACACACACATACAGAAACACACATATGCACACACTTTACACTCAGCTACCCATTAAACGCATAACCCTGGTAACGTAACTGGAACTTCTTGTTAACCAGCACCAATACATATATATATATATACATATGTAAGGATTGGAGTCATAAGCAACGTAGTTGGCGTAAGGGTAAGAAGATGACGATGATGATGATGATGGAGGGATTGGTAGAAGGAAGTTGCTTCATCATGACGTCAACTCCACCATACAAAAGGACTCTTCAAGCCAAGTCATCTAAGTATATGTGTGTGTGTGTGTAAGTGTATGTAAAAAAGGGTGGGAAAAGTTGAAAGTCTTTAAGGAAGTCAGTAAAACATCAGGTTACTGAGCAGCAGTCAAGTGATTCGACAGCCTCTGAGAAAGGCGCTGAATAGGTATAGGGCAGACGAAGTGCATCTAATTGGCACTTGAGAAAAAGGATCTGCTAGCTCCACCAAAACCTATTTGCTACCAAAAAAGCAGAAAAAAAAATGTTTATATGTATGGGTATGTATATATATAGGTATGTACATATATACCCAGCTGAATTGTAATTGCCATTTTGGCCATTAAATGTTTTCCACTTCACCATTTTATGGTTGACAATTTACGTGCTAAACGGGGAAAACATCTGCCTGTTGTTGGACCCAAACCTCCTTTCCCCCTTTCAAAACCCACTATACCCACCCCTTCCACTTCAATTCTATAGGATCTCCTTAGCTGCCGTTTAACTCCCCAGCACCCATCACACATTCAACATAACTCATCAAATGGCAGGCAGCAGCCAGGCAAGCAGAAGGAATGAAAAAAAAAAAAAAGGACAACAAATGAGGTGGATAATTTTATAAGCAAATGAAGCAGATTATCAAACCAAGAAATGACCAAAAAAGGGATCACGCAAAAAGGACCTTTAAGGATAGCAACTATATTCTCATCTCAGCTTGACCCCCAACAAGGAAGAACAAGGTCGTCAAGTGTTGTGTTTGCCTTTGTCAAACCAATAAATGTAAAATTTTCTTTAAGTACATATCCAAAAAGGATCATAAAATAAAACCCATAAATATTGTAGTACAGTTGCCTCAGCCACAGCCTGAGATAAAGAGAGAGGGAAAGAAAAAAATATATAACAACAAAAAAAAAACAAAACAAAACAAATATGTAAGAAAGAGACAGAGAGGGAGACTGAGATGGCAGGACAAATCGAGAGGCTCACTCTCGGCTCATTGTTGTTATTATTGTTTTGCCATAAAATAAAATAAATTTATGCAAACGTTTGCCTCGTGTGTATGTGTGTGTGTGCATATATGTATATATGAATGCCAGAGTGTATATATATATATGTGTGTGTGTGTGTGAGACAGAGTTTTCTATTGTTATTTGCATTGGAAAAAGGTGCACGCGCTTCAGTTATTTGAGTTTAACAATTGGAACTGCATATTAAATAGGCCCAACTCACCGACGGCATCCTTTCTCGTTTGCTTGAACCCTTTTGACCCACAGACCACCTCCCGACTTCTTTTACCAATCTCTATACCAACCCCTCCCTCTCATTCCATTCCATTCCATTCACTTCTCTTCAGAGTGCGTGAATATGGCATTTTCAGTTCAAATAAAGCATTGATTATCATGCTTTTGTGGTGATTTTATGGTTAATTATTACATTTTGTTGTGAACCAATTGAATTTACCAAAAAAAAAAAAAAAAACCAAAAATAAAAGAAAACAACAGCAGCAACAACAACAATAACAAAATGAAAGAATTTATTTCGATCATTCATTGAATTGTTAAATAGCCACAATTCGGCCACTTATGTAAATGAATGCCATATTATTGGTAACCTTCTACATATTTATATACCCCCATCCCCACCACATACTTCTACCACCGCCTTAACCAATTTTGGGTAACCGATTAAAGCTGAATAAATATAATGAAATTGGTTACATAACCAAATAAAAATATAAAAAAAGTATATAACAAAGGTAGAAGAATCAAGTATTAAAGTCAACCAACTAAAGGTATTACTAAAAAAAAAAAAAAACAATATTTAATTAGTCCAAATTAAAATTTTTGCATATTTTCGGTTTTATTTTTACTATTTATTTAGAATCAGGTATAAGAGATTTTGTTTTATGTATCTGAAGGATAAGAATTTGTTAGAATAGAAAGAAATAGAAATGGGAAGCTAATTCAAACTAATTTTAATAACCTAAGCTGATTTAATCTAAAACTGTTTGACACCGGAAACCAATTACGTAAGGATTTTGCTTAAAGTTTCTTTTACTTTATAAAAAAAAAAGGTATATAAGTATAAAATGGATTTTTAGAGAGGAAACGAAAGAGAACTAATGACTTTTTTAGATAAGAATAAGAAAATAATGCAAAAACCAAAAAAAGTAAGTCTCAATTTGATATATATATATCATATATATAAACTGAAGAACTTCTTACTTTTGAAATAATTACAGGTAAAGTGAATTAGTAAACATAAGAAAAGTTAGCTACAGTAGTAAATATTAATAAAGTTATAAATAAAGTAGGTCACATATAAAATCCTAAAATATTTCAACTAATTTTTAATGAAATTCTAAGAAATTTTTAGATTATAATTTCTTGTATTAACGCATGTTAACTCTAATTACAAAAATTTGTTAACGTTTTCTGATCAATTAACTTAATTGATTAAAATGTTTGTTGCAGATTTTTTTTGCCTTTATTTTGCTTTCTTTTTTTTTTTTTTTTTTTTTGTGTGGTTTGTCCTCCATGTTTAATTGCCCAAGAAAATCGAAAAAAGGAAAAAATATATTTTGGGAATGACTAAACAGAAAAAAACAACAACAACAACAGTAACAAAAAACTGAAAAAGAAACATTTTGTTGCGGCTAACCTAAGACAAGACCTTAACGATACATAGATATATATATATATATACACATATCTATCATCCCGGAACCTATATCATTTTGTATGCAGACAGAGAGTGTTGTAATGGTGTCCCTCTTTTACTCTCTCTCTTTTCGTGTCTCTCTTTCTCTTTCTAACATATCGTGTCTATGCGTATCAAATTGAAGCATTGATGCGGAAGCGGCGATTGCTTTGACTTCACTTGGAGGATGCGGATGCGGATGCCGGCCTGCTCGACTGACTGACAAAGCGGGCCAAAAGTTTGACGATGCTTCCTTCTTCCGTGCTCGTGCCCATACTGAAACTGATGCTGATGTCGGTTCCCGTGCCGGTGCTATGGTCGCCTTGTAAATTAGCTTGTTTTGTTGTATAAATTTTGTGACGTGGCATTTTCTTGTGGCCGAATAGAATTCTTCAATACCCAAAAAGTCGACTCTACCATTTCTCTCTCTCTCTCTCTCTCTGTTTCTCTTTCTGTCTTACTTACTCTTTACTTTCTTTCAAAAATAAGGAATGACAGACAGAAAACATTATTTTATACGAGAATGAACACGCTAAAAATTTCACTTGAAGCCGGTTTTATGCTTCAACAATTTTGTGAAATTCAATTTATGTTACCCAAGGACATAAAACATATACTGAATCATTACACACACACACACACATATACATAGAAACTTATATACTCACACATGCATGCTCAGACAGTGCGTGCGTGTGTGGCACGTAAAATATCAGTTATACAAGAATAGTATAAGTTGTACACTTGGCAAAATAATAATACTTCCAAAACTACTTCAATCAATAAGCAGCAATTGCTTAGAGAAAAATGGGGGGAGAAAAAAAGAAAGAAGCAATAACCATTTAAAAATATACAAGAAAAGCTTAAAATCTTGACATTTTGCATTCCTATCGAGTGCTGGAAAAAGTCTTTTGTCCAAGCTTAAGTTATTTTTCTCTTTTGCTTCTAAGAATTTTGTAAAGAAACAATCACCCATTTAAGGAATTTTTTGTTTTTAAGAGTTTAAAAAAGAAATAATTAGCCATTAGGTTACATTTTCTTTACATAAATAATAATTTATCTATTTAGAAGAAGTTTTTTAAAAAAGCTTTTCGAATAAAGTTTTGGCTTTGTTTTGATGTGATTATTCAGTTAATAAGCGGTAAAGAAGTAATATTAGTTTAAAAATAGATTTTGTTATATAAGTCCACGTTGAAATTAAAAGTAGTTTAGTTAATGCCGCATTTCACAATAGATTTTTTTTTTACAACTTTTCCTTAATATTTGAGCAGAAGATAAAGACAGATTTAATTATTTTGTTTTAAAGGCAATCTAGATCTAGATTTCATCTAATCACTGATTCACGAATTGTTAAACAATTAACATAATAGGAAAGAAAAAGGTCACTAAAACCTCTTGGCTGAAAGGAGGCAAGAGGAGTGGCAATCGTTCAATTTCAATCAATTTTCCAACACAGCAAAAGGCACCAAAGAATAAAATTATACAAATTATAAAGAGTAAAAGGTGTTCCCACACCTTAAAACTGACACTCAATCATAGTTATGATTATAAGAAAATACTATAAAAAGTATATTTTCTAAAATCCTTTTGATATCCTTTTAAAATCTCAGCTTACTGCAATTTTACTTTCTTCTAAAAAAATTTGATTATTTGATTACCTAAATACACATTGACAAAAAAAAAACACTTATTTTTTAATTTCTTTTAATAATTTTTGCAAAGTCTTTCTTTTCATAATTGTGCTATACTATTTTGCACAGTGTATTTATTTGAGACGTGCAGTGACGTAGTCAAAGAGCATCAAATGCAGCTCAGCAGTCAACGGAACAATGGTAAAAGTGTGAGAGACTTTCATCTGCGTGTCTGGCTTTATCCTTTCGCTTTTTGCCTGACCCCACTTCTATGTGCTGCCCCTCTACTATCACCCCTTTACCTTAACCTAACTGCCTTTTGCAACTTCAAAGCTTCAAAGTTTAATGATAACTTAAAAAAAAGAAAACTATATATATATATATATATATATATATATATATATATATATATAGATGTGTATAAGAATGAATGAAAGAAATGGAAAAAGGCCAAACCTGAGCTCAGTTTCCTATTGACACTCACACGTAGCAGACATAAATTTCACTTTATGGTTTGTTAACGAGTTAAATTCGAATACAGCATAAAGGAACCCAGAAAGTTTGTCATTTGTTCGCCTCATTGGTGAAGGATGGGGAGGGAAGGGGAAATGCTACTCCTTGTAGTGTCCTAAGCGTGTTGGAGTGTGGAGCGTGATAAGCATTATAGTTATAGTTATAGTTGTAGTTAAATATACATACATATATATGTGTGTAGTTGTAGTTATGATGGTTGTTGCCATTGTAATGGGGTTGAAGGTTCATTTGTATTAGAAGTCGGGTGGGGAAAGGGGGCATCAAAACGTTAATGGATTTTTGGTTTTGTTTTTGAAAGGTGTCTAAAAAAGGGATGGAGAAATGATGATGAGTTCTGGCAGCAGTGAAAGTGTTTTCTGCCAAATGAAATAAGCTAAAACGTTTGAAAAGCAGTTGAGAGGCTTATGAAAATGCAGTGAAAGTTTGCCAACGAGATCGCTATTCTTTCTCTTCCTCTAAATCTCTCACACTCTCTGTCTCTTGAAAAGTTTTTTTTTTTTTTAATAAAAAGTATGCAAAAGTCAGTAGAAGAGAATAAAATGTTTGCTTGTTTTCCATTTTCAACTAAATGGCTTCAGACTTTACATTTACAATTGCAACAGATATCCTTGTCCATTTAAATACTTAATCTTGAAAACTAGTACTTAATTTTATATAATTCTATAATCAATTTATAGTGCTTCATGTTGGTTTATGAAAAAGTTTGAATTTTACTGGCAAACTTTGTCTAAGTAAATGTTATTATTATTTGCTTCCATTTGAACAATATTTTTAGAAATTAGCAGTCTATATGTAACAGTTTATCTATATTACAAAAATTCTTTACTTTAGATTTGAAAAGCTAGCTTAGGTTAAAAAAGATATGTAAAAATATCAAGAGTGAATTGGTTTATATATAATAGATATATACCCAAACTAATTTTATTAAAATGGTAAACAGATGTCTTCCCTTAAATCGTTTTAATTTAGATGAATATTTGGTCCAAGTGCAATGTAAATAATGAAAAATATTCATTAATATCATGGTTAATCTTGAATTCTTACCTTAGTCAACTTGATTCATTTATTTAGCCATCTGTTACATATACATATATATGACATTTGGTTTCGATAAATTCTTAACATTATTTGTCATATAGCTAAGCCATTGTTGGTAGTATTATAGAGCTATAAGCCCATTGGTCCACTACTCACACCCATATATAAAGACTTAGCTCATTAGCGTTTCATAAATTTGATTAAGACAATCCCATGGGCATTTGGTTGTTTGTTTGTTTCCCTGTTTGCCAGTGTGTGTTTTGTATTGTTGTTGTTGCTGTTGTTGTTAGACAATCGTTTGGCGTCACAACCCTCCACCTCATTCATCTCATCAGCATTTGGGTAAATTAGCAAAAAAGCCACCACCAAACCAGAAGGCACAAAATTTTGCCCTTCTTCTTTCTTCATATTCACGTATAGTACATTGTATGTATATACCCACATATAATAGACACATATACATACATATACTTGCAGACCTTATATTGTACATGTACAAACATACATATATATATATATATATACCTAAAGGTCTTTTACAATTTCGTCGCCACTTTAATTGGATTAATTTGCATTAATATTTATTAGAGGCAAATGCAAACGCAAATGTAGACGTAGACGTAGATGCAGACAGTGGAGTGAGGAGTCGTCGCAGACCCTCTGGCCATTTAAGTGCCCAATTTTCATATCAAAAAGAAGACGAACTTCTCCTCCATACATAACATTTGTGATGCAGCAGCAGCAGCAAACAAAAAAAAAAAAGAGAGCAAAAAAAAAGAAAAGAAAAGGGAAAAGCAGCAGCAGAAGCAGTAGAAAAAGGATGAGAAGGAGCAGTAGCAAAAAGGAACGTGGCTAAAATGTGCACTTGGAACTTGGAACTGTCAAAGCAAATATGTCAAACATCGTTGTCCTGTGTGTCCTTTGCCATCATTCCCCACTGCTCTGGCTGCAGCAAATTTTTCTATTTGCTTTGCTTTCGAGCGCTGTTTACTCACATATATGTACATACATAGAATACATTTATACATATATAAAGTATATATAGTATGTATATACATATATATATATATATATATCTAAAGAAAGATGTGCGTCCCTGCATTTGTTTGTTAGCAAACATGTAAGTTGCCTTTGGCCGAGACCAAGACATCGCTTACTTCAATCATCTGGCACTTGGCTCTCCATCATTCACTCCTTCCCATCCCGCTTCTGTCTTCTCTTTCTCTGTCTATCTTCTATGTTTTTTTTTGTCTGTCTCTGGTTAGATCTGTATGTGCGTGTATGTGTGTGTTTTCTTTTCTTTTTATGCCTCCGACGAAAATCGAAAATCTATTTTACAATGCAAGAAAAAGTCCTTTCAGCATCGTTGCTGATGCTACTGCTGTTGCTCCTGCGCTTTGTGCCCATTTTTATTTTTTGGCAAACACTTCATACTTTCTTTCTTCACTCTCTCACTATCTCTCTCTCTTTCTTTCGCACTGTCCCCAGCAAGTCCCCTCTCTTAATCCCCTTGCTAGAGCTTTGCCTGCTGTATTTGATTTCGTAAAGTGCGCGCACTGGAAATTTGATTTCGACTACTTTTGCTTGTGACTCGACTGCTGTTGCAGTAGAGGATGATGTCTACCATGTGCCACCAATACATCCTGCTGTCAACTCGAATAGCAATCACAGACATACGAGGATGAGAACTCCTTACGTCCCTCGCCTTCAACTCCTTCTTCCCCTCTATTTGCTACTTCTTTTACTCATCTATTGTCATATGTATGTTGTGGAGATGCCAGACAGAATATTGCTGGCAAATAGCTTTGACTAGAATGTTCCCCCATCCCCCCTTTTTTCATCCTTTTTCTGTCTTCTGTTAAGCTACAATTATCAACATATTCACTTTACTTCATGCCATTTTCTTGTTCAAATAAACTAAACATTCTATTTAAATACAAAACTAAGTTACAAATGCTCCACAAATTTAAAAGAATTGAAAAACTTTTGATTAATAAGAGGAAAACCGAAACCCTAAAAAGTATGCAATAAAAATGATTTTCAAATAGAATTGGAGATTCTATAATTCTATTTTTCCTACAGAAGAATCTGTTTCTTAATTTTTAAAAAGTTCAATTTGAATTTACACTAAACGAATCTTTTAAAAATTATTGCTTACTTATAGTTTTTTTTGTTTTATATATAATATTTATGGCTATAATGCAAATCCAACAAGCGAAGCTAAAATAGTCAGAAATGACAAATTAAATAAGATAGAATCGAGTACTCTTTGATTACTACTAATTACTAGTTACTAATTAATTTCTTTATTTCTTTGAACCTTAATTCATCAGGACAAATACAAAAACGAAAAGAGAGAAAGAGAGAGAAAGAGAGCGAAAGACTGATTTTTTCTTTGTTGACTTCTTAACGGTTATTCATTTGTTTGATTTAATTCGATGCTTAATTGAAATTTATATATATACAAATAATTATGAAATAAAGTTTCTCAACTACCATCCTCTAGCCTTCTTAAGCTTCTCCTTGTATACCATCACCTTTACATTTTCCTTCCATTAACTATAATTCTATAACAATTGGCTTATAGCTGAGCAGTAAATGAAGCATCCATCATTTTGCTTTTGCAACTCAATCGGTGTGGGATGAAATGATGTTGCAAGAGAGTAACAGAGATGGAGAGAGAGAGAGAGCGAAAGAGAAAGATGAAGTAAAACCTTTAAATTGGCAAACATCTCTCTCTCTCTCTCTCTCTGACCTTTTGCGAGCAATTAAGAATCTTTCTTATGCCTTGTTGAACTTTATATGAGGGCAAACGAAGCGAAAGCGCTGCATTAATAAGGCAAAACTCCTCTACAATAATAACAACAACATAGAGAGGGAGAGAGAGAAAGAGGGAGAAATAAAAACAACAAAAAAAATTGTAAAAGAAACAGCATCTAAAACTGAAGCAAAACTCACTGCAAGCGCTAGCAAATCATCATTAATATTCTAAAAGTTGCTGAGGCGAAGGTTTTTAGCGAAAAGCATAAAAATGTTTAACCCTGAGAGCGTGTGGTGCGCCCCACCACCACCCTACCCCTTGAAACCAAACCAAAGCTTACCATCTCCTTTCACTACAACTCCTCCACCTCCTTTTCCTAGTCCACTTCTTTCTATCTTCAATTAATAATGAATGAAGGTGTTAAATTGTTGAAATCTGTGCGGTGCTGCGCGATTCGGTGCGGTGTGCTATGGTGTGGTGCTGTGTTGCTGCCACTCCCACCTACTTATATAACAACAGAACCGACCTACATACTGTGCCAGACTCCTAGATAGAGTGAGATAGAGAATAACAAAAAAAAAAAAAAAAAACAGTGAAATAGAATGGAAGAGCGAAAGAGAGAGAGAGCGAGAGAGAGAGTGTAAGAGTGAAATGCAAGGGCTAATTAATGAAAATGCTTTGAAATAATTATGCATAATTTTTTAGTATATACATTGAGCAGTTTATGGCTGAGTTATTACAACAGCTGCTGTTGCTTCTTCTTCTTCTTCTGCTTTTGTTGTTGTTGCTGCCGCTGTGAAAGTAATTAGCATAGTCAGGAGGGGGGCTACTGATAAAAGCAGGGTAAGGTAGTGATTGGGGCAAAGTTACTTATTACATATGTATAGGTAACTATACACACACACATACATATGTACATACATACATACATAATATATAACAACTTTTTGCCCCAAAAGTCAATTATGGTTTAAATATTTTCAAATTATTGATTAAATCTTGTTGATATGCAAATATTAACTGAAATAATTAACATAATTTTATTTATATAGCAATAAATTCTGAATATATTTTCTTCATCATAACGAGCTAAGCATCTGCTTTTGTATATACATATATATATACAGAATTGTAAAAGTCATTTAAGTAATATTTATTGACAATATGGCACTGAATTAAACAAATCCAATAAAGGATAATGTACAGATTGTTTCTGCTATCTTTAAAGGAAATTTTCTTTTTCAAACATTAAGTCATCCCATTTGTAAAAAGCCAATCTATATAGATTATAAAGAATATCTAAAACTATTTTTAAAGGAAAAATAAAGAGTATTCAACAAAAGTTGCCATGGAATTGATGGTTTTAGAAATATCTTTTTAAATTGTCTCTTTTTCAAATCAAAAATTTCAATACTCAATACTTCATCTTAAAGATCATTGATCCTTCATTTTATAACTTCAATATGCTATCGTCAAACACTATTGAAATAAGAGGTTAAGCTATAATATTTCTGCTAGAGTCTCTTATATATTTTGGCCATACAATTTATAACTGTAACCATATTGGTAGAACGTCAAATGACACATTTGACGCCTTTTTGGATAAAGCTTGAGAAAATTTTTGAAATACCAAAAAAAGAACAAGAAGAACTTTCCTTGGGCCATGAAACAAGAAGCTTGACAACTAGATTTCAAAGTAAACAAATGAAGGACACAGCGCATCACACTCTTCTAACAATATATAGAATCATATATATATATATATATGTATATATATACATATACATGGATAAACTCGTGTTCATATATGAATGTTCTACTTGTATGTTTGTAGGTATGTATTTTAGGTATCTCTTCTCTTGCATTGCACAACATGTTTTCCATTTCGAGTGTAAACAAAATTCTAATACGTAGAACATATTGCTGGAAAATTGCTTTCCTTTCGGCATTCAACAGTGGCAGAAGGAGCAGCAGTAACAGCAACAGCAGCGGCACCCAAGGAGCAAAACCAAAAAGCATTGTTAACCAACAACAACAAGGGCAACAATAACAACAACAACAACAACAATAGCAACATGAACAGCGCGAGCGAATGCCAAAAGGAAGAAGCGTAGGAAGAAACGTCAAACTTTTGATGTTGCAATTTGTAATTCAAGCAGAAAACGAAGCGAGCAAATTTTTTTTTTTTCTCTCCTTTCTCCTCGGTAGTATATGTATGTGTGAATGGATGAATGCTTCATTTTTTTTTCTCGTTTGTGTGTGTGTGTGTGTGTGTGTGTGTATGGGTATGAATGTCGAGCTTTGGGAGAGAGAGTGAGAGTTTTGTATGTATGAATAGGGAGGTGTAGCCACGCTGTGTGTGTGTCAGAATTTTATGTCGAGACTTAAGCCGACTTCAATAAAACAAACTGAACAACATAACGACGAGCAAAATACCTATATATATGTATATATATATAGTACAGATATTAGTACGTGTGCATGGACAAATGCCCTTAATAGTTCATGGTGACCCCGACGTGCTAAATTCACTCATTCCACGAGGTGTTGGTTGGCTTAAGTTCTTCTTAAACTAAAGAAAGTTTTGAGTCTTTTAGATAATATTTGATTCAATTATATAATATTATTCAGTTGGGTTAATTTCAATTGCTTTACCCTTAGAGTATATAAACATTCTTATTAAAAATTTATCAAGCAAAACTCTTACAAGAAGGTCTTTACAATTATTTTTGAAAAATCTCATCTCAACTTTATTTTTCATTTTTACAATTTGGTTGGTTGGGTTTTATTTTTTATTTTTTTTTGGGAGGGAGCGCCTAGGCAAACCTTGTGAAAAGTTCTCACATACCCCAACAAACAGAGGAGAACTTTAGTCTGAATTTTCCCCATTCACAAATTTTTCGTTTATTTTTCTTTGGCGTTCGTTCGGCCCATTGTGTGGGCATAAGAAAAGCAAAAACCTCCATAAGCAAAAAGTTTTGGAAGCTTGAAATATTGTTAAGCGTGGCCCGCAAAATCGAGCGCAAATGAACACCCAAACATACACCAAACACACACACATATACACTAACATACACAACAAACAGCCAAAAGAAGAGTGCAAAGAAGATATGGCCCTGTCGTGGAGCAAAGAGGGGACAAGGGAGACAATGCTACCGCCACAGCTGGCAGTTAAAATGTTTTTGAAGTTTTCGATTTTATGTCCTAATCCTTGGTTCGGTACTTGTTGTTAAAAAGGCGACCAAGACCAACTAATGTCCCTAAGCTAAGCACTTGAGTAAGTAAAGTAAGTAAGTGGAAGGGCCGACCGAGACTTTTTACTTCAAATTCTAAAAGAGAGGATTATGATTGTTATTTATTCTAGTGTATGTGTCTGTGTGTGTATATAGCCCCGCCCCTATCATTAGGCTATGCTGTTAATTGTCTAAAGATTAAGATCGTTTTTTTCTCATCTATCCCTCCCTCTCTCTTTCTCTCTCTCTCTGTGTCTCTTTATTCATTTTTGCCTTACCGCTTTTATTTACTTAGGCTCAAAACGGCAGCAAAAAATAAAGAAGCCAAGCCGCCTTGATCAATGACTTTACGCTTGAATGAAATTGTAAAAAGAAAAAATTAAAAAAAAAAAAATAGAAAGAGGGAAATTTACGTTGAGAGCAGCTGTCACCCCTTTGGACCCCTTTTTAATTTTCTTTCTATTCATTGCCAATTTAAGTGCGATATAAATAATTTGGCAGTATAGTGAAGAGCATAAAGGAGGGAAGGCGGGGGGAACAGTCAGGTAGCCCAGCTCTGACTTTGATGGAACATTGCCATAAAACTGATCAATTTGCTAGGGTTGAGTTCATCGGGGTCTTGAAATTATTCCATAGGGTAATGTAGGGTAGGTAGATTACTAAACCCTCCACCTCCCTCTCCCATCCTAACGATAGGGTTTAATTGATTATGCACAAATTTTGTTTTCTTTCATTATTTTTATATGGGGTAGATTTCGGTTTGTGGTAGAATGTTAAATGAAAACAAGAAACCTTTAAACCGGTCTGATCAAGTACCTTGGACAAAGTACAAAAAAAAAAAAATTAATTTTAGAAAAGAGAAAAATGGTTGCATTATGCGCATGATTAATTTTTTAAATATATTCATGATATGACGTTTGGCCTGATGCTGGCGATAACTCATTCCCAAAATGGCCGACATACATATATCCGTTTTCTTTGAGGTAACACAAAATAAACTCATGTTTCATAACAAAAACTTAACAAATACAATTTTGTCCTTTCCTTTCCATGGCTTTCTTTTTTCCTTGGGTTTTTTTGGTAGCAATTATTGACACATTTACCAAACGACAACAACAAAAATAACAAGAAATCTTTCAAGTTTTTACTTAGCTGATACAGTTAAGAAGCCGAAACTTGAATTCCCTGTAAGGCATTAAAAAGTGTTTTTTATTTTAATGCTATTACAATAATGGAATTTTCAAATGTTATTTAACACACTGGCGCCATCTAGCGAGTGCAAAATTAAAGTTACTACTTACTAAATTTGATTACATATTTTCTTAATTTTCTATAATAAAAATATATAAACAGAAGTTAAATAAATAAATTGATGGATTCAGGATAACAAAGGACCTTTTAAAGACTAGATGGACATATGCCCGGTCAATTAAAAACAAATAAAGAAATGGTCGTAGAAGAAAAGACTTAATAAGGAGAGACGGCTAAAGGGATCTATAAATAAGGACAAGATTAACGATCTCACAGCAGAAATATAACTTGAAGCTTCTCTTTCAGAATCATTCCAGTGGAACTTTATCATTCTTAATGATCAAGATTATATATATATATATATATTAGGTTTTATTAAACATTCTATTAAGCAACTTGAATATACCCTTTTATTTGTTATGCTTATGGCTATAGGGTATAATAAAATCATATAAAAAACCAATCAAAGTTTCAAAACAGACTTGAACAGGTGTTTTAGCACCCTCCTCCCCCTACCTCATACTCTTCTCATTCAGTCTTGTGCCTGTGCTACTTTTTGGACCATTCAAGCCGAAAACACGCACAACTTTTAGCTACTTGTAATTAGCTTTTCTTGTTCGATTCGTTGGCATCCTCCTGCCCCCCCCTGTTTTTACCCTCCATCATCTTCTCTATTCGAAACCGTGAACCTTTTGCCTTTCGCCTCCTCTTACCTACTACTACTACTCTCCACCTTTTCCCCTGTTTATCAACACATCTTGGCCTTATCCTGCTGGTATTGCGTGTTGAAGATTTAACTTTTTGATTGAGAAAACATCATTAACGCACGTAAAATGGCCAACTACTCCTAAGTATGCTGTGTGTAGGTTAAAAAGTTTTTTGGTTTCTCGGTTTTTCGGTTTTTCTAGATGCTAAAAATCAAATATAGTAGCAAAAACCATAGTAGGGAGCACAACGAAATGTGGTAAAAGTTTCTAATCACATTTACCGCAATTACTAACAAGGTTTTTTGTTCCTCTACTTACTACCAAGGCTAAGCAGGAGGAGTAGAAGTCAAACAAGAAGAGAATAGTATTGGTGGGGAAAAAAAAGAAGCTTCTGCAATCTGTATTGTGCGGAAAAGAGGCAAGGCAAAGAGAGAGAGAGAGAGGGGCGAAATGTTCTTGTTGTATGCTCGAGTACTACAAAGTAAATTAAATAATTTAATTAATTATGAAATTTTCGCTTTCATTTGGCCAAAAAAAAAAAAAAAAGATGCTGGAGAAGATGTAGCAACGCCAATCAAGATGGTATTTATACCTAATGAGATTTTGGTATGGAAACGAAATGTTACCGAGATGAAGGAGACAAAGGTGGGGGATAAAATAAAATTGATAAAGATCCCAAAGGAATTTCTGTCGTATTTTCTTCTTTCTCTTCTTCTGCTTCTTTAACTTTTTTTATAAGTGACAAAAAATATTTGATAAATAAAAAAAATATTCTCCTAATCTTCTAAATTCGTCTGTTCACCTGTTTGATGCCAATGGCTTATTCTATTGTTCACTTATTCATTTATTCATTCAATTGAGAACATTTTTGTACACCCCCCTCTCCGCACCACAAATCTATACCCTTTTAACTTACTAGTCTTTATAGTTTTTTCCACTTTCTTAGGAAACAAAAAAGGAAGAAAACTGCTGTGGAAACTCTTTTAGTTTTTAGGAGTTTTGATCCCTTACTCGTTTTAGGTTACTACTTTCAGTTTTCTTCATTCACTTTTGGCAATGGCAAACGATGTAGAGTGAAGGAATTTTAATATTAAGCTAAGCTTTTGTTTTTGTTTTTTACTCTGTCCCTCTGCCTCTTCTACATTTTCACTGGCTTTGCCCAAAGAAGAAAAGTTTAGCTCTGTATCTGGAGCCAAAATAGTTGCAGGACTATTTCTTCATCAATTTTATTGGTAATACTTAAGAAGGGAAAACTTTTGCCCACATTACATGAAGAGAGAATCGGTAGAAAAATGCCAAAGCCAAAAACGAAAATGAAAACGAGAAATGAAAAGGATTCAAAGTTTTCTCTATTTTGCTATATATATATATGTGTGTGTGTGTGTATGTATGGGTGTAGATTTCCATTAGTTATGTATGTCGTTTCCCTGCAAAAGGAATCTCTGAAGCAATTTTTGTGTGTTTTGAATGAGGAACTAATAAAGTGAATTTTATGTGCTCGGCTTAATTGTAATTACTCCGGTCTCTGTCATTCCCAACAATTGAGTGTAAAAAGTTGCCAACTTGTAATTATCACTTACAACACGAACTTTCCAAACCCCCCGGCCCTATCCATCCACACACACACACAGACACACACACAACAACACATACCAACGTATAATAAGGCACTGGCAAAAGGCTCGCCCACACACACACACACATACGAACACTCACACACACACATGAAGTTTAATTAATAGACATGACATGAAACGCTTCTCACACTCGCTTCTCCTTCTCCATGACGGGGCACAATTCTGGCCACAATAATAATTTACATTTTAAGCCAATTTGAAAATGTAACAAGAACAAAAATAAAAAAAAGAAGAATAAAAAAAAATGTTTCCATTTTCACAGTTAAATAAAAATTAATTACAACAATTTATCGTCGTCGTCGTCGCAGCAGCCACAAAAAATGTGTGCAAAGGACATGAACAAAAGGCAACGACTATTTGATATTCTATAAAGAATTCAAAATTATTTTTTTCTTTAGTTGATAAAACTACAATTAACTTGGGTTTTTTCACTTATAACATTAAAATTCTCAATTGGTTAACGCTGCCTAAATCATTAAAACTTTGAGGCAAAAGCAGCTTCTTTTGAGTCCTTATATTTGTATTTAGAAATATTTTATTTAAGCAAATGCACCTCAAGATATAATTTCTATATATATTCTGATTACCCAAGTCTAAATCAAATAATATTCCTGTTACAAAAATTGACTTTTAATTTAGGTATATTTTTTAAATCATTCCCAAAGATATTCTATATATTCCCACTTAAATTAATAATCCTCAAAATAAAACGGATTTATTCCGTCCGGTTCCTGTTGACCCATTGCTACCCTCTAAAGGTTTACCGGCATCAACCAGGAAGGCAGGCAAAAAAAAAAGGAAAAAAAAACGAAGTCAAAAAAACAAAACGTTACGAATTACAAGGCATACAAACCCCCAGGACAACTGTCCAACTTGCTATCCCCTTCTTCTCGCCTATACTCAAACCATTCTAGCGTCCCTTCCTCGCCCCATCCATCATTCCAGCCGTCGTAATGTGCGGCTTGTTGTTGTTAAATGTCGGCTAAAACGCAAATGTTAAACCCTTTCGTTAATGCAAAATAATTGCTATGGTTCGTGGTCCGAGTTTGGAGTAAAAAAAAAAAAAAAGAAGAAAAAAATAAAGTTAAAAGCAACAGAAATTTCTGTAAATATATATATATATATAAGTTAACATAGTTAACATAGAAGCTAACACAGAGCGAGCTGTCACAATGGATAGGCTACGACCTGCCTCCCAGCTAGGAGAACAGGCAGTTCTAGTCGAGCACTCGTATAGTCAACAACTAAATTAACTGAGAATAAATCATTATAACGTTTCCACTGAATTCCTGGCCTATAAAGTGTTGTAAATTAAGGATTAATCCGAGAAACATCCACAGGAATCGCGTCCTGTGGAAAATGTTTCCTTAACTGGCGCCCGAGCAGGGACCCCTTCGTGTTGTGTTAAGTGCGCGTAATAACAAAATATAACAAATTAATTAAGTCAAAAATTTTTAAATCAAATTGCCCTTGTGCAAAATGAAACAAGTGAATAAGAAAAAAGCCGGCGACGAATTTTGGGGGGACAGATCACTATGATGTGTGATGTCGGGGTTCAACTCCCTGTCTTATGGCTATATCAAAGAAAAAAATAGATAAATAAGTAACCTCTATGTGCAATTTTAAGATAACAAAATGAAAAAGCTGATGACAAATTTTGGTGGGCATTGGTGTGATGCCAGGGTTCAACTCCCCGTTCTAAGGCTAAGTAATAACCAAGTAAAACCCCTGTATAACTAAAAGGTGGAAATTGGCAGCGAAAGATGGGGGGGCGCACAATACATATGTGCCGGGGTTCGACTCCCTGCTGTCCAATTATCTCAACCAAGTAATTAAATTAAAAATTGCACTAATAACCAAAATTTGCAGCCAAGACAAGGCATTGAGCTTGCAGCGCGTACTTTTCGCAACCGAAGGTGGTCTATTTAGTTTTAAGAGATAACCACTGTGGCAGCTTCGGGCTTGCAAGTGGCATTTTAGTTTTAAGAGATAACCACTGTGGCAGCTTGGCTTGCAAGTGGCATTTTAGTTAAGAAAACCCACCGTCAGCTTAAGGCTGTAAGTGGCCTGTAAACTAAATAAAATAAAAGAAAAATATAAAAAAATAAAAGGGAGAAAATCGAACGTGCGTTATAGTTGACATGAACCCTTGTGCATGTGCCGGGCCACAATCGAAAATCCCTTCAAATAAAAGAAATCCAAAGATAAATAAAAAAAAAAAAAATTATTGCAGCAGATAAATAAGAACCATTGTAATTATGTTTATTAAAAGAAATTTTTATCTTCAACAGATCGCAAGGAAGGGGACGCACCGAGCGCACCGGATCGAAGAAGCCACTAAAACATTACATTAAGAACCTTGTAATATTATGTTTACTAGAACTAATTTTTTTTTCTTCAACAGATCGTGAAGGAAAGTCACACCAAGCGCGATACATTGAGGAAACCATTAAAACATTACACTAATTCATTAAGAACGAGGGGTTTTGGTAAACATTGAAGATTTTAGATCAGTGAAAAGACCCGTAACGGGCATATCCCTGAAAGTCGGAAAAAAAAGAGAAAGATTAGGAAAAAAATCGTTACGTAATATCTTACTAATTTCCGAAATCTAGATCACGTCCGACCAAGAATTAGCTGGGAGGTCTAATTTACTGGGAGGTCCAAATCGCTAAACTTGTTGCATGACAACACACATCCTGACGAAGTGCATAATATACTTGAACATCTAGTTGAGGACTTCTCAGATATTTTCAAACCACTCGACCCAAGTAAGGACGCCAAGACAATGATGAGAGCGGAGATTCGGACCAACACCCGGGTAACCGTCTTGCCTTAATGCAGTGACAATACGAGATACATACCCAATACCGGATATTACTTCAATTCTGGCCAGCTTAGGGAAGGCTAAGTACTTTGCAACACTTGATCTGACCTCAGGGTTCCACCAGGTGTTAATGAAAGAATCGGACATACCAAAAACAGCTTTTTCCATGGCAAGTACGAGTATACGCGAATGCCCTTTGGCTTAAGGAACGCCCCAACTATTTTCCAAGGCATGATCGATGATGTGCTTCGCCACTTATTGGCAAGAAGTGTTATGTCTACATAGACGATATAATCTTTCACTGGGGACATTTGCGCGAAGTTTTGGAAATATTTCGGAATACAAGTCTAAGGGTTAACCTTGAGAAAACGCATTTCCTGTCACCTCAAGTGGAATTTTTGGGTTACGTTATAACCTCTGAAGGCATAAAGATAGATATGAAAAAATTGTGGCCATTAGAAATCTCGCGCCAAGAAGTTTCCTGGGTATGACTTCCTATTATAGGAAATTCATACAAGACTATGCGAGGGTTGCGAAGCCTCTTACCAACCTTACGCGAGGGATAAGCTCCGAAATAAAAGCCTCGCAATCAAAGAAAATACCTTTAGAATTAAAGGATGCTGAATTAAAAGCGTTCGAGGAATTGAAAACTCTTATTTCGTCATCTGAAGTTTTAGCTTTCCCGAACTTTCATGAACCTTTCCATTTGACTACTGACGCTTCTGAATATGCATTGGGCGCTGTCTTGTCGCAAATTCAAGATGGCAGGGATAGACCAATTGCGTATATCTCGAGGTCACTAAGCAAAACAGAAGAAAACTATGCTACCAATGAGAAGGAAATACTAGCGATAATCTGGTCACTGGATAATTTGCGGTCATACCTTTATGGTGCTGGGTGTATCAAAATCTTCACTGATCATCAGCCTCTTACATATTCTATGGGAAACCGCAATTACAATGCAAAATTGAAAAGATGGAAGGCACGTATCGAGGAATACAATTGTGAGTTGATTTACAAACCAGGAATATCTAATGTTGTTGCAGAAGCACTTTCACGTCTCCTTCAACAAATAAACATATTGGATACAGAATCACTTGCTGTTGACGTTTCACAGAGCAGATCAAATTCAATGGCAACAGTGCATAGGACGGACCTTATACTGCATGTAGAAGCCTCAGTTAATTTCTTCAGGAATCAACTAGTGTTTGATTCCGAGACGACAAATTACTCCCTCGAGACACCATTTCCTGGGTATACAAGACACATTATTCCTCTGGCGAACATTATGAACTCCTTGCCCATTATTTTAAAGAATCACTTACGTCCAAACATCGTAAACGGAATTAAGATCCCCGAGGTTTATTTACAGTTATTCTGGGAAAGTTACTCAAGACTGCCCACCTTTTTTAAGGTACGGATTGCGGATCGATTGGTGAAAGATATCACTGATGAGAATGAAATATCAGAGCTTATAGCCAGGGAACACTCCCGAGCACATAGGAACCCAGAGGAGGTTAGGTTATAATTATTACTGGTTAACTGCTACTTCACAAAAATGAGAAGCCGCATTAAAGCATTTACAGACGTGTGTCAAATTTGCAAATACTAGAAATATGAAAGGCATCCTAACAAGCCATTTCTACAACCAAACACCAATTCCAACTCGTCCTTGCGAAGTGTTGCACATAGACATCTTTATGTTAGAAAACCAAAAATATCTTAGTTGTCCGGATAAGTTTTCCAAATATGCAAAGCTCTTTCCGATTGAGCACAAGTCGGCATTACACCTACGTGAAGAGCTAGCTAATGTCTTGCATTATTTCACTGCTCCAAAAATACTGGTATCCGATAACGAACGGGGATTGCTCTGCCCGACGGTTCTGAACTTTTGAAATCTCTCGATATCGAAGTTTATTATTCACCAACACAGAAAAGTGAAGTGAACGAGCAGATTGAAGGATTTCACTCAACGTTTATAGAGATTTTTCGCTGCCTTAAACAAGAATATCCCATGTTCACGTCTGGAGAGTTGGTGGCGATAAAGAGGGATAAAGAAAAAACCGGCAGTTATCTTTTTAATCAATCCACGTCCATCGATTTACAAAAGATGATCGAACTTAGATAAAGGGAGCATGAGGACATAGAGCGGCTATTACGGCGTCATCAAGAGGGGTCTAATAATGGGAAAAACAAACGCTTCACCATTCTTTTCATGGTGGCTTATGTCAACAGAGGTCAGTTACGATGAAACAAGGCAGTGCTTGGAGAATGGATGGTTACGCCAATTAACTGCATCTAATCAAGTTGACGGGATGGAGTCGGCCATCGAAGAACTCAAACCCGAGGGATGACCCTGTTTCACTTCGAGCAAGACCAATGGTTGCTGTTAATCGGTTGGCTGGAATCCCCTTGAAGGTGGATCGTCGGAGGCCAGAGAGCTGGACTGGTGAATCGAAACTTTTCAGACGAGGAGGAAATATTCGTTGACTCATCTGCGGGACGCAGATACTTGAGGGGGGAGGAGTTAACATAGTTAACATAGAAGCTAACACAGAGCGAGCTGTCACAATGGATAGGCTACGACCTGCCTCCCAGCTAGGAGAACAGGCAGTTCTAGTCGAGCACTCGTATAGTCAACAACTAAATTAACTGAGAATAAATCATTATAACGTTTCCACTGAATTCCTGGCCTATAAAGTGTTGTAAATTAAGGATTAATCCGAGAAACATCCACAGGAATCGCGTCCTGTGGAAAATGTTTCCTTAACTTATATATATATATATTTACGTATACTATATATATATATATATATATTTTTTTTTTGTTGTCTTCTTTTTGGGTTAAAATTGGAGCAACGGAAAAATGTTGGGGGCGTGTGCCAAGGAGTTCCGTTTCATTTAGTTTTCAGTTTCCACCTAATTTAGCCAATTGGGTAAAAGTGCTTTGTCATAATCAGCCCGGGAGCAAGGTTCGCATATCTAATGAACGAATGAATGAATGAATGAGTGAATGAAAGAGTGAGTGAGTAAGAGCAAGTGAATGAATGAACAAAGGAAGGAGAAGAGAGGAGAGGAGACCATAAAACAAACTTTTCATGGATTTTTCTCATTTTATTTTTTTGTTTTTCTTGTTTTTTGGTTTTTGTTTTGTTTCCTTCTTTTTTTTTGCCATTTCGTCCTTCCTCTGCTGCTGCTGGGCACATATTTATCGAGTTGCTAATAGGCTGTCACATAATTAGCCAACAAAATCGGCTACACAAAATAAAGTGAAAGGGCCAACAGCAACAACAACAAAAAAAGTATGAGCAAAAAAGGTAAAAACCAGAGAGAAATGAAAACTGAAAGGACATTAGCATTAGCCGTAGATAAAAGTCAAAGATGTTAACGATAATGTCTCAAAGAGAGACAGAAAACGAAAGCGAAGTTGAAAGAGTAAGAGGAGAGAGGATGAGAAAGATGGAGGAGTGGGTAAACCTAATGCGTTTGGCATTGGTTTTCTGTGTGGTAAGAGGCAAAGATGGGGTCTCCTGATGGGGTTAAAGATTTTTTGGTCTGCTTCGGGACATGTAAATGGGTTTGGGCAATGATTTATCTTGGGTATAAAGATTAAGAGTGACGAATGAGTATTCAAGTTAGAGTCAAATTGGCAGCAACTAAAGGTACTTGCAGCTTATCTATCCCTCTCACTCTCATACCATGCCTTTCTTTATTTCTTTCTTTTATGTCTATCCTTAGCTATAGCACTGGGTGCTCTGGTCTGTAGGAGTAATTTAAATACTTATTTTAAATACTTAAACGATCTTAGTGTTATTGTTTAAAATTGGAATTGATTTTACAGTCAAACTTCGTTGTAATAAAGTTCTTTGTGTAAAAAACTAGTTTAAAATAATAGTAATAAATTTTATATTAAAGTTTTTTCTATTCCTGTGGTAATTCATTATTATTAGTTTTGTCCTTTTCTCCCATGATTAGGTTAATCAGATCACTGTCCAGATGGACAATTCTTATAAAGCGAAAAAAGACTTCAAAATGCTCTAAAAAAGACTAAAAGTTTTTATTAAAGTAACTAAAATAACAGCTAGAAACTATAAAGAAATCAGGGCTAAGACTAAATATGGATTCAATCTGTTTCCTGCTGGACTTTAAAATTAAAGAATCATTCTTTTGTTGGCCTTTATATTTCGATAGTATAACCCTTTGCCATAGACACATTGAAAGCGTAATTTTTGCAATCAATTTTGTACAAAATGTCAAGCAATTAATATTGAGATTATTAGACAATTCCCATGACCTCAATGGTTTCCATTTCCTGTAGAGATTTCTTCACTTTCCACATGGCAATTAATTTTTTATGGGTTAGGCAGCAGCTTGTTGCTTGGCCCTCCCTTCACCCTACACCCTTCTATCTAATTCATAAGCTACCCTTATAAACTGAAAGGTCAAAATGAAATTTGGCAACAGAAAAAGAAATGACTTTTGAAAAATTGGTGTGAAAAAATCTCATCCCCTAGCTATATCCTAGATCCTTTCGATGGTCCGCTAGTAAACAGAACTTTGCAATTAACAATGCAGAGCAGCTGCAATCAGACAATCTATATATATACTATATATATATACATATACATAAATATCTATAGATATATTGGATATTCGATACGACAAGCGATGTGAAGCGATGATTATTGTTTCAACGCCTCAATAATTCTGACAATTTTTTAAAAAACGGTCGCAAAAACATATACCCGGACATGGACACAGATGGACAAATATTTGTTGCCATTGGGTAAATGCTGGGCAATCGGTATGGGAATGTGAATGTAAGTTGGCCATGGCGATGATGGCCATGATGTCGAATGATGGCCAGTGCTAATTGCCAATTATGGACAAATGCGTCCGAGCGCGAAATTAAATTAACCCCTTACCCCCGGTTTATGTATTTTTTATTTTGTTGTTTTACGTTTCATTCTACATATATATATATATATACATTTGTATTTTTCATTTCATTTCGTTTTGTTGTTTTTTTTTTTTTTTTTTGTTTTTTGCTTTGTTTTTCTGCTGACCTCCCCACAATTCTGCAATTGGTGTATGCATTTATATTGCCAAGTGGCAACCACGTCATCAATCAGCACAGTCAAGCACAAGAGATGGAGCCGCAGTTGCAATTGCAGCTGGAACTGGTAAATTGGCTGGCTATAGGTAAGGTGTGATCCGAGCAAAACGCAACTACTCAAATATATACATACAAACACACACGCATACAAAAAAAAAAAAAAAAACAACGACAACAACAATTGAATATTTATGCCCCTCGTTGCAATCAAATGGAAACAGAATTACACACACGAAAAGTAGCCACAAGAATACCCTGTCTATATGACTTCATAAAGGGCATTAATAATCTATAAAACTGTTAGTAATTCTGAAAGAATTTTTGAATATTTTTTGATGTTTTTCCAAATAAATCTCTTAACATATATTTGATTTTGAATCATCTAAAGTTAGAAATGGATAATTATAAGACTATTTTTGGAGTATTTTTTTAGACATTTTAAAGATTATTTTTTGAAATATTTTTAAAAAAGTTCAATCCAAATTTCTAAATCTAGGTTAGATTTTCCTTTAAAATAAATGTATAAATTAATTTTATTAACAAAAGAATTTGACTCAAGTAAAGGGTAACAGTTTTTTTTTGGTGAAAATATTATCTAAAATAAATTTTGTTTTATTTTTTTTTAAAAATTTGCCAATTTAAAACAACTTTTTGTGGTAATGTTAGGGTAAAATAATTTCACTAGAATGAACCACAAAAACTATAATTTTTTATTTTATTAAAAATATTTATATAAATATCCTTCCATGATGCAATTATGTATAAAATTTGAGTGAAATCGTTTAATGAGTAAAGTGCTGAATTGATTCAAACATAAAAAAAGGGAAATAATTTTAGATTTATCTTTTACTTTTTTCTCTCTTCTGATTTTTCTTCTGTTGAATCGATTCACATAGCTTAAATGGGTCCTTCTTCGGAATCCTCTTGCTCTTGCTCTTCCAGATAATGTGTGTGTGTGCTTGAAAGCGAGGGTGGACGTAATATGGTAACCGTATATCCCCCAGATGCGGAATGACGTGTATGGGTGCTACGCATATTCAAGAAACGCGAACGCATTCGTGCCCGGCGTTCACGATTTCGTTGCTCTTTAAGTTCATCAAAGTTTACTAGAGACAGGAGAAGGGGAAGGAAGGAGGGATTATGAAAAATGCATACCCTATACTCAGTTTTTATTTGGCTTTTAACTTACAATTTGTGGGTTTTGTAGAAGGAATATCATCCTGTATATCCGAATGATCTGTATGGTCACGATATCTATGTGTAACCCCTCTAACCCTAGGATCATGTTCTCCAATTACAGTGACAATGGAAACATCGGTTCCCAATCTACCGTTATCTTGCATTAAAGTCAATCGTAAACTACTCCTAGAAATATCGAAACTATTCACCGATGATGTATTATGTTTGCTTAGCACATGAGTAAGAAAATTATCAGTGCTCAAAACTGACGTTTTCGAGCCATTACGATTATATTTCTAGGAAAAATAAACCGACCAAGAAAAGATCAAAAAAGGACCAAATGATTATATATATATATATAGATTTTACCTTAGAGTCTTTATCTATTCCAGATGAACTGGTTGGTTTGGTGAAATCTAATTTAGCTGTAGATGCTTCAGGTGGTGCTGGTCTTAGAGATTCATCAGCATAGGGCAACTCATTGGGGAATACTTCATCCCAATATTGATCCTTGACCAATTCAGGATGCTCTTGATGCATTTCATCAACAATTAAATATGAAACAGTTAAATTACGATCAATCATCCAATTTAACTACAAAAATCATATTTTTTGTTAATTAGAAAAACCCTAAATAGAAATTATTTATCTAACCTCGAAATCATCATCATCTTCGCCAAATGGATTTATAAGGACTTCTGCCACTTTAAGCCAACCCATGAAGAAAAAAAATTGCATTATGGTTAGAATGGGAAAATATTGATTCACCTGATTTGAGACTTTGCATGAATCATCCGTTATCCATTGTTGGCCAATTAGACTGAACATAAAGAATGTATAGACGGCCAATGTGACCACTTGGGTATAGACCAACGGTATACTAACCCAATCATAATACAATAAAAATCCACAAAATCCACGAAACTTATTCAATTCATCGATAATCGATTTAACAGCAAAATCATCACGTATCTTGTTTTCACGCCTGGCACGAATCACAATACTTGCCGCCCATACAATGGGCATCCAATGTTTCGGATAATTTGGAAAAGCTGTATCCAATACCTCAATGATGGCCTTCTCATTCTCAAGCAATAGACCCGCTTCAATGATCTGATTGTAAGTGGGGAAACGTTTTTTCACTTGCGGTGATATCATGGTAAAAACAATCACTTGACATAGGCACACATAACGCATAACGGTACGACGCATGGCCCGAGCCCGATCATCAAATCCAAGTATATAGGAACTAACTAAAATTGCTATCGAATCTGGCCATGGTATGCAGGTATATTGATCCCACCAGCGGGTCATAACAATGGTAACATAGAAACCCATTACAAACGATAACGGTATCAAACTGGCATGTTTACAACAATAATAAACAAGTTTCTCAAATATCCTTAAAAATAAAAAAATAATAACCAATTGCCAGTTTAAAGAACTTTCTGTGGCAAAACTTACGTTTTACAAGCGTCATTCATCAATAGACGATAAGCCGAAGCCAAAATAATATATACCATAAGAAATACTAATAAATCCAACCAAACCAATTTGTAAATGCTGCCACGCCATCTGATTACCAAATTAAAAGTAAATTATAATCATTCAGAGAGAGATATGTATATACAAGTATGAATATATACTTTACCGAAAGAGTAAACGTAAAAAATTACTTATAACCCGTGAGGTATTCACTTGTGCCGTATAGGTAACAGTCATGACGATAAATCTTTACAATTCAATTATATTAATCACCCAATGGTTTGAAATAATAAGTATTATATAAAGCCTACTATATTGGAATAGGACAACAGTATGACATTAACTTAATCATAATAAAATCCCAAAGAGCCTCAGTTGTAAAAAAAAAGGCCAAAAAAAAAACAGTTAAGCAGTTTTATATGTTTAGATGCTTTAAAAATAAATATTTAAATAGTTGGCTATAACTTTTCGTTTAGAAAATGTATGTTTTTAACATCACCCTAACCACCCTGGCGTATGAGTAATATTTAATTCAAAGAAAAGTGGAAAATTTACATAAATTCGAAACCAAAGCATGAAATATATCAGAAAACTTAAGATAATTATTCTATTTAGCAGATATTTATTGGTTATATTGAAAGGGATATGAAAGTCCTAGAAATAGAAAACTAGCGTCAAAGCATTTAACCTTAGCAACTAACCAATAGCAACAAAACAATCATTAAAATAATAAAATTTGTTTGCTTTGCATATAATTTGATACAATTTATATATTTTATTTTGGATCCTGCTTTTTTTTAGCAATATAACTTTTGTTTGTCTGCATACCGACATCACTATTGGATGTTGAAGTTTGGGATTGATTACTCTCCAATCGAAAAGAACGTTGACTTCTTAAAGATGCTTGCGATTTGGCAAACATGGATTGTATGGATCTAACTTGTTCAGCTTGTTGTTCTTCATTTAGATTTGAATTAGTTGTTGATACAGTGTTAGCCAATTCGCCTTTCATCAGTTCAAGAGTCATGGCAGCATGTTGTATCTGGCGAGTGATACGTTCCCGTTCCCGTTCCTCTTTAAGCCGATCAAATTCATCCATACTAGTAACACCACTTAGAATATTTTCATCTTCTCCCATTAACTCATCACTATGATCCAGAAGACTACTATTTGGTGTAATGGATACGGATAAGGAACTGCGACTGAAATTAAATTCACGTGGAGCGAAACGTATGCGTAATTCAGGCTCTCCATGCTCCTCTTCACCTTCTTCACCTTCATAATGTACCCAATCGAGGTCCTCATGACTTGGTTGCTTGACAGCTGATGCTGTTATTTTCGATAGATCCAATTTAGCCGTAGATGCCTCTGGATGTTCACCACGATGTCCATCCACTTGATAGGGCAACTCATTCGGAAATACTTCATCCCAATATTGATCTCGTACCAATTGTGGATGATCATTATGCATTTCATCGACAATTAAATAGCTAACTTGCAAATTGCGATCAATTAGCCAATTAAGTTCAAAATCATCATCATCATCACCAAAGGGACATATAAGGGTCTCGGCAACTTTTAACCAGCCCATAAAGAAAAAAAACTCCAAGGTGCTAAAAATTGGAAAATAATAATTGACAATATTGCTATAAATCTTATCATTTGCCTCCCGATTGATCCATTGATGTCCAAAAATTGCAGCCATAAAATATGTATAAACAGCAAGTGTTACAACCTGAGTATAGACAAGCGGTACACTTATCGTATCGTAGTGTATTAGCATATTGCAACCCGCACGAAATTTATTGATCTCATCGATCATCGATTTGAGTGAGAAATCATCCCAAATGCGTCCTTCTTTACGAGCCCTTGTACAAATGCTTGATGCCCACATAATTGGCATCCAATATTTTGGATGTTTTGGAAATTTAACATCCATTGCATGTATAATATTTGCTTCATTCTTATTCATTAGACCGGCATCGATTAAATAATCATATGTGGGAAATCGTCGCTTAATTACCGGTGAGATCATTGTTAATACCATTGTAAGGGCCAGACACATATAACGCATTATGGTCCGTCTCATTAATCGGCCATGTTCATCTTGACCACGAACTAAAGCACTAACATATACAGCCAATGGATCTGGCCAAGGTACGGTAATATATTGATTCCACCAGCGATTAACAACAACTGTTACATAAAAGCCCAGGACAAATGAAAGTGGTATTAGACTTTTATAGCTATGACAATATATAACAATCTCTTCAAATATACTAAAAACAAATTAAAATGAAATTAAAATTTTTAATACAATTGAATTTTATTTGTTTTTGTTTTTCTTTCTTTTTGTTTCACTTACATCTGATCCGATGGTGTCAAGACGAAACGATATAGTACAGCCATGCAATAGAAACTGGCCAAAAATGCCAATAAATCGACCCAAATAATCTTATAGATGCTAGCACGCCACCTAATACGATATACGAATTACGGTATATAAACCAAATAAATGGAATGTATAAAAGTATCCATTCATTTTCTAGATTACCTAGCAAGGAGTTTCCAAAAGCAACCAAAACGACGACAGGTGGCAACTTCTGCTGTATAAGACACAGTCATAATGATTTCAATTTTATAAATTTTCTTTTGACTAACACACACATATACAGATCTACATCACATTCATACATTTTGCCATACACATATACAAACATATACACACACACTGTTAAGGTGGGAGAGAGATAGAGAGAGAGAGTGAGTAGGAAAGAGAGGGAAATAGGAGCTTTGTGAAAAGCATACTTTGATTAAAAAATTGGAAAATTGTTTGGATAATGTTATTTTTGGATTTGTGATGTGATGAAATTAACCGAATGAGGGGAGACGTAAGTATTATTGGCAACTCACGTTTGCATTCGTAATATCTCAATTAGTTTTACCTATGCCTCTCAAACAATTCAAATTCACTCGACCATTAAACGTAGACAATTTTCATCCTTATAACTAGAATAGACCGCCTCACAATTATTTAAATTAGATCATTTATATTTTGCTAAGGCGACAACACAAATACAAATACAACATACCGTAATACAAAAGCCAATTGCATGGCCAATACGCCTTTGGCCAAAAACCACATGTGCTCTAACCTCTATTTCTCTATTACCAACCAACCCCAACTCTTAACCAACAATCTCATGCTTTTGACTAAATGGTAGCCATCAAGTAGGAGGCAAATGTAGTAAAATTTTAATACCTTGCCGTGATTTGGAACGCCTCGTCTCATTTTCAGCAAATTGAGACAGTGAGAATAATACAGAGAGTATGGGAGACAGAGAAACGGTGAGAATGAGAAAGATATAGTAGAGTATAAAGAACATTTTCAGTATCTTATCAGTATTGTTAGCTTGTATATGCCTATACATAGTAGCCGGTTATATTTTAATACCCTATAATAGGTAAAAATTAATATATATAAATTTCGCCAAGCGAAAGTAAACGTTTCCTAATCAGTAGTATTAAAAAATTGCATAATATATATATATATAGATAACAATGTCACCAAAAATTTGCAACATTTTTATAAATTATTTTTATTTTCAAATATTTCAAATTAATTTAAAAAATTACTAAAATTAAAACTAATAATATTTCAACTAATTATTATATATCTAATCTTGTCTCTCAATATCATATATATAATCGATTCAAAAAATGTTTAAAAACAGGCAATATTTAAAAGATAAAAAAATGACCGCTAGTGGCGCTAATGTGCTCAATATACTCTGTTATGTGTAATGTGTTAGTTAATTTATAGAGAATCTCAAAGTCGATGTCCTATTGTTGCTTATTTATTTGGTCTTCTCTACTCTCAATTATATAGGCTATATTGCTATATATAGGGTGTAATCCGCATATAACACACAACTGAACAAGTGACGCATGGTCATAAAACGACACGAGTGTTGGCTTAATAATGCTTCGTAATCAGTTTATAGATAATTTAATTGTTGCTAATGGTGTGTTTGGGTATTATCTAGGCAACTGGAACAGAGAGAGTGAGAGTGAGAGAGAGAGTACGTGTGTTTGTGAGAAAACTCTTGTGGAAAATGAGTTTTGGCGTATAAACTATAAACCAGAAATGAATTAGCCATACGTCACGATCACGGGACAATAATATAAATCTCAAGTTGCTGCTTATTATTCGATTTTCGATTTGAGCAAATATATTGGCATGTTCTGATTAGCATCCATAAAAAGATATATATAATAATACCAGGGCTACCTTAAAAAAAACAAGCAGTTTAAATGGTTTGGAATTAATCTTAAAATTCGGACTATGTTTTAATAAATTTAAAGTGTAACAACAAATTTAAAGTTAAACTAACAATTCGGAATATCTTAAATATTATAGAATATATTTTATTTACATTATTTATTAAGTAACTTTTGGTATTTCCTTTAATTTTGAAACAAAGAAAAATGTAATGAAATAATATTATTTGAATCTAGTTTGCTTTTCGAAATATATCTTAAAATTTTAACTTGTTCTTGTGTTTTTTCTTATTTAAAACAAAATTCGAGTATTGATTTCGGTTTTGGGTGAAATTTTAAAATTCGTAGTTTAAAAAAGAAAAAAAAAAAAAAGTGAGAAAAATGTATTACCAACTTCGTAAGCTAAATGAAAGCCAGTTTATGGAACTCAACGAATGGCTTAATATGCAAAATTTGAAAATAGACAAAGAAACTCGTAGCAAATTTTCTGATGTAGTGGAAGTAGCCAAGTTATTAAAAAGTCTCCACAAGAAGCTTATCCATGTAAGCCACTACACCAAGGACTTCGATTTAAAGAGCAAGTTTGAAAACTGGAAAATATTCAACAACGAAGTTTTAACCAAATTGAATCTGGCCCATACAAAAACAGCTCTCGAACAATTGGCCGATGGAAAAAGGGGAGCTTTAGAATCTCTGCTTTATGATATGATAACAATGGGAAAATCAAGACGAACAACTGTACGATCAGCCTCTGAAGATATGCCCAGACAAAAATTAACACATCCAAAAAAATCAGAATCTTTGATAAGACTTCCAGTTGAGTCATTGGTATTATATGTTGATCATGTCATCGATGGACGAACTGTTAAAGTGGCAAAAAGACATGTGGCCTATGAGGATTATATAAATGCTATAGAGGAATTAAAAAAAAGGGATGCCTATATTGATTTTATAGAGGAGAGTGTCGAGCTTTTATTCAAATTTACTACAGAAAATCATAAGAAATTTATGGAGATGGCGAAGGATTTTCAAGACAATGTCCTATAGAAAAAAATAACTCTTGGCCATGGATCTTAGACATAACCTAATCCATATGGTAAGTGATTTCTTCTATATAAACTGTTATTGATATGACATATTATTAAACTCATCATTTAAGTAAGCCCTTATATTTCTCTCTTTGGATTTAAAGTAAGACGAAAACGTTTGTCTTTTTCGTTAGTGTTTTGCAAGAGTATATTAATTTCGGTTAACGAAATTTTATTTCTGATATGCATTTTAGTTTTTCTTTTTTTGTTTTGCTCGTGTTTTTTGTTTTTGATACTGTACTCGGTTGATGGGTCTCCCCAATTAAGTGCTCATTTACTGGTTAGCAAAAATATAATATTATCTTACAGTCTCAGTTAACGTTTTTGATCGCGAGTGTCAACACCAGTACTAAATACGGCTAACAGGTCCGCGCTGATCGTCAATAAAACGAATCAAATCTTATCGAAAGCAGCGCATAATCAAATTAAAGAAAAGTGAGTGAGTGGAACAATAGATATATATACATATATAAAGAGAGAAATTAGGTATCTGTAATTGTAGTGTATTAACATATGCCCTGCAACGTCATAGCCCAGTGAATCATGATGGCAACGAGCAGCAGCAGAGTTAGCAACAGCAGCAGCAGCAGCAGCAGCAATAGCAGCAATAGCAATAACAACAACAACAACAGCAGCAGCATCAACAACAACATCTCATCTCACTACCTAAACCTGCTAATTTTTCATAGTCGCTCTAATTATCGCGGCTGCTGCTACTGCTGCACTTCTCACAGCCCTCCCTACCGTCTTATGGCTACCTGTATTTTCTCTGTGTGTGTGAGTGTGTGTGTGTGCGTGAGTGTATGTTTGTTTCTCCCTTCTATTGTTTTGTTTACCGCTTATCAGTTGATGCTCTCGCCCAATTCCGATTCCAATTCCAATCTTACTCTCTCTCTTCCTCGCTTCCAATTCTTCCTCCTCCCCCGTCGACAATTTCAATTCGCTCAAGCTCACACTCACCCGCGCAGCGCCCACAACCCGCGGCTACGGTTCGCTGTCATTGTCGTCGTCGTCGTCGTCGACGCCGTCGTCTTATCTTACGAGAAGAATACAAAACGAGAATTGGCGTGTCTTGGGTGGTGCGGTATATGTAATACGATTCCAGACGCATTCAGACCTCTGAAGTATGTCAGTCGTCGCACTTGTTGTTGCCTGTTGAATTGTTTTCTATTCTGTGTTTTTTTTTCATTTCTACTGTTTTTTTTTATTTCTACTGTTTTTTTTTTTGGTTGTTCATTCTTACGTTACTTCTTTTTTGTGTGTGTATGTGTGTGCGCGCCGTGTAAGTGTGTGCAAAAAGTAATAATAGCAAAATAAAAATACATCTTCCATTAATAAAACAACAACAAGACTTGAAACAAAAAAAAAAAACGAAAAGGTGTATTAAGACAAATATTTGATTAACTGCAAGTGAAAACAACTAGTTAACACATTTACAACTGTTAAAAGTAAGTCTCCATGAATTAACTTTTTAATTGCAGCATAACTTTTCATTTACAATCGGTGGCCTCACCTAGACCCATTTAAAAAAAAAAACAACAACAACAAGAACAAAAAAAAAATTATATGAGGAAAGAAAATAACAATGCAAACAAAAGTTAAATAACAATATCAAATAGTTAAGCAGCATAAAAGATAGATGGAGATGCTTATCAGTTGGATAAGAGAACGGCATAATGGTAAGGTGAAAAAAAGAAGGGGGAATAGAGGAAGTTTACTTAGTCATGAATATAAAACCAAACCCAAGAAAAAAAAGAAAAGAATACAAGAAACCAAGAAAAAAAAAGTAAAGAAATTTCTAACTAGTCGAAAATTCTACTCACTATACAAAATTGAAGATATAAATAAAAAAGTAATATTAATCAGTTTATCAAGTTCCAAGAATTATTTTATAACTATATATTGATATATCGAAAATTTGTTAGAGGACTTTCTTTAAGATTTCTATGAAATTTTTGCGTCTGATTTAATCCACAAAAATGTGTTAATTTAATTTTGTTAGTTTTTTGATAAACATTTTGTAATTTATAATAGAAAATGTAGGTCAAAAAGAAAAGGATATATTAATTTTCTATTTTTATACGATATTATAAACATGTATTGTATTTTATTTCTGATCTATATTGTGCATAGTTTTTAATTAAATATTTGTTTCAATTGATTTTAGACTTGTTCAAATCTAATACTAAAAGTTCTATATTCCTTTAAAAAAGAATGTTGATTTGGATTTTTAAGGGTTTAGACTTGTCTACTTCCTGTTTACGAACTAAATATAGCCTTTTGAACATCGGAAACGCGGTATAAAGCTCATGTTATTCAAATAAAACATATAAAATAAATACAATCTTTGACTTTAAATGAATGAAAACGAAACTCAAAAGAGGAAACTAACAGATTACTCATTCATTATATATATATATATATACTTAGTCACTTAGTTTTTCCCACAAAAACTTGGCATAATATACAATATTTTTTTTAACAATTTCTAAATCCTTCTCACTATGATGAAATACCCATTTTAATATTTTTCTTTTTATATATATTTTTATATTTCGTTTTAACTCTTTTGTTAAAGTAATGAATATTTGATTACAGTTTGCATTTATTGTTTACCATTCCCCGTTTTACGTAAAATTGATTAATCAATTTGATTTTGCAGAGATAACTATAAATATGACATATTGTATTACAGACACTCCTTTTTAGACAGATAAGAGAAACTTTTCCCTTACTTACGTAAATTTCCTATCCCATTTACACCGTTTAGTTTCTGTTTATGGCAATATTTTCCATTATGCCCCCGCCTTATCGATATGCTACTTAAATTATATGGAAAACTTTCTTTAGACGTCACTACCTCGATGCAAGAGTGTGCGTTTGTGTGTGTGTGTGTGTGTGAGTAGCCATTTCTAAGTGGAACATTCGAGTTCAAACTCAAGGCATAGACAATAGCCTCGCTTAAGTCTCGCACCGATTGCAATTTGAGCTCAATAATTTTGTATTGCATATTGATAAGAGTCGTCAGAATCACAGTGTGTATACATATATATATATACAAATATATACATACATGTACCTATGTTGTTGTTAATAGGTATATGTGTTTACCTATTATACAAATATGATATTTGTTGCAGCCTATGATCTTGGATCAAAAGCTAAAATTGATTTCTTTTTATTTTTGTAGGTTCATTGAACCATTTAAAAGGATGGTTCAACATATTGCACCATGGAAGGTGCTAACAAGACGCAAACACTTACAAGCCGATGGTACAGAAGGTGAAAGTAAATTGAATCGTGTTCTAGGTCTATGGGATTTAACAGCCCTGGGTGTGGGCTCAACCCTGGGAGCCGGTGTCTATGTTTTAGCTGGTCAAATAGCTAAAGAACAAGCTGGACCCTCTGTTATGATATCATTTGCTATTGCAGCTTTAGCATCACTTTTAGCAGGTGAATTGGTTAGTTATATTTCTCTATCTATATCCTTATATATTCCTCTAATTACAGGTATTTGTTATGCCGAGTTTGGAGCACGAGTCCCAAAGGCAGGTTCTGCCTATATTTATAGTTATGTTTGCATCGGAGAATTTGTGGCATTTGTAATTGGCTGGAATTTGATATTAGAGTATGTTATAGGTACGGCAGCTGTTGGTCGTGGTATTAGCTTATATCTAGATTCTTTGATAAATGATACACTGAAAACAACATTTGAGGAAATTGCTCCAATGAATGTTAGCATATTGGGAAGCTATTTTGATTTTTTTGCCTTTCTTTTGGTAATGGTCGTTGGCAGTAAGTATATATATATAGTTCCTTAATCTTATTACTTTTACTCTATATTTTAATAATTTTCTTATAGTTGCTTTGGCTTTTGGCGTAGAGACATCAACAATGGCAAATAATTTTGTTACCTGTTTGAATATATTTATTTTGGGTTTTGTTATTGTGGCAGGAGCAATCAAAGGTAAATCTTCTAACAGCAAATATGAATATATCTATGAAAATTAACGCTTTATTTGGTTTTCTTTACAGCTGATTTATCCAATTGGTATGTGGATGTTAGCCAATTGACAAATGCAACTGATATTGGTACTGGAGGTTATTTTCCATATGGCATTCAGGGAACACTTCAGGGTGCTGCCACATGTTTTTTTGGATTTGTGGGATTCGATTGTATCGCTACCACTGGCGAGGAAGTACGCAATCCTCGAAAGAATATACCAAGATCCATTTTATTATCATTGCTAATCATTTTCCTATGCTATTTTGGCATTTCAACTGTATTGACCCTAATGATACCATATTATGAGCAAGATGCCAATGCACCATTACCTTATGCCTTTCAACAGGTTGGGTGGCCCGTGGCCATGTGGATTGTAACGATTGGTGGTTTAATTGGTCTATTGGCCAGTCTATTTGGTGCACTCTTCCCATTGCCTAGAGTGATATATTCTATGGCCCAGGATGGTTTACTATTTAGTTCATTGGGCAAAGTGAGTCCCAAATATCGGGTGCCAGTCAAGGGTTCCATTGTAGCGGCCATATTTACAGCCTTTATTGCTGGCTTCTTTGATTTGGCCCAATTGGTTAGCCTACTATCGATTGGCACTCTTTTGGCCTATAGTGTGGTAGCCATATCCATTACCATATTAAGATATATGGAATATAGTGAATCATTCTCAGTGCCTAGACAAAAGCATTCCACTGAAACGACACCATTGACTGCCACAAAATCACAACGCTGCACTTGGAGTGAAGTGATTAAGCAATTATTTAACATTAATCGATTAGCAGAGCCAAATTTGATATCTACCCGAATTGTTGGCGTATTGACAACTCTGTTATGTAAGCATTGAAAAAAGAGGCGGAAATGTGGAAAACAGTTTTAAATTTGACAAATTTCTTATCATTTAATTTTAGGTCTTCTTTCATTGGGTGTAGGATTAATTATCACTCTGGCCATGCCCTCTATAATGGAACTACAGGCATGGGCCTTGACACTTTTAATACTTTTTGTTGTATTGATTTTGCTTATGCTTCTACTTATATGCTTGCAACCGCGTGAGGCACGTTGTGGACTATTTCGCGTACCATTTGTTCCTCTATTGCCAGCCATAAGCATTTTTATAAATATTTATTTAATGTTACAATTGGATAGCTGGACTTGGATACGTTTTGGTATATGGATGATAATTGGTAAGTTATATATATATATCTATATCTCTCTTTTTTTATATTCTATGTTTTGCATGTGTGCATGTTTATTATTCGTAATGTCTTAGGTGTACCTATATATATTGCATGCTGGTTTTTATATGATGCTAAAAATCCTCGTGAACGTAATCCTGAAAGAATTGCCTATTATAAAGAATTGAAATTATATTGCGATCCACCAAATAAGGGTACATCGAAAGAGAGTGTTTTAACCCAAATGACATCAATTAAAAAGAGTCCAACCAATAGCTTGGATCAGATACAAAATCTAAGTGAATTGGGTGAAGATTTAATTGAGATCAAGCAACATTCATCCAATGGCAAATTGTTTTATGTCGAGGAAACAAAAAGTGAAAATTCTACAGCCATATTGGATGATGAGCGTTCTGTTATAGCTATGCTAGATGATGTCCTAGAGGCAGAAGATAACCAACAGCATATATTTGAGCGTAATTTCAGCTTGGATTCGGAAATGTATCCGAGTGTGATAGAAACAACCATTGTGGCCACTGTTCATAATAGCAGCGATGAAGAGATTAACAACAGTGTTAAATCCCTACAAATAAATCGTTATGAAGAGTGTAGAATTGTGGCTAAAGAGATGCTAGAGGAAATGTTCAATAGCATGACATTTTATCAACAATTGGAAATGGCTAGAACTGTTAAAGTTGAGATTAAGGAAACGCCAAATGAACTGAAACGTATTGAATCTGAGAATTCTATTGTCGATGACCCATTGCATTCGGTAAACTTTAAGAATCGTTTAAGTAACCTAATTATGAATGCCACTGTCCAGCATAAGGTTAACAAGAAAATTGAAGAACCTGAGGCGGTAAAGCCTGAGGTAAGACAGCTGCGACCCCCGCTAAAACAATCGAAGAGTGAAACCGATTTACGTCAGTTAATGCTTAAGGCCATAAACGAACTGAAAACACATGATAATGAGGCGGAGGCGGCTTCAGCTACAGCTACAGCTACATCTACATTTAAACCATCGTTACAACAGCAGCAATCCACTGTAGTTTCCACTTCCGATGCTCCTGCTGCTTACAGTATTCCCCGTGCACCGAAATTTGATCCGGTTTTGTACAAGACCATAAACAGCATTAGTTTGCACAAACAGCGACCCACTTTGAGTAAAGAGCTAGTGGTGGATGCCACAAACTTGGAGGTAACTGCAGGCGAAGAACCATCAGCGGAACTAGAACTAGATTCGTTGCCATTCAAAGCGAAATTGGAGGCCATATTGCGGCGTGGACCCTCGCATCCTACGCAACGACAACGTCCGGGCGCCGCCATTCGTCGACGACCGCAATCGACGTACATTGAAGATGCGGCAGGGGGGGATAGTTGAAACCAAATAGGGTAGCGCCGCAAGGATGGCGGTAAAAAGAGAGAGAGAGAGAGAGAGAGAGAGGGAGAGTGGTGGTATAGCACAAGCAAAAGTACTATTGCCCCTCTATGCCAGAGCACTAAAAACTAGTAGTTTAGTTTGTAGCAATATGAATGTAAATGTAGATAGTTGCCAGTTGCTAGAAAATCGTAGTTAGTTAAATGTGAAGCAATTCTAGATGATAAGTATAACTAAGTAAAGAAAAAAAAAGACAAGAAAATGGAGGAAAAAAAAACAAGAGCGCTGAAGAGAAAGGAAGTGAATTGTGTGCGGGCACAGCAATGAAACTTACTTAAAGTTGAAACTTAAATTAGATAATATACAAAAATATGTCCTTTCCTTACCTAACTATGAAGAAACGGAGAATGGGGGGTTACAAGATATGGCAATCTGTAACTTGCATTCCTTTGTGGATATCATCCATTTTGCATTTAAAACTAATTCTTAAAAACTCATTAACATTTTTTAGTGGAGAATTGAGAATGAATTTTAAAATCTATATATATACATATATATCGCAAAGATTTTTATAGATATGTAACACTTTTTTTTCTTTTTCTTTTTAATATTTCGAATCCATTGCTACCGAGTGTCAACAATTATCATTAGATACAATTACAAAGCACAAATTCAATATAAAAAGTATTTAAATTATTGCCCGTTTTTAAAACAATTTCCTATATCTGCATGCTTTAGACTATTCTCATTTACTAGTCGCAAATTTCTAATATTATAAAACAAAAAAATTTCCCATTAATGTAACAAAATTTAAGACTTTATTATAAATATATATATCTTTTTTTACTGCTATTTTTTTTTTTGTCTTTATTATTATAATATCTTTAGGACTTTCCATTTACTTCTTATATGGCTTGCCCAATAGCTATAGAGAAATGCGTCGACAAAGAGCTGGCTGGCAGAGGCTCAAATACAGTGGAAGCTTTTGAGCTATTAAATTGATAATATATACATAGATATATTCCGTATATATATAATCGTATATAGAAATATTTATCGTATTTGTATAACTAAGCCGAAATTGATGAATGTGAACAATTTGTTGTTGTTATAAATAAAAATCTAGCCTGTAATTAATAAAAGTCAAATGAGTTTTTGTACCTTTTCTTTTACTTCGTTCTCTTTATATATATTAAAGAATGAAATGTGGAGAGCAGCCGCTTCCGGAACTTATAAAGAGGATCGTTAGTGTGAAAGAGAGTGGGAGACAGAGAGAGAGAGAGAGAGAGAAAGAGAGAGAGGGCGAGTTGTCTCTAGATGCGTATAGTTTATTATTAAACACAAAAACGAGCATACAAATGTTTTCTCGATTCCCCAATGGCCTTGTCTTTATTGACTTTGATAAATTAATTGAACGTCTGGGATATGCGATCGTCTCGAGACAGAAACGACTTGTGCGCTTGGTTAGACTGACAGTCTAATAGTTCCCCTTTGATTTTTGATTAAAGTGAAAAAAAAAACATCCCCTAGATACTACATACACATATATAAATATACTTCCCCTTTCACCCAATCGATATCCGCTACTCTATATATGTATGTAGTACTTACCATCCTCCTCTCCTTGTTTCTCCCTCTCTCTCTCTCTCTCTCTCTGATTTATGCTCGCCATCTTGCTGGTCAGGTTGAGATGCCAGTCTAGAGATCTGCCGTCTAACCACTGGCGTCCCTTTGACGACTTTTTTTTCTGCTGCGTAAGTGTAACAAATTGTAATCGTATTTGGCGGGCACTCCCCCTGATTCTTATGCCACCCCCATCCATCCCCTTTACCACAGTCGCCCTCTGCCTTTGCTTTATTATTATTAACTTTGTTATGGCAAGTCTCAGTAGTCTCGTCTGGTGGTTGTTATTTGCTACACTTGCTCTGGCTGCTGTATGACAGTCCACCGGTCCATCGGTCCACTGGTACACACTGGTCCGCCTCCCCTTTATCTAGTCAGGCGTCCAAATAGTTTTATGGCATATTTATGGGCGCCGAAAAACAAAAAAAAAAAAAAAAGCCAAATCCCAAAAACTTAAAGTCACTTGGGGTAAGACTTTAAGACACTGCCCCGCGCACCAGAGCATTGACATCGACGTCGTCGTCGTCGTTGCCTGTGACAAATCGCAAAAGGCCCAGAGAAACTAATTAATGCATACTAAGAAGGAGGACAAAAAGAGTAAAAGATGATGGGAGGGGTGGTGGTGAAAATAGCGGGAGGAATGGAAGAGAGCACAGATAGAAATACATACATTAAGAGAAATTATATGACAGCTTTTGGTTAAAATGTTTGAGGAAAAATGGCCTATAATTGGGCGGGCAGTTGTCTTAGATATTTAAGATCTCCATTTAATCTCTGAAAGGGAATTATATTTTTTTTCTTTCCCAAATAAACGCAGAAATAAACATACATAATAAAATTTACGATTTATAAATAGAGACAAAATAAAATAAAATTTTTATTATAACTCCTGAGAGAAAAACTAATCTAAATATTAATCGGTAATGGAAATATATATACATATTATATATACTGAAATTAAAATGTTTTGGGGAAAATAGTTTAAGAACAATAAAGTTTTGGTTTAATATGAAAAATATATTGTCAGATAATAAATAAATAAAATAAATAAAAAGGTAAAAAAAAAAAAAAATGAATCTTAATCTATGAAATGTTAGTTGAATTGTTTAGAAAAACATAGAAGTTAGGTTTTGAAATTTTAATATAATAAGAAAGACAATTATATTCTCACAAAGAAAAGTTTTTATATTCATTATATTGAATTATAGAGATCTTATTATAAGAAATATCCAATTTATAATATATTATTTCCATTTCTCTATTAGTTTATACAGATACCAAAAGAGACTAAAAAGTGACAATGTCGCATCAAATTAAAGTCTTAATACAAGTTTGATTATTGTATCTGTATAAACTTAAATAATAATAATTTGTTATTGATTAAACCAATTTTCATGTAGCGTAAGGGAAATTTTTATTTCTCACTCTATTCCAAGTATTATTTTCTTGGTTATTTTGTATGATTGGAAAACACCTGAGAAAGTGGATGTAATCATTGCTCAGCACAGAACTAATAGCAAAATTTTACTTTTGTATATCTGTATGATATAAGTATAGGTACATATATATGTAACACTTGTTTTTCTGTTTTTTTTTTTTTTTTTTTGTTTGAAGTTAGTTAGTTTTTCTAGCCAAATCGGCTTTTCATATTCATATAAAAATTGCGAGTTTACCATTTCCTTCTTTGGCCACATACCAACATAACATAATCCGCTTACCTAACTGTCGCTGCGTATATTTCTCTCTTTCTCTATGTCAATTCTCTCCTTTATGGTCCGTGAATTGTTTCGAAAATTAAAATATGTTTGTGTAGTTTTAGCCATACAAGAATCCAACAAAAAAAAGAAAAACAAAAAAAAAGTCAGAAAGAAAACCAAAAAATGAAAATAAGAGAAAGGGAAAACAACCAAAACGGAAGTTGTCAAACTGTGGCAGGTAAAATGCGGGCTAACATTTGTGTGTGCTGTTGCATTGTCGTCCCTGGTCATTGGACGGTACTACGGAAAGTCAATGGCACTCAACAAAAACATTTTGTCAAAACATGAAGGCCGGCTTGCTACTGTACGCAAAGTGGATCAGTTGGATTTGTATCTGAAAAACAATGCACTGAAACAGCTGCACAAATGCTACCGACTACCAAAATAGGAAAGGATTAGCAAAAATGGTTCAATCGACGAGACGACAGTCGTCCAAATGCAATCCAACTAGGGATATGTCAAGGTCTGGGGTTTGCTCTGTGGTCGGTTGTCCTCTATCCTCTGTCCATGCATATGTTAAGCAGGGGATAGGGGCAACAACCAAAAGGATTGCATTGGAATGAGATTAACCCATTGAGACGAATGAACCAACCAACGAACGAGCGTGCAAACGATGAGCAGAATATGGAAAGAGTAAGCATTTATGTAACAACTTTGCTTGTTATCCCAAAATAAACCTACATATATCCATACGTATATATATATATATATATATGTATAAGCATAGGTGTGTGTGTGTATAGAGTTGAAAACGAACGGTTGTAGAAAATTGCTTTCAAATGCGATTAGTACGGATCTTGTGGTGTAGTTTTTGGGTTAAAGGCATTTTGGGAGTTTGTATGACAAGATTCCCCAGCAGGAGTTAGTTATAGATATATAGAGATAAATGCGAATTAATACTGATACATTTATGTAGAAGTTGAGAGTTAACTCTTTGTAAATGTATATTTATGGTAGCAATTGTTTTTAAAAATAATTAGAAATTTTATAGATTTACTTATATTTGGTATTTTGGTAGAACTTGGTATTTTTGTCATAAAAATATGCAGCCACACTATTTGTCATAAACTTATTTTATATTTTACATCACATGAGATGAATATTTTTCTCAATTTTGCAAATACTGTAAACTTAAGAAAAGGATTAATTGTTAATAATTTTGTTCAGCGACTTAAGGAAAGTTTTCTTACCCCAAAAATCTTTCAATTTGTTTTTCATATGATTCTTAAAGGTAAATGTTTTATATATGTATAACATTTTACCCTAGGGATATCAGTCAACTTTCTAGATAACTAAAGTTTAATTATTGACAGATTGTTCATTAAATTTACTGTTGGCGAGTAAAATTTTTTTACTAAATTATTTCAGAACTAAATTTTTATTGTGTTATTCTTTATTTTTCAAGAAATACTTTTGCCATCTAAATTAAGAATAACATTATGAGCAAAATCCATCAATTTCGTGAGCTAAATAACGCCGAGTTAAGAATCCTCGATGATTGGCTTCGAAGACATAAAGTTATACTAAATGCAGGAACTCGTCGAGATTTTTCAAATGTATCGAAAATTGCTGAACTCTTCAAGCCCACATATAATAAACTTATTCATTTGAATGAATATACCGATTCAAATATTTTGGCTTTAAAGTTGGAGAATTGGGAAATATTCAATATAAAAGTGTTGACCAAATTGAATCTGGCCCACACAAAATGCGCTCTCGAACAATTGGCTAGAGCCAAAGTTGGTGCCATAGAATCCCTAATGTATGATATGATTACAATGGGAAAAAAACTACCAAAGTCAACTAAAAGATCCGTTTCATTAAAAGCACCCAAATCCAAAATGGAACATATAGGTTTACTATTGAAATCACAATCGATGACAAATGTCCCAGTAGAGGCATTTATATTAAATGTTAAGGAGAATATCGGTGGTCGAATGGTTACTGTACCTAAAAAACTTGTAGCCTATGAGGATTATCAGCATAAAATGTATGAATGCGAACAAAAGGATAATTATATTAAAATGATGGGAAATGTAATTGATTATTTACACAACTTTGCAGCGACAAATGAGCAAAATATGAAGGATTTAATTAAAAGTTTGGATTGAAACTCAACAAAAAATTAAAATGGATAGCAAGCAGTCTATTTCTATTTTATATATTTTGTTAAACTATTTGTTTAAACAATTAATATATAATTGCCACTTTAAATAATTCCAAATATAAAAAAAAGGAGGTCTCTTACAAACTTTAAAAAAATTTACTATTTTTCTATATAGGTTTATGTTCCTGTTCTATTAACTCTCACCTGCTGCAACATTTTGAGCCTTTTCTTTTTTTGTTTTGTTTTGTTAATTTTGTCTTACACTTGATTGACTTTTCTCTCCGTTCCTATCAATACATTAGCCCCCCTCCCTCCCATCATTCGTGTTCAATCATCTTCAATTGTTTTCTTTGCAATTTACCTTTACCTTATTCTCTCACACAATTTTAATGGAGTGGTTTGGGAGACACACATACACACACGTACACCTTTTTGGTTCAATTGTTAATCACAATTTTGTATGAATTTCATTATCAGCAATTTTAGTGATCTGTCTGTGTGCGTATGTGTGAGTGTGCCTCAATGTAATTGCTCCTTTGTCCTTCTCTGGCCACAATATAGTGTAGTGCATTATAAGAATGCTAGAAATAATGCGCTGTTGATTTTCTACTCGACTTCAATTGATTTTTATAGCTCACTTCCATCTTGGTTCATTTCATTTTTCTCATTTATCTTGTTTGGCTTTATATTTTAGACAAATGGTTTGTGCCTTGTCATAACCTATTTTTTTTTTCATTTTCGCTTTTGAAAATGTTTTTTTTTCTCATTTTTTTTTTTATCTTTTTCAAAGAAGAATAATATTTACGGAGCACGCACAATGGATGAGAAGGATGGGATAGGATAGGATACAGCAGAGAAGAGGATAGCTCAATGCCTAGGACATCTTCGGCCCATTGTTTTCCCATTGAAATTCCAGGACAATAAGCATTATTGAGAATCTGGAGTTGTGTGGGCACAGTGAGGAACCAATTCAAATTCAATTTGCTTGTATTGTTCCCAGAGAGAAAGAGAGAGAGAAAGAAAGAAAAAGGGTGAGAGAGACAGAGAAAGTGAGAGAGAGGGAGAAGAAAAGCAAGAGACAGTCTTAGCCTGCAGATGGAGATGGAGAAAAAACCAAGTTAAGTGCAATACAAAAGCGAAAGGCACAAGAACAACTTCAACTCGCCAAGCTAAATGAATGCAATAAGTAAATAACAAAATGTCGTTAGCATTTTGTGTGACACACACACATACACACATACCAAACACATACAAATACATAAGCAGTCAGGACAATGAGAATGTCTGCAGTTGCCTTTTCCGTTGACATTATGGGCCTGGAAATGCAGGCGACCCAACAGCAGCAACACCAACAGCAGCAACAGCAACAACAGCAACAGCAGCAACAACATCTTTCGCAGCTGTCACCAGCAACAAATTGCGCGCTTAGCTGGTATTAGATTTTTGCTTTCATATAGAGACGAAAGATGTAGCAGCAACAACAATATCATCAGGAGATTGCAAAAGGAGCGGCAAAATAACCGCAGGACTCAAATTGGATCTATGCATAGACATGTGATGCTGATAATTATGCATAAAACTTCTCTTATCAATACGAACTCCATGATACTCTAACCCAAAAAAAAATATATAGAAATACAAATGGGAAAACATTTAAATTTGTCATTCCTGAGAAAAGTTTTCCTAAAGAATATTCCCAGAATAGAAGGAATTTTTAAAAAATGAAATTGAAATAGATTAAACGTTAATTCAATATTATATATATCTGTCTTTAAAGTAAACCAATCTTTGATTTTAAGAATATATAATATGGCAAAAATAATTTAGAAGAGAAATGAATTTATATAAAATTCTTAATAGTAAAATAAATAATAAAACTCATAAACTTTAATCCATAAATACGATCCATTAATAAGAAACAATTGAAATTTATGTTGAATGAATTTCTTACATAATTTTTGTAAGTAAACATTCTATTCGATATACTAGAAAACTTTCCAATGTCCATGCTCCATCTATCTATCGTTTTATGTTTGTATGTACATATGTATATATATATGTTTTAGCTTTCAGTTTTAGTGCCGCATTGCGCTGGCTCATTTTGCCAACATCAGGATCCATCTAGGACATCAAGTGGCAATCATATTAACTGGCTTAATTGTCAACATACAGGCGCAAAACAACAGCAGCCAGTCAGCTAACTACAACTACACTCCTTCCTCTAACGAATCGCCTGTTATAAACCTTTATCCCAGAGGCTGTTGTGGGCGCCAGCTTGTTAACAAGTTGCTATCCAGGCGCGTTAACAGTTTCAGTTAGTAACTGTTATTCACACTGAGAGAAACTGAGGGGGAGCAAATAAAGAATATAACTTCTAAGGAAAAAATGCATATATAAAAAACTATTAATTAGAAAATCAACGACATTCTTCCAAATTTTTTAAGTCTAATTTTTACTTATTTAGTTTCAAACCAAATTCCTGCTATAATTTTCTTTCAGTGTTGATTTCTGTATGATGATTCCTGATGCTGTTGATAGGCAAATGTGCGTTTTTCAAATGCTCATTAGTCGCAATTTTTCGACACTAACACTGAACTGCTAGTATGGAGTTTGGTTGCCAATGGCAACTCTGTCTAAATTCCAACTATCTGACTAACTAACTAACTAACTAACTGATGACACATCACAATCACAATAGTAAGCGCAATTAGTGCAACAATTACAAACGTATTCTTGTACAAGGTGACTGACTGACTGACTGAATGACTGACAAGTTCTGGTTCTAGGTGCCACACACATTATCAATTCCTTTTTAGTATTCAAAATGCTCATTTGCCTAGTGTTAGAGGGTGTGCGCGTGTATGCGTGTGTGTGTGGCACTGGCATAGAGAGGAGGCATTACGCGAAATTAAGCAGACACCAGAACGAACGAACGATGATGATGATGGCGATGACAACATTGCCTTGGCACTTGTCAACAACTAAAGAGAGACTCATCCAACTGCCTTTCTTCCCTTCCCCCATACTTCTATTACCAACAATTTGTCCCTCCGCTAACGCATTACCGAACCACCCATTCACACCCAACCACCCATTCACACCATCAAGATGTTCAAGTTGTATGCAAACTAATCACACGCAAGCATTTGATGCGTTTAAAACACTCTCTCACATACACATACACATACACACACATACACACATCTAAATTATATATATATACTTGTATACAAGTAGATGTTGCTAGAGAAGAGTTGAGCTAAGCAAAGTTCTTCGATAATCAAATGGTTAGCTTCGAAAGTTCTTTGAATCTAATAGAAACTGAAACTGTTTTCAAAATCAATCTGTTAACGTTTTAAACGTCACAAACTTCTAAAACATTTTTTAAATTAAATAATATATCTATTTGTAGAAATAAAATCTTTTATTCTAAAAAATCAATATAAATTTAGTTCAAATTAATATAGGCCTACAATAGACCAATAATAAATGGATTCAAAAACCAATTTCGAGCAAAAACTTCTTAAAAAAAAAAGACTTTTGTTTTAGTTTTCCGATTAAGAAAACTTAGTTTGTTTTGAGTATTTAATAGTTTTAAAAAACCATTCAATCAAAGAACTAAAAGGTACAAAATATGAGAGCAAAATATTTTTAAAGACACAATAATCGAAAATTATTTAAAGTAAAATAATATATTATATATTAAAAAACATACAGTGAACTATTTAACTATATATATATATATTCACCTAATCTAATCCATTAAACAGAAACCTTTGGATTTTCTATCCTAACGAAATGTATCAAAAATTACTAAGTATATAATTTCTTGATAAACTTTAAGATCACCTCTCGTAAAGCAAACAAAGCTAAAGCTAAAGTGTTGGCTGCGGCTTTGACTATTCCGATGCTGTTCATCTTTTATAATGTTGGTAATTTGAACATTTCAAATCAAATCTAAACGTCAGTTGGTTAGCAGCTGCGGTTCGCTATGGAGAAGTGATTTAGGAAGGCAAAGGAGGTGGATGCCATGATGGTGGATATAACTTGATGGGCACCGCCAAATGGAAATTGTCAACACCATTGAAATCTAAAAGTGCAGATTGGAAAATGGCAAATGAGAATGAGATGGGACGATGATGACTATGATGATAATGATGTTGATGAAGAACAAGAATACGAAGAAAGAGAATTTCTCTTGGCTCTCCGCACCATCATTTCACTTTTGCATAATAAATCGAGTTGTAAATGCAATAAATTTTCAATTGAGCCACACAAATACACACACATACACCAAAGACAACCTTTAAGAACCGCACAGCCGCCTGCTATTGCCTTCTGTTTTTTAACGCCCCAACTACCCTCCCCAACCCCCACAAACCAACACTTGCAACAGTTGTGTAACCCTTGCAACCCTTGAAACAGCACCAGCTTGCAATATAATGAAGAAAACCGTAAGAACAACTACATAGAAAATTCTTTCTATATATTTGTATGTATGTATAGAAGGAGGAATGCCAAAAATTTGCAAAAAGCAAGAAAGAAAATAAAGAGTGCCAGGCGAAAGCGAACAAGAAAACAAATCACGTTTTAATTTTGTTTAACTAAATACGGAAAATAGGAATGGGAATAGAGAGTCAGAGTTCTAGATGGTAAAGGAGAGTGGGGGGAGGCATGGCAAGTATCAGAGGGAACACTCTCTTCTTCTTTGCCTTGTGCCTGCTGCCTGCTGCTTGATGACGTGCAACTCTCGTCGCCATTTTGTGCGCTGTCATGCCACACACAATTAAGGCAGAGGAACAAGCTGTATAGCATAAGGATTGGAGGAGGAATGGAGTCTGTTCAGGGGTAGAGGGGTGCATGGGTAAGGGGGGGGGCGGACTCTAGATGGAACTCACGTCTATCTCAACGTCTAGTTGTAGGGAAATTAAATTAAAATTCACTTGTACACAAAAGTCAGGGCCAGCCATTTGGCACAGGGGAAGGGGAACAGAAACAGTCAGCAAGGGGACAAGATAACACGGGGGCAGGGTGAAAGAGTGATTGGAAAACTGCGCAGATTTTTACGGTTTTTTTCCCTGCCCCCCCATTTTTGGTGGAACAACAAATTAATTCGTTGAATTTTCATTTGTAGGGTAAAAAACAAAACAAAAAGAAAAACTATGCTAATGATATACGATGATTGAAATTTTAATTATGTGAATAAAGTTTTGCATAAGATATAGCACAATGTGTGCGTAGCACAAACGTTTGTACTTAAAGGGAAAGGATTTAAAAAAAAAAGGATCTCACTCTGAATGACTGAGGACACGTTTCATTCACACTTTTCACATGAATTTCTAGAGTACTTAAGCCAAGAGAAAACAAAAAAGGAAGGGAAAAATGGTAGCAACAATTACTTATACATAAGTTTCACTCTTATATAGAATTCATTTTCCTTTTTCATATTTTTTTCTTCCTTCTGATCTTATTTTCTTGTTAAAAGTGAATTCTTCATGTTGCAATCTTTTTAGCTATCGAATTTCCTGTTGTCAAAACAGCAACAGCCGTTCGTTTGCTTGATTTTTAAGTGCTTCTTCAATGTTGTTGATCTACGCCCTTTCGGTGAAAAAAAAAAAAAAAAAAAAAGAAAAAAAATTGGTTGTCGTAAATCCTATTAGATCCTTTCTTGGCATCCTTATTTGTATGGCAACATATGCTGCTGCTGCCACTGCCGCTGCTGCTGTTGCTGTTGCTACATCAGAGAAATCTTTATTGTTCTTTTTTGAATCCCCGTAGGCCATCTCATTTTCACTTTAATGCTAATCGGCTTAACAACAATTGCAACAATTGAGCCTGTCAACAAGGTTTTTCCATTTTCAACATTTGTCAAAGAACTAAAGAATCATAAATATATACATATATATATGGTAGATTCTTAACGATCAAACTTTAAAAACATGTTATAAAAGCTGAAAGCCTTCGTCAATCTAAAGCATTATCAGAATAGATCTTCACACCTCAACTGGTAGCCTAATCTCAAATTGAAAATTTACCAACAAAAATCTAAAAAAGAAACAAGATTGTTATTCAAATTATTTCTTAACAAGATCAAGATCTTTGATCATAAACATTTCGTGTGCTAGGGCAAAAGGAAATGACTAAACAGTTTTCTTGTGTTGTGTTTTTTTTTCTTTTTTTAACAAGTTTGGGATGGCTATAATTTGAAGCCTAACCAAATCAATTTATCAAAGATAGGCTAACACCAAATAAACGAGATCATGACAAATCCGTGTCGGGTTTATGGGTATGCCAGCTGACTGATGGACTGACTAGGAGTTCTGAGAGTGACTTTAGAGAAACCGAAGCGAAAGGAAGGCAATGTTAATTTTTTTTTTTTATATATTTTTTTTCGGTGTTGCCTGCTGTTGTCTAGGTCCCATACTAGACCATATGGTCTGGGTCTACACCCGCTTGTATCTCTCACTCCCTCTCTCTCTCTCTTTTGTCTCTCTGTATCATATTCTATCTCCTTTTGACTTTGACGCCGTCTCCGACTCCGACTCCGTTTGTCTGCCATATGTTACACTCTTTTTATTTTATATTTTTTTTTGGCAATTATCCTTCTCTTTTTTCTAGGTGGAAATTAGTTTCAGTTTCAGTATTTGTTCATTCTTCTTTGCTTCTTCTTCTTACTCTTCTATTCTTCGTTGTTCGTTTTGGTAGACCAAAGGGTAGCCGACTGCATTTGGTGGGCATCTTTGAAACCGCAGCTAATGTGCTTATGTACGCTCAATAAGATGCTGACAGACCAAGGTTGCTTTTCCTCTCCTCTGTACTCCGTTCCGCTCATCTCCTCTCTTCTATTCTCTTCTATATATGTTTTTTTATATTTTATGAGAAAAAAGGTTTTCCTTGTACTCATAAAAATTGTTGTGCACATATATATATATATATATATATATATATATATATATCTGCATACACAATGAATCTTGTCTCGTTCGTTGTGGGGCACTAAATCTAACGCCCTCCAAGTATGACAGGAGTACTTAGCAGCAGCTGTCACATCTAAGGATCAACTAAAGATTGTTCCATTGGTCCTTGTCTCAGTTTGCAATCTGTATATAGTATTATGTATTATGATACTTTTGGTGTCATTTATCATGACCTTCAAAGTTAAAAATAAAATATCAAAAACAAGAAGAAAACAAAAACTGTCATGTTTTCATAATGATTTAGACGATTGAGTTATGCTCAAGAGGGGGAGGGAAACAATTTGGTTCCAAGTTAGGAGATAGCGTTAGACAGTCGATAATGTAATCAGCGTTGACATACATAAAGTACTTCTAGTTGCCACCTAGTTAAGGAACAAAAAAAAACCCATTATCCTTGAAATCTTAAGTCACACATTCACTTATATGTATGTATATAGAAGTAAGTAAAGGGTAATGTTCAGTTTCAAGAACTATTTTGAAATAGTGTATAAAATAAAATACAAATATCCTGTCAAGATACTACTAAGCGAAACCCCAAGAAAATGGTTTAGACTCAAGACAAGTTTATAATTTCAGGTATAATAACTATATAGAGATATTCTATATAAGTTAATTTCATTCTTATTTGAACTTCAATCTTATCTATTTTTTTTTTAGTACAATTTTAGTTTCAAATTTTAGACTCAACTTTCATAAATTCAGCTTTGATTGACAATCGAAATAATTCTAACTTTATTTTTGTAGGCATTGGCATTCCATCTCTCGAGTAGCTTAGCTTCCTAAAAATTCCAACAAAAAACCAAAATTAGTATAGATAATTTTGATTTGAAAACAGATTATTAAATATTGGAAAATTTGTTCATATATATGTACATACATATATACACATATATACCGAGAGTCATTCGTTATGACCTGCATACAAGGTCTGGTATACATATTAGAACAAATCAAAAACTCATATTCCTACTATTCAATTTCCATTTCATTGCAATTGTTTCGAATGTCAAAGTGAAATTCCCAATTTTGTATTTTGATTTTTGCCTTTTTCATTTGTTGTACTAACAACAATGAAACCCACTGCCAAATTATACGAACTTATAGCGGGAAAAAAAGGAGCACAGGAGGTAGAGGACTTGACAAAAAAAAAAAAAAATAGAAATAAAAACATGATAGAATGTTATAATCAAAGCCATTTAGAATGTGGCCATTCATGGTCGGGTTTGCTATAGATGGTTAGCAGATACTATGGGGCGTTAGAATCGTGAGAAGGTTGTGGTGGGAGGGGATAGATGAGTTGTTGGGTGTAGAAATTGTGGCATGTTGTCAAAATGTTTGGACGAGAAAACCACACACACAACAAAATGTGTCAAATCGATAATTGGCCAAATTGCCAAATGCCGAATGCCAAATGCAAAATGCAAATGCAAAATGTTTCATCTATGATTTTGGACAGAAAAGTGTCATTATTGTCACACTCGAAACATGGACATTGTGTGGCAACATGTTGACAACACTTGGATGAAATTACTTACATAACTCTCCAGCCGAAAAAGGATAAACGGATAAACGAGATGGAAATCGTAGAGTCCAAAAACTAAATCGAATTATGTGTGAGCACACAATGAAGAAGGTACTTAAGTGTCCTTTCGCTTCTAACTGCAAATGTGCCTGTCTATGTGTGTTTATGTGTGTGTGTGTGTGTGTGTGTGTGTGTGTGTGTGCACTTTAAATTTGTCTCAACTCAAATACAAAATTCTACTTCATTTGTCTAATTCTCGTTGTCGTGTGTTAGAGGACACTCCAGGACACTGTAAGAGGGAGATGCCCAAATACATATAGTAAAAAAAAGACAGAGAACGCTAAAGAGGCGAACATAGGAAGGGGGAGAGTAAGCAGGGCACACACGCACCCAAATGAAAGTAAATCCTTGGCCTAAGTCTGGGCAACAGTGTGCGTGTGTATGTGTGTGTGTGTGTGTGTGTGGGTGCGGCAAAGGATAATCTGCATTTGAATAAGAGCATTTTAGTGTTTTTCCAACTATATGTACTAAAGACTGGTTCTGGCCGACTAGAGGAGGCAAAAAGGACACGCCCATGTGTGTTGACAGTACATCAGCCTTTTTGCTGTATTTTCTTTAATTTTTTGTCGTTGTTGCCTTTTGTTGTTGTTTGTCCTCTCAAACAATTTCTTTCATAAATTTAACTGTTTATTAATACAAAATTTATTAGAATTGAAGAGAAGAAACTTTTTTTTTTTTTCAATTCAACTAAATTCAACTAAATAAAATATATAATTTTGGTCTTCTAAATTTGAGTTTAGTTTATAAATATTTAAAATATTTCTATATGTTTTATTTTGAATTTCAACTTGCATGTTTGTCTACTCTCTCACTTTCTTTCTCTCTCTCTGGGGGGGCATAAAGTTGAATTTTTCTTCTGTTTTTTTTTTTTGGTATTTTCTTGTCTCCAAGCTTAGGAAAAACAGGGCGTCGCTTCTGTGCTTTAAAATAATCGATTTTCATGTCTAATTTTCATGATATTAGTTGCCGGCAATACTCTAACTTTCAAAGGTTACTAAATCAATTGCATTGACTTGATTTTATATATAAATATATATACTATATATGCTAGCTTAGCAACAACATTTAAATGTAGTTTATCTCTATCATTTCTTTATCTTCCTGATATATATTTTAAGGTATCTCTCTTTGTTAGATAGTCTTTATGAAGATAGCCAGTATCTTTGTTGTAAATCTGTCTATATAAAAAATATCGTTAGACTTTGTACAGATGAGATTGCTAAATATTTAAAAATCAGTTAATAAAAGTATACAAGAAAAGAACTTAATCATATAAAAAAGTCATAATATATATGTTGAATATAGAAAAAGACAGCTGCTCCTCTCAAAATCATTTACAATAAACGAAGAATCTGTTATCCTATATGTTGTCTTTTATATAATAGAAAATTAAAAGAAAATCTTATATTAAAAAACGTTACCGTTATTATTGCTCACACTTAAACCCCTTTTTTATTAAGAACTGACAAAAAGTTGAGCTCAATGATTGCTTGTGAAATTTCAACTAATAGAAAGAGAGAAATGTTTTTCTCCTTAGTTACAGAAAGTGTATTTTGTTAACGTTATGGCTTATTTGGCTTCCGGGTTATCTTTTTATTCTTCTTTTCTTTGGTTTTTTTTTTTTTGGCTTTTCTTTTGTTTTGTGATTTGTGTGATTTTGGTATTTGTGTCAAAGAGCAGTTTGACAATGTGGAAATTAATATAATTTGCCTGATTTGATTCTGTCTGAAGTTCTCAATGCCAGAGATTTGTTCACATTTTTTGTTGTTTTTCTTGTTGTTGTTGTTTTTTTGCTTGCTTGTGTTGGTGTGTCTTGGTTTTGGAGAAAAAATCAAAATCAATTTAAACTGCTGTCAACTGTTGTTTGATAAGAAGGCAAAAGCTGCGCCTACCTAACTCCACCATTACCCTCTCCCACCCATCTCTCTCTCTCTCTCTCTGTCTCTCTCTCTCATCTGTGTATCGCCCTCTCTTTTTCAGGGTCTTTTTTTTAGTCTCTTACCATTTTGGTTTGTGATGTGCAGATTAAACTAATTGATAAAAATGTCGCCCCAAAACGTACGTGAAGGGATGAGGATTTGTTTTTTGGTTTTGGTTTACTGTTTTCCTCCTTTTATTTCATTTTATTTTTTTCTCTTTTTTTTTCCTTGCTGCCCCCCTTTTGTAATTTATGTAAAATAGCAACAACGTGTGGGTCGCAATCCTGGCAACGGAGCAACATGTCTTGACTTTTAAATCCAAATGTATTAAATTGCGCTTTCAGTCAAGTTTTTGTTTTCTGTTTCTTACATATTATTCCTTTTTGTTTGTTCATGGAATATAGCGAAAGAAAAGTCAAGTCGGATATGGAGTTGGTGATGGAAATGGTGGAGCTGTTACTGGAGAGATGGAAGAGCCACTGAATCCATTTCTAAAGTGCCGCTGGCAATGTCATGTGTGTTTTGTATGCTATTCTGGGTTTGGTTTACTTCCCACATTTTACCGCTCAGTTCATCCCCAGTTACCCAGTTTCCTGGGTCCTGGTACTGTACTGGTTCTGTAGCTGATGCTGGTCTTGCTTTGGCATGGCATCTGGCATGGCAGCAATTATTCAACAAAAGCTACTGACAATTATGGCACACCAAGCAAGCCATATATGCCAATGCCTCACTCTCAGACACACACACACACCACTGCCGCCACACCGCCATCGTCTTTCTTCTTCCGACCTCCTCTAACACAAGAATGCCATATAAATCCCATTCCCAAACCCTAAAATAGAAATTATATGAGAAGCGAGTAAAGAGGTTTTCCCGTAAAGTTTATTTCCCTGCCAAACTTTATTTTTATTGTTACTTATTTTTCTTTTTTTGCTCAAGGAATTAATTTTCTGAATTAATAACTAAATTTGTGCATTATATTAAAATTTAAAAGGTTTTTAAGTTTTAAGATAGATTGAAATTTGTTTATTTCTATTTCTTTTAAACAACTTTTGTGAAAAATTTCAATTTAGATTATTTTTAATCTTAGCTTTGACTTTACAAATCAGTTTCAGTTTAAATGGAGGGGTAAACTAATTACTGATTTTATATAATAATTATCCACAAATGAAATAATTTCAAATAATATAAATTGAAAATTGTTGCTGACCTTGATGTAATAATAAAAGTCGAGTTTCATCTGAAATAAAAGAAAATAAATTTATTTTCAATAATTATTCTGGCAATAAAGATCAATTATTTATTTAATATAAAAGTTTATTAACTATAAATGCATTTTCATGCAAACATAAATTTAGTGAATTAAATCATTTAATTATCAGCCATATATATAGAAATTCGTTTCATTGAGCTATTTAGCATAATTCTCTCATGACAAAATTATATTCAAATTAACAAATTTCAATACACAGAGAGAAAAAAACGTGCTACAAATTCGCTAACAAATTCTATATGCTTATAAAATTATAAAAACATAAATGATTAAGTAAATTGTAAATTGTTTACTATAAAATTAAAAATGAATTAAAGTTAATTAATTTCTTTCAGTGTAAGCTGGACAGACAGCTGCCCTACAGAAGGCGTGATCAGACTTATATATATATATATATATAGCGATGCGGGCTATCTCATTATGAAATTGTGTGATAATAATAAGTAAAACATTTCAATGCTGGTCTTTGCTTTTCTTTAATTATGAAGCAACCCTCGTTTAAATGCAATACACCAGCACCTACGGCTGCTGCCACAACAGAGGAAACAAAGAGAGAGTGGGGCAGAGTGGAGTAACCAACATACACCTGGATGTTGGATGGGTGAAACCAAAGTTACAACAGCAGTAACAACCACAGAAATAGAGGAATGCCGAGGATGAGTAGGGGAAATGGCATGGTGGAGAAATTAGGTGCGGGAGAAAGATAGAGAGAGAGGGAGAGAGGCTGGCACAGCTGGTCTACCCCTTCTTTTTCACCCAGTTTTTAGATTGTCTGCGTATGCAAAAATATAATTTAACACACATTTGCGCAATTAGATTCATTCGTGCGAAGGAGGAGGAAACTGGAGATGGAGCTGAAGCAGGAGCTGGCATAGAAGAAGCAACAGCAATAGGTTGGTTCAGGACAACTGACACACAAATGAATATCTATGAGTTGTGGAGTGGAGCATCTGTATATGTACATAGATACATATATATGCATATATATATGTATGTGTGTGTGTATGTGAGTGTGTAAATGTCACAATTTGAATACATAAAATGCAAATAACGACGACGATTTCAACGATTCCCACGATTCCATTTGCTTAGACTTGCAAATAAATTACTACCAAATGCAGAAGAGCAAGACCAAGTGAAAGCGACATAAAGAAAAGACGTGTAGTGGGGGAGTCTAGAGGAGTGAAGAGAAATGGGTGACGCGTCATCTATTAAAAGCACATAAAAAGCAGCTAAAAAGCGGAAATGATAGATAGGCGGCTAGTGGATACATTTATGGGAATATGTATATATATACATATATATATTCATTGCCAGGCAAATTTCACTTAGCTCACTTTCGACCTGTTGCCCCAATTTTTGCGTAAGAGACTCTCCTTAATGTGGGGAGGTGTTTTTTTTTTCTTCTGCACTTTTGCTAATTTTTAGCGAAATTCCGACTTTCTAATAAAAATTTATACACTTCTATGTGGAAGAAGAAGAATAAAAATAAAATAGAAAATGCCTTTGTATAGGTAACAGAAGCAGGAGCAGAAACAGGAGCAAGGGAAATAGGAAGAGTGGATGAAAGTGGGTTGGAGGTCGTTTTTATGGCAAAATATGCTTACAAGTGTAAACCACAGCCTGGGCACATGTACAGCTGTCAAGGAGAGCTCCAGCTCCTGGGTCTGGTCTGGTCTGGTTTGGTTCTGGCTTCTCCTGCTACTGTTACTGGTTTACTCCTGTTTTTCTGATGTCTCCCCCAACCCTTCTTGCTTCTACATTCTACTTTCTCTGTAATTGTTTTTCATAAAATTTAATTTATGGCATTTTTGCTCACACATGTAGAGCGAACGAGAGAAAGGGAACAAGTATGCGTATGAGTATGAGTATGAGTGAGTGTGAGTGAAATGATAGAAAGAGATGGCATATAAAGGTATATGTATATATGTATGTGTATATATGTATATAGATGGTTTGTCTGCACTTGAAACTTCCATTTGCTGTAGCAAAAATTTTATTTCTCTATACAATTTTTGTTGCTGTTGCTCTTGTTGTTGTGGCATTAAAATTTATTTGTAAAAAAGTAACAAACTAACAAAAAAAAAAAAAAAATAATAAAAAAAAAGAGAAAAACTTGCCTCGTCCTGTCAGGTGTTGTGACAAATTTAACGCCCATCAACAACAACAAGCAACACAACACATAAACAAAAGCAAAACAAAAATGAAATGCCAAATGGAAAGAATACAGAAATACAAAAAATAAAAAAAAACAAAAGAAACAAAAACAAAAAATGAAAAACAAAAAAAACTAAAAGCTGCCTAAAAAGTGAACAAACGCCTGTGACGAGTTTGGCTTATTGAAAGCTTTGCTGCTCTTTTACTATTACAATTGACATGATTTTAATGGGAATTTTGGCCAGCTTGAAAAGTAACAAAAATTTTTCAAATTAAAATTGACCAACAAAAAAAAAAAAAAACATGAAACAAGAAAAAAAAGCCAAAAAAAAATTGAATAAAAATTATTACCCTTGATTTTTGTTTCTCCTTTTCATCTTATTTTTTTTTTTTTTTAATTTTTTGTTCATATTTTGGCCTAATTGCCTCCACTTTAGTTTATTTTTTGCTACATTTTTGCTATACTCTAACTTTTATCTATACCAAGTGAATCGGGTATATTAGTTAAGGTCTAAAGTACTATATAAGGTAAACAAAACAAAAAATGTTTTTCTTTTAATTGATCGATTAATGATTTGTAAATATATAGAAGTATATCTAAGGGTTGCCTAAATTTAAGAATTCTTAATTTGAATTAATTTTAATTATTTTCAGGAATTTTTACAATTCATTAGATTTTATTAGAGTAACTAATAGTCGTCCTTTGTTTCATTATTTGTTAACGTATTTACGCTTGGCTCTTTAAAAAATTTTATTTTAATTAATATCTCCTCTCCACCCAATTTCAATTTCTAATTGGCCTTTTTTTTGCGCTTTTGATGTAACCCTTTAAACAGTTTGCTGCCCCTCCCCCATACCTTTCATGTCATTTATTTGCCTTGATTGCCGGGCGGTTTGTGACGATAGGGAAAAATTTCGCGGCATATCAATTGTTGCCATGGCACGGCACTATGCAAGGCACTTTACTCGATTCTTCTTAATTCTTTTTTTTTTTTAGTCTTTTATGCTTTTGCTGTTTTTTGTTAGCATTTTTCTTGTTGTAATACTCTTTTTAGTTGCTGTTGTTGTTATTATTTTCATTTTGGTTGTCTTTCTCAAAACTGATGGCAAAAATCAAAGTTAGAGTCGAGGAGCTTTTGCCACAAAAGTGCCAGGAGGCACTTTAATGTTTTTCCCTGCATATTTGTGGTGGCAAAGCAGCTCCCTGCTCTGTTTTTTGGGTAAAAATGTTGCGTGCCTGGTTAAAAGGTGAGAGGCATGTGTAAGGGCCTAGAGATGTGGAGTGGATAGGAGAGAAGAAATAATAGTAGTAGTAGTAGTAAGAGCACTGGCAATGGCAAATGGCAAAAGCTAGAGCTGTGGGTGGAATCCACAAAAAAAAAAATATATATATATATATAGAAAAGCGGGAGCAGGTGCAAAAGGGAATAGAACAAAGACAAACTATTTGGCTCAACCGAGCGGAAAACTGAAAAACTACTTGGGTTTTGCACTGAAAGTGTGTCAAAAAATTGAAGCGCCACCGCAATACACATGGAAACACTTGATAAGTAGAAGGGAAATATGCATCGTTTTATGTAAAAGTGTGAAGAGAAAACACAAGTTGAATTGAGTTTTCACGGCAACACGAACAGCAATAGTTTTTCTTTTGTCCCCTCTTCTGCTTCTTCTTCTTCTCATTGAAGGTACTATTAAATAAAAATTTACAGGAAAATTTATCAAAAAAAAAAAAAATTATGTAAAAAATTGATTTTTGTTTTTCATCAAAATGAAAGCATTAGAATTTTAATTAAAAAATAATTTTCGTTAGTTCTTTCTTTGGGTAATTTTTAAAATATATTTTCTTTTTTGTTATGAATATATTTTTAATATTTATTGTTATATATATCAATTTGATAAAGAATATAATATTTATTTATACAATTATTTATAATTTCCCCTCATATTATGTGGAGAAAATAAAATCTATGAATTTTTAGCTTTTTTTTTTTTTTTGTTTAATATTAGAAAAGAATTAAAAACAAATTAATTTACTTACATTAAAGTATTTTATAATGAATTCTTGCTTGCATTTTTTTTTTTATGCTAAAATGACAGTGTGAAAAAATTCTAAACAGTTTTCTTCTACGTAATCAGGAAACAAAATTAAATCAATTAGATGATAAGCCAAAAGTTTATAATAAAAATATTATTTAATAATCTCAAAAGTTTTACAAATATTTAAGTTAAGAATTTTAAAATAAAAAACATTCAATTCTAATTTTTACGACTTTTTAATCATTTCTCATTGAATTTAGTAAATTTTCTGTATCATTGTAAGCCATTCAAATGTAACTAAAAACGGTTTATATCATGAATCTATATTTCACTCTATGTTTTAGTTAATAAAAGTATAGACATATATAGTATATAGTGTATATAAAGTATACATATATGTATATATATATATATATTATAGCAAAATAAACTACAATATTTTGAGTTCTTTTGTCTAACATATAAATTCTAACTATATCAATAATTGAGAAACTTCATTTTATTTTTAATTTCAAGTACTTCATTTTTATTAATTTAAACCCCTTGAGTATGTTGTTCTAATACCTTTATTATATCGAACAAAATACTATTACTTAAATAAAAACCCATTAATGTATCAATCAATTTTCAACAGTTTTCTGTAAGAAAATCAACAAGAAAATGCATTTGTTGGAAGCCTTTGCATTTTCATATGATTACCAACCACAGAAAAGTATCTTTAAAGCTTGTTACATTTAAGACGGTCGACGACATTGACATCGGTGAAATTCGTGCCCCAAAAATGTAAGTCACGAGACTAAAAAAAAAAAAAACTGCACAAAAAAGCCAACAACAACAACACAGAAATAAAATGAGTAAAACTGAACCAAAATGAAAAACAAAAAAAAAAAAAAAATTGTAGGAAATGAAACGAAGCTGGAAAAGGCGCAGCAAGCAAAAGTTGACAACAAGAAAAATCATCTCGTTCGTGTTCTCTCTCTTCGTTTCTGAAGAGAAACTAAATTGAGATTTTGGGAAACATTTATATTTGCGGCATTTCGACATTTGAAAGCCAAAACATTAAAAAACAAAACCTAATTAGAATGATTATGTATCAATTAATTAAAACTTATTTTAGTTTAGATTAACACACATACACATACCCGCAAACACACACACACATTACGATAGAAAACAACAACAAAAACAAAAGAGAAGAGCAAACCAAAAAAACACAAAAAAAAAGAAAAAATGTGTCACCCACGCATAGAAGTTAAAGTTGAAAAAGGCATTACCAAAAGAAAAAAGAGAGAATTTCCCTTGGTGACCCAGTGAGCAAACTCTCTCTCTTTCTTTCTCTCTGATTAAGGCTCGTCCTCGGTGTTTCTCTTTTTCGGGAGTGGTGAATTAACCAAAGGGAAAACAGTGGTGAGTTTTTCCCAAAGAACAGCTGTCGTGACTCTCGCAACTGTTTCCAACTTACACACACACACACACACACAAACACACAGATATTCTTCGTCACAGTTGGCCAAAAGGAAAAAAGCAGAGACCAAAAAAAAAAAAGCAACAAAACATAAACAGAAAACGAAGTAAAATCTCATGCCGTGCACTGCCCTAAGAAAATTTTTTTGGAATCTTTTCTTAACATTTTTCGTATTTCTCGTGGCAGAGTTTCCAACTGTTTTGAGCGTCTTTGTTTCAACAGTTCTACCAACTTGGTTCTTTGGGTGTTTCTCTTCTGTCGATTTAATGAGTTTTCTTCTTTCTTATTTTTTTTTTTTTTTTTTTTTTTTTGGTGTGAAGTCCTGTGGCGCTGTGTCCTCTGTTAATGGCATTATAGTAGCCTGTCACACTTCCATACGGCGGACGAGAGAAGTGGCACAATGCTCCGTCTATGGATTTTTGATTGACAGCCAAATGTCAAGCTAAACAGTGTGAAATCTATGAAAATCTGCTGGATTCCAGGACAAAAGGCAACACTGATTGCTCCTAGGCGCAATGAGTTCGTATTGTTGCTATTGTTTTCCCTTTGCCTTTTGTCATGTCAAAAAAAAAAAAAAAGAAAATAGAAATAGCAAGGTAAAAAACAAAAATCAAAAAACGCAATTGAAGTTGCAAAAGTTGGAATTGAATCGTTAGGAAATTGACACTTTTCACTCTCGACAGTTGGTTTTCTGTATTTTCAGTATTTTCAACATTTTCACGATGTCCCCAGAACAAGGGCTGTAGAAATTTTATGAAATTTGAGTCGACATTTTCTGACTGTTGGTCGGTCTAGTATTCAATTCAATACAATTTGTTAGGGTGATTGTATATATATATGTATATAGAACTCAGGCAGAGGGAGGGAATGGGCGGTCGATCGGACGAGCAGTAGCACAATTGCTTTGACACAACGGCACAGACCAATAACAGAAAATTTTATTTTCTATATAAAAGTGAAACCGAAAATGTGTAAATTAATCTGGGTCAGGCAAAACGGATATATATATTTTTTTTTAATATTTGAAAAACATTTCGCAGTTATTTTAAAAATGAATTCCTTGCTCTATTTGCTAAGCAACTATTAACAAGCTTTTTTATTTTTCTTTTCTATTGAGAGCTTTAAAAATATTTCAAAATTGTTTAAAATATTTTGAAAATTTTCAAAAAACAATAAGCAGCAAGTTTTCATCTTTCTGCAAGCTATAAAAATATTTCAAAATTGTTTAAATTATTTTTAATAATTTAAAAAAACAGTAAGTTTACATCTTTAAAAGAGTTTTTGAATAGTTTAAAATATATAAACAGAGTAATATCATATCTATTTTCAAAATCTTATTTTGACCTACTTTTCATCTCTCCTTTTCATCAACTAGAAACTGTTTTGTAACACATATCTTGCCATCGACAAACTGTTTCTTACTTTTTTTCCAGTTTTTCACACACATTTTGGTTATCAAGATAGTTTTAAGATGTTGACCAACTTATTTATGTCCTATAACAAGTTTTAATCTTAGGAAATTTTCGCGCCATCTTAGAAGTTAAACATCTCATCTGTAAATTCTTTACTCTTGGCCATTTATTTTTCCCTATGTTGGTCCAACAACACTTTCCCTATCAAGATGCATAAACAAAAGGGAGTTTGAAAATAGAAAAAAAAAAGCAGGAAAAATCGGTTTATGAAATGCAACCCCCAAGGCGGAAAAAGAAGAAGAGAGATGGTCAGCTTAAGATATATAGTAGAGAATGGATATATATATATACATATGTATCTACTGGCAAGTGCATCAGCAGCAGTATGCTGATGCTGATGCTGATACTGATGATGATGATGATGATCTCTTCATCTAATGCAAAAATCCAATAGTCATGCACACAATTCACAATTCTCAAGTCCTGGCTCTTGGTCCTGAGAAAAATGCGAATGAAAAGGAAACGTACATAAGGTAAACACTTGCGGAAGTTGAAGATTAGAGTGTAGAAGTGGAGAAAAGGATAGCGACAAAGACGAATACTGAGATGATGGTGTTGCTTTGGTGGTCTGTTGGCTTTAAAGGACATTTCGCTGCCAATGGCAATTTATCTTTTCTTTCTCTGTCTCACTGCGTTTGTCTCTCTATCTGTCTCTGTGTGTGTCCTTTTTCCTGCTGCATTGAGGAAATAATAAAAAAAAAAAATGGAACAAAAAAATTGGAGAAAAAACACAAGAAAGAAGGAAAATTTGTTTGCCCGCTTTCGGTTACTGCCGATTCCAAATGTCTTTATGAGGCTGCAATTGTAGAGATGATGAAGAAGAGGAAGAAAAGTGTCCTGTGGAACGGAAGCAGGAAGTACTAACATGTAGGTAAATGTCAAGTCACCCGATTCTGACTTTGTCATGGCCATAATAATATTTCTTGATATAATGGCTATTGATTTCCACAACGATGTCTTTTCACCTTCGTTCGTTTTCTTCCTTTTGCTTGCTGCTGTCGTCTCCTCTGCTTTCCTTCAGTTTTTGTTTACATTATGTGAAGTTCGTTCTTTCTTTCTTTCTTGGGTATATATTTTGACAACTAAATTGGGCCCACCCAACAGGCTGGCACTTTATAAATTAAATGTCCCCTCATTCTACCATACCTTTACATACATCCCCTCACCATCTCCTTTCCTTTAACGTTTTCTTTCATTTCATCTTTTTTTTTTTTTTTTATTTTTTTGGCCACATGTTCGATTTCTGCAGCACCTTTTCATAAGCCACAAAACTGTGGCCATAAAATGAATGTCTGCTTTCCTGTCCTCCTCATCCTCCTCTCCAACTGGACTGCGTCTCTTGAAGGTCATCGAGGCAATTACTTTGCCTTGCGTTCAAAACTGCTGCAATTCGAATTGCCGTTTTCCTACTTTTTTTTTCTCGTTCTTTTTTTTTTTTTTTGTATTATTATTTTGCTGCCACAAATGTCCTTGGCTTGTGCAATTTTCTATGGTTGGCCATGTCATTATGGGCTTTGGTCAATGGGCTTAAAGATTTGCCCCCAGCAAATGACAGCGTATGCAATGTGGTAGCTACAATAAACCTCTATTCAAAATCAAACAAAGATTACTGATTTTTTCAATTTTCAGTTTTTGATTTTTAAGGCATTATTCTAAATACAGTGGAAGATATAAAACGATCAAATTACTTTGGCTTTTATATTTGTAATAATTTAAAAAAAGATTTTTGTTTGCAAAATAGAAACAAAAAAATATTTTTTCTTAATTTCTCTGATTAGACAAAACGTAAACCAGATTAATCTAACAATAATCATTAACTAAACTAAAACAATTAGGTTAAGTGCTTACAAATTTCATTTAAAATTGTTTTTAATTATTTACTTTCTTTAAAAATTAAATATTTGGTATTTAAAAGGTATTTTTAATAGGAATTATCCGTGCCACATCTCTAAGATCGAGATGTGTATGTGTGTGTGTCATTGTGTGTACTTATATCTTACTAACCAACTAGCCTAGAATATGGACGATATATATCTTTCTACTTTGCGTTTTTGTTCCATTTTGAGCCTTAGTTTGCTGCTAATGAGCAATTCATGTCAATTGCTAATTAGTACGCTGAAGATTTTTATCTGCCTTTCGGTTGGTCTGACTGACTTATCGTGCCATTTTTATAACCTAACAAAGCCGAAAGCCGAAAGCCCTAACCAAACGGAGACATAGACACAATGGCCAAGAAATTAGCAAACCCAGGCAAGATAAGTCAATTAGGTTTGGCTTTATAGCTGCCAGACCAAAAACAGAAAGGAAAAAAAAAAAGGAAAAACAAAAGCCAAGTAGTAGAAGAAGACAACGACAACGACGATGAAGCAGGAGAATGAAACCAAATCAAATAAAATGAGGCCAAATAAAGGCAACAATTAATAAACGCAAACAGAGAATGACAGAGAGATGGAGAGACAAAGAGAGAAAGGACGAGACAACAGTTGCGGATACACTGGAATGATAGGTGGGTCGTTGAATGGGTGGTTGGTTATATGGTTGCCGATTTGGGTGGTGGGCAATATACGGATGCGATACTGTTATAGTGGAACTGGGCATACCCTGGCCCGTTGCATGGGGAACAAGAACGAAGATCCTGACGTGTATGGGCAATTTAAGCTGGCATTGGACAAGCAACTGACAGGGCCAAAACCCCCAAACCCAAGCTATAACCGAGAGACCAAGAGGCCAGAAGGAGAGATGCTGCTGCGTTTGTCGCTTAATGCCCCCAGAGACGCAATTGTTACATTTAATTGTGATTTTTGTCCTCCTATACCCCACCATTGTACCGTCCCTCCTACCACATTCTTCTCTTTATCCGCCAACTTTTCTTGTTTTCCCCTCGCCTCTCTTCCTGTTTATCTCGTTCTCTGGTATGTCGCCTTGTCTGTCAGTCAGTCTATCTGTCTGCCTGTCTGTATGGAGTGGACGTAAAGCAGCTTTTAGTCCCTCTACCAATAAAATATGCAGCCCTTTTTCCCCAGCCTTTTATACTTTACTTTCTTTTGGTTCATGGTTTCTTCATTTTTTTTTGTGTTGTTTGCGTTTTCCTTGGATTTTACGTCTTTTTTTTTTTTTTTTGAGTGAAAGTAATCCGAATGCTGGTGTCATTAGGCTACTAGGAGTACCAGAGAGATGTTAGAGCCACAATTAAGATTGACTTGAAGGCTGCGGCTCTATTGTACGTGGGGATCCCCATTCAACCATGCCCCTCCCCACTCCCCCGCTAGCCACCGATAAGTGGTAGCGCTTTATCTGCCTCTAACTCTGCCATCTTCACTCTGCCTGCTTTCGCCGTTTCTGGTTCTGGTCATTTCTCATAATTTTGCTACATCTAGCCGAGAATTATTGCAAAAGTTAATATTAATGACGTTGATGAAAATCTTGTCATTCGTGTTGAAAAAAAAAAAAAAATGAAATGAAACCAAAACGAAAACCATAAAGCAAAAAAAAAAAAAAAGACAGAAAAACTGTTCGTTATGGAACGAGCACATAAATAAGGCGAAAACCAGGGACAAAAGCCAGAAGCCTACGCCAAATTGATAACCAACAAAAAAAAAAACAGAATGAAGAAAAAACGAAAAAACTGAGAGAAAAGAGGAGACAAAAGGGAGCGAGAGGGAGGTAGGTAGTTAGGAGGGGAGAGAAAAAATGGAGGAACGAGCTCTAGAATGAAAGAAAAGTTGCTCGCATGCTACTAGGATATCCAGGACTCATAGTCCTTGCCATTTACATTTCAAAAGGCAGCCAAGCACAATGGCTTTGGTGGCGGCTTATTAGACCAGCCCCCTACCACCACCCGCCCTGCTGGTGATATAATTTTAATAACTTACATAATATATTCTTTTGTGTGGGGCCAAGACACATAATTGTTAGAAACATTAGGCAAATCATTAGCTGAGCCAGCAGCAGCAGCAGTAGCTGGAGCAGGAGCAGGAGCAAGAGCTTGGAACAGGAATGAGAATTTTAGTAGAAGACGAAACTGACGTAATTTGTGTGTGTTTGTTAGGAGGACAGGCAAACAAATGGAAGAAAAGCTGGCGAAAAACTTTCAAGCAAACTTTGGAGGAATTAGTCAGAGATAAAACACACACATACACATACAAAGACTCACTAATATACACAAATACACACACACACATAGAAAAATACATTTATATAGAGAAAATGTGCAAGCGGGTTTTTCTCTATGGCTTATCAAGGTGATGATGAGACAACGACGACCATCAGGCGCCAATTTTTGCAGCAATTCGATAACGTCAAGCAAATTGGAAATAAACTATATAAGATATATATATTGCATATAATATGTTTGCATTTTTTGGCTGTGAAATCTTCAGATATTTCAAATGAATTGAGAAACCAAATTTAATCTATCGGAATCTATGCTAAAGGTATATCCTAATTGATTTGTTCTTTTTATGTGTAACGCGCATTTCTTTCTTAGAAATCCTCTCTAAAGAAAAAAAGTTAATTAAACAAAAGACAGATAAATCAAAGATATAAACACACATTATATACCTCAAATAGTAAACCTTTTAAATACAACAACAAATTATACTAAATATATTTAATAATTAAATTTATTTTTATCTCAATTTTTGAATATTCTAAAGTTTTCTTCATAATCTATTCTCCATTTCAACATATTCACAATGAAATTTGGTTTATATTTAATTTAATTAGTAGAAAAAAGCTTGTTAAGAATTGACGAAGAATGCATTTTTCTTCATTAAGCTAGATTCCAAGCAATTTGCTGCCAATTCAACTGACTTTTTGCAACACATTTGTGTTAACTTGTCCTAAATTTAGAGATAATCGTTAAGAGCGGGGGGGACAAACACATTTGTTGAGCCTCTAAAACCGGAGAAAAAAAAATGAAAGTAAAGTGAACCAAAAACAAAAAAACACCACAAACACTTTAATTAAAATTATTATTGTAATTTAATGGAATGTAAGGAATTATTATTTTTATGATGAGCACACACACACACATACGTATACTGATTACACATGTGTGTACGTATATATAAAAGTAAATTACTTTGGTCCTTTTGGCTTTAACCATATATTTTCATTATCAAAACAGAGAGAACAACAGACAACATAGTAACGAAAAAAATTGGAGAACCTAAAAGAAGCCGAAGCCAAGAAAGAAGACGAAGAACCAGGACGCGAAGGAGGAGGACTCGGTTGAAATAGGATAAAAAGGAGCGTAGCAGCCAGCTGACAGATGCTGAAAAGAAGAAATACAGAAACACAACTCAAAAGATGATTTTCAATTGCCAAATGCATAAAGGCAGAAAGAGAGAAAGAATGTGTAAGAGAGAAACGACAGATACAGAGAGAGAATTTCCTCACCAAAACAAAAGTACACGAACGACCCTCGGCAATACGATTCGGAATCTCTTTGAATCTCCGTTTGCTATTTAAGTGAGAGTTGCGCACGTTGCGGCAGTCAGTCAGTCGATAGTCAGCTAACGGAACGGATATATTTCAAATGCCGCTAAAGACACTCATAGAGTAATTTTTGAAAATATCCCAAAAAGAAAAAAAAAAATATATAAACCAAGAAAGAAAAACCATATACAAAAGTTAACTCTAATGAAATACAAGTTGCAAATCTACTTAAAATATAAACAAAACAAAAATTAACACAAATAAAATAAAAAAACAGTAAAAAATTTAAAAGGAAGAAAAACCGCGTCGTGTAAGATTTCAAAAATTTCAAACAAATTGGCAAAGGAGTGTCGAAAATTACAACACACCAAAAACCAAAAAAAAAAAAAAAAAAAAGGAAAAATGTGGCTAAAGATGATATAGACGATATATAGACGAATAGAACAGTTGGACGAAGCAAAAATGAACAATTGATTTTTTTTTTTGTTATTGTTGGTGTGTGTGCCACATTTTATTATTTTTTTTTTTTTAAATTCCTTTTCACATTTTAACCGAAAAGTATTTAAAACGAAAACGAAAAAGCATATTTCAAAATGCAATTGCCATACGGTCTTTGGTCTATACTAATGTTGGCCTGCTGGTCTTCAATTGTGATTGTTGAGTCTGTTAGCCAGGAGGAGCAGCAACAGCAGCAATTGCAACAGCAATCACAGCAACAACAGCAACAGCAGCAGCAGCAGCAGCAGCAGCAACAGCAATTGCAGGAGCAATCCCGTTTGTCCAGCAAACATCAACAGCAGCAGCAAACCCATTCAAATGCCATTATGGGTGAGGCGGGCGTGTCAAATAATCAGTTGATGCAGCAGCCAGCAAGAGTATTGAGGCCACTAAGTGGCAATGGTGGTGCTAGTGGTATCAATGGATATGGCGGCGATGCTTTATATGATGCGCCGGATGATTGTCATTTTATGCCAGCTGCATTGGTTGGATCGGCCATTGCATTGACATGTAATTTACGTACTGTGAATAGTGAATTTGATACAACAAATTTCAGTGTGATACCATCGGAGCATACTGTTGCCTTGCATATCTTATGCAATGATGAGATAATGGCCAAAAGTCATTTGGAATCACAATCGTTTGCCCATTTAAATAGGCTACAACAATTATCGATACAATATTGCAAATTGGGTAAATTGGGACGACAGGTTCTTGATGGTCTTGAGCAATTAAAGAACTTGACCTTACGCACACACAACACACTGTGGCCTTCACTCAATTTTGAAATCGAAGCGGAGGCATTTAGTGTTACCAAACAGCTGGAACGTTTGGATTTGAGTTCAAATAACATTTGGTCATTACCCGATAATCTGTTCTGCTCCCTCTCTGCATTGGCTGCCTTAAATATGAGCGAGAATCGTTTGCAGGATGTCAATGAATTGGGTTTTCGTGAGCATAGCAAGGAACTGGAAAGCACTGCCGAAACATCGACACGTAAAACCTATACAAGTTGCTCATTGGATTTAGAATTATTGGATGTGAGTCACAATGATTTTGTTGTATTGCCAGCTCAGGGTTTTGGCACACTGCGTCGTTTAAGGGTGTTGGCTGTTAATAATAATGGCATATCCATGATTGCCGATAAGGCGCTAAGTGGCTTAAAGAATTTGCAAATTTTGAATCTATCATCAAATAAAATTGTGGCATTACCAACAGAATTGTTCAAGGAGCAGGCAAAAACCATACAAGAAGTCTATCTACAAAATAATTCGATAAGTGTCTTAAATCCACAACTCTTTTCGAATTTGGATCAATTGCAAGCACTCGATTTATCAATGAATCAAATAACATCCACATGGATTGATCGGAATACATTTGTGGGACTAATACGTTTGGTTCTATTAAATTTGTCCCATAACAAATTATCAAAACTGGAACCGGAAATATTTAGTGACCTGTATACATTACAGATACTTAATTTGCGTCACAATCAATTAGAGAATATTGCAGCCGATACATTTGCCCCAATGAACAATCTTCACACATTGCTTCTTAGCCATAATAAGCTTAAATATTTGGATGCGTATGCTTTAAATGGCTTATATGTGCTATCATTGTTATCTTTGGATAATAATGAATTGATTGGCCTACATCCGGAGGCATTGAGAAATTGCAGTGCCCTGCAGGATCTAAATCTGAATGGTAATCAATTGAAGA